>CM064548.1:32716072-32746072 GCA_032716605.1 Paralithodes platypus | reverse complement strand
GGAGCACGGGAAGCTGTGGAACTGTTAGGTCAAACAGAAAACACTGGCCCAAGTTTGCTAATACACGGAAAGGAGACATCATCCGGAAGAAGAGCAGCAGTGAGAACATACTGGCTATTTGTTGGCATGACACAGAGCCAGTCGATGTCCTCTCCAACTACCACAAGTCCGCACGTGACAGGACTCTAGTAGCTATCTCCAAACCTGACGCTGTTATGGACTACAATGAGAGCATGCGGTTGGTGGACAAGAGTGATATGCAAATCACTGCTGTTGACTGCCTTAGGAAGACCTGTAAGTGGTACAAGAAGGTCGTACTCCATCTTCTTGATGTCACTATCCTGAACGCGTACAACCTGTGGATGACGCGGACAGGAAGGAGGAGCTCAGTAAGGCTGTTCGTCAAGGATATCATCGACTCCAACATCAGGAAGCACGGAACCACACATGCGGCAGCAGCTCCGAGGGCGATCGTGAATCTGCCTTACCGCCTTGAGTGCCGGGACTACCTCGCGACCCACAAGATTGTGCATTGCCCCCACACAGAAGCACAAATCCTAGCCAACCGGAAGCGCGGACTGAAACAGTGCCACGTCTGCAGACACACAATAAGGAGGCCCCAAGTCAGGAAGGAAACCTCGGTCATGTGTAGTCAGTGTAATGTGGGACTCTGCGCTTCTCCTTGCTACACCGACTACCACACACTGGAACGGTTCTAGACCTCCCTTCTTGCCAATCATTCATAACTTCATTCAATCATTCATTCATCTATTTCAAAGTACCTCATGAATTCATGTCATTCAATCATTCATTCAATCATTCATTCATCTATTTAAAAGAACCTCATGAATTCATGTCATTCACTCATTCATATGGTGGAATAAGCACACTACCCAAATGCAAGTGCATTCATCATCATCAACAACATCACCCATTACATCCATAAGTTTCGAATCTCATCCATCCATCTGGTTCTTGGTCCACCTCATACATCCATGTTATTCATTCATACATACATTCATACACTCGCTATAGGAAGTTCTGCCTTTTGTCTACCTCAATCACATTCATACACTCGCTATAGGCAGTTCTGCCTTTTCCCTACCTCAATCACATAACTGCCTTTTACCTACCTCAATCACATAACTGCCTTTTGCCTACCTCAATCACATGTGGATTACACCTCCTGGGAACACCACAAAAAAAATGAGTCGTCAACACTACCCCATAGGGTGATTTGGAAATGTGTTGAAATAATATTATATATAAAATAAACAAATATTTCCTGCAAAGCAAGCGAAACAGAGATAGAGAAAGAGAGAGAGAATGCAGAAACTGAACTGAAGAAAGAGTGAAAAAGATATAATAATACAGAAATATTACAAGCAAATAAAGAAAGAGGGATTAGAGAAAATAATAATGAGAATTACATATACGGATGAGGAAGAGAGAGAGAGAGAAAGAGAGAGAATACAGAAACTGAACTGAAGAAAGAGAGTGAAAAAGATATAATAATACATAAATATTACAAGCAATTAAAGAAATAGAGGGATTAGAGAAAATAGTAATGAGAATTACATATACGGATAAGGAAGAGAGAGAGAGAGAGAATACAGAAACTGAACTGAAGAAAGAGAGTGAACAAGATATAATAATACAGAAATATTACAAGCAATTAAAGAAATAGAGGGATTAGAGAAAATAATAATGAGAATTACATATACGGATGAGGAAGAGAGAGAGAGAGAGAGAGAGAGAGAGAGAGAGAGAGAGAGAATACAGAAACTGAACTGAAGAAGGAGGGAAAAAGATATAATAATACAGAAATAGAGGGATTAGTTAGAGAAAATAATAATGAGAATTACATATACGGATGAGGAAGAGAGAAAGGGAGAGAGAGAGAGACAGAGCGAGCGAGAGAGGGAAAGCGAGCTAGCCAGAGAGAGAGAGAGACAGACAGACATACAGACAGAAGGAGTGAGAGAGAGAGAGACAGAGAGAGAGAGAGAGAATACAGAGAATACAGAAATAAGGAGAAATAAGAGAAAAATAAGACTGATAACCAAAGGAATAGTAGACGCGCGGGAGGCCGAAGTCAGGGCAAAGCGAACGCATCCGAACGCGCTTGGGAAATAGACCAAAAAGTAACTCCTCTTCCTAACCTCTTCCCGCCCTCTACACTCACTCACAACATCCTGACTAGATTTCTATGGGGAGACGAAGAGTTGCTCGTTCCAAAAATTACCGTTTCGTTCGCATTTGAGCCATAGTGACGGCGCTAGGGCGAGTGAAAGTGAGCGAATATTTCGGGATTATGCCCGCTGGGCGGCACGGTGTAAAAAAAATAACCACTCGCTCTTTGAGTGTTAAAGTGAGTATTTCTCTCAAAGGGCTCAGCCATATATTATAATCCACATATGTTGATTTTGTATACTACTTTTTGGCTAAATAAACATTTCAATTTCAAAATTTCAATTTCAATGTTCCTCAGAGCGTTCCCAGTGTATACCACCTCCTTTACGTAGGGTACATAGTACCTGTCTTGCAACACAATCCCACCCGTACTCTGTGCAACTCTCCAACCCAAGAGTGAAACGTTATTCTCAGTCTTTCTTCTATTCAACACCTTTGTTGGGGCAGCAAGGTGAGAGTTATATATTTCCATATATCCCGGCCGGGAGAGATATCAAACCTTGTAAAGGGGAACGTTGGTCATAACACCTTTGTTGGGGCGGCAGGGTGGGAGTTATATACAGTTCCATATATCCCGGCCGGGAGAGATATCAAACCTTGTAAAGGGGAACGTTGGTCATAACACCTTTGTTGGGGCGGCAGGGTGGGAGTTATATACAGTTCCATATATCCCGGCCGGGAGAGATATCAAACCTTGTAAAGGGGAACGTTGGTCATAACACCTTTGTTGGGGCGGCAGGGTGGGAGTTATATACAGTTCCATATATCCCGGCCGGGAGAGATATCAAACCTTGTAAAGGGGAACGTTGGTCATAACACCTTTGTTGGGGCAGCAAGGTGGGAGTTATATACAGTTTCATATATCCCGGCCGGGAGATATCAAACCTTGTAGAGGGGAACGTTGGTCATAACACCTTTGTTGGGGCAGCAAGGTGGGAGTTATATACAGTTCCATATATCCCGGCCGGGAGAGATATCAAACCTTGTAGAGGGGAACGTTGGTCATAACACCTTTGTTGGGGCAGCAAGGTGGGAGTTATATAGTTCCATATATCCCGGCCGGGAGGCATATTTCCGAAGTCGAGACTAGTATATATCATAGGGGAAATTAGGACCAATCCGAGGCCGCAGTGGCAGTGACGTCACCCACAAGGGGAGGAGCCAGTCTGTCTGTCACTCTCTCTCTCTCTCTAGCTCGAGTTTACCCTAGGATGACAACATTGTAGCACTAAGTCATGAAAATATAACTACAAAGAAATAGGAAATTCTTATAATAATGCCCTCCGTACTTTAAATTATGCAAATAAATATATCCCATTATGTTTTACGGTAGTAAGAGTTAAAGCGTATCTGGCAACCGTGTTTAGTCCCAGTATAGCAATCATTCGGCATTCAGTGTATTCGCCTCAATACTATATATCCTAATATAATAGATACCTATTACTATTTCAATATAATACAACCATAGACAATTCCATTACATATTATTTGAATTAGAGATGTAATTCATCAATTACCTCTAGGGGAGGTGTGGTGGAGTGGTCATGCCACTGGATTGGTAATCCAATGGACCCGGGTTCAAATCCCGATATGTCAATGGGAAGATATTATTGGGATTGAATTTGTGCTGTATCTAGTATCAGTGCATTACCACAAAGCCCACCGAAATGCCAAAAAAATACCCTCATTGTTCCCTGATTAAATAACACTGTATGAATATTCCCATATTCAAAATATGTTACAGGGGGACAATGCCTAGTGAGTTCACTGCTCAATAGGTGGCGTTCTGAGAGTGAGGGTCTGAGTCTGGAGGGTGAGACGGTGAAGCACTTGAGCGAAGCAACCGGCCGCTTCAGAGATGGAGCTGCTTTGAGCCATGATGGATGCTTCACATGTCTCACTCCCCAGACTGGAACAAGACCTCACGGGCTTCACCGTGTTGAGCGGTGGAATGTACAGGCTCTCAGCCTATGCCCGAGAGGGAGTAGTTGGAATATAGAAAAAAAAAAAAAAAAAAAAAAAAAAAAAAATTGCTGTTTGTCTTAAACAGTCAGGTCAGAACCGAAACTTTCACTATGCAATGTAGTGTACAGAGGTTTCGGTAATGTTAGTCTGTTATTCTTTGACGATTGAACATTACTCACCCAGCTGCTGTAGCATCATCAACATCTAGTTACCGCATGTTTATTAATTATGGACTGTTTAACACACTATAAAGACTTTCTAGATTTTGAGGAGGATGGCTTCATCAATACTGATATCCAACAAGAGCAGGATTGTCTTAAATTACGAACAAACGTAAAATCAAAAGACAAATTTCTTAGATGGAAAGAAATATTTTGCTTGAAGACCAACATGTGCTTCAATAGGTACAAAAGTTACTCTGTAGGAGCGAGGAAGCTTTTCCGACAAAAGCTAATATGCCACCATGGAGTACAGCACAAAGGAGTAAAGAAGACATCTACAGGATAAGCATTAGGCCTAGGCCTATTTAAAAAAAATCTGTACTGTATGAGACGTGATAAATCTTCACCTTGCCTATGGCCCTATAGGCTACTCCCCCTATTGGCTTATTTTTCCACTAGGCCTACACAGTTGTTGATATAGCCTAGCCTAGGCCTAGGCGGTATTTATTACCGAAACTACCACTAATTATTTCAATATTTGAAGGCTATTATAGAATAAGGATGTTGCAAAGATCATATTAAAATGTGTTTCAACCTCCGGAGATACGTTTTATGGGTAAGAGTTGTGTTATCGGGCGTACCAATACCGGCATACAGCATAACGGTCAATATAAAGATGATGTAGGTTAATTAAATTGCTAAAAAATCGCTTCGATTGTTTTTATCTAGTTTAGAGTTGTGTAAGGGTGTTTTGATGTGTGATAATAGGGGGAGATGCATATTTATCCATTAAACAACAATCTAAAACACGCCCCTTCACTCGAAAAATACCCGGTAACTATTTGGCCATAACCGTTTGCCGTGGGATACAAAATATGTTGAGGGGGGTGCAAGCCCCCCGTCACCCCCCCCCCCCCCAGGATTTATTGACATTGTCATATATTTAAACAGTAGCCTAGGGGGCAAAAAACAAATTTTCCCCAATGCTTTCTTCTTCGCAGCGGATGTAAACAAAGCCACCCGCCTCTTGCGAGGTAGGCGATATACAGTAGGCTAGAGGATATATTTTGTTTTTTTCAGGATCAGTAATACATTTTTACGGGCATTTAGACAGTGACACATAGGCCTAGCCTATAGCCTAGGAATGAAATACATGGTATAAGAAACCTGTAGGCCACGATAAAATCGATGTATGAATTTTATTACATCATCTTTATATTGTCCAGCATAACTCCTCTCTAAAACATTAACCTAACCAAAGTTACCTAACCTAACCTAGTATTTGTGTAGTACCGGTAATGAGAATACTAGGTTAGGTTAGGTTTTTTAGTTAGGATAAGTATTTATAGATGATTTATGTTGTATGTCGGTAGTGGTACGCCCGATAACACAACTCTTACCATTTTATGTGCACTATATAATGTACTGTAAAAACAAAAGAAAATCTTCCTAGAAGTCTCCCTATTGATGGCAGTGAAACTCAAGATTATTAAGCCCCCTACTGTTAAAATAGATGCTGATTTCAATAAGTCATGGGAGGGTGAGGGGGGGCAAAGCCTTCCCTCAACCCATCCTGTATCCAAAGGCAAAAAAATTGTACAATTACTCTGAAAATGACTTGGGCTACTTCTAAGTGTTTTAAGATCGTTGGATAATGGGAGAATATAGGTTTGACTCCTGTAAGGAGATAAAGAAAACCTAATATTTAGTAGTGGCCCCGTAATCATTGACGAACATGCCTATTACATAAGGCATCCTCTTCAAACACTAATCCGCCGTAGTTTGAATCTACCGCGCAGAGCATTTAAAAACTGAGGAGCCTTCATCATGAGCGCACGCGACCTCACTCATGGCTTCAGTCATTATGAATTGGGTTCTCACTACGAAAAAAACTTCGTAAAAAATAAAAACAAAAAGAAAATAAGAATAACTATCTAATAAGCTTTCCATCATATCGTGGATGTACTTGTGTGGATCTTTGACCAGACGCTACTGCAGGCGTCATTCTTCCTTCACTGACATATCAAGTAAACCAAAATCCTGAATACATCAACGAATGGGAAGGGGATGGTCGGGAGGGCCCCAGTCGTCAATGATTACGGGGCCACTACTAAATATTAGGTTTTCTTTATCTCCTTACAGGAGTCAAACCTATAATTTATTAGTGGCCCCTCCATCATTGACGAACATGCCTGATTTCTAAGACTGGAGGGGGACATTCGTAATCATATCATAACTCTAGAAAAGCAGATAATCAAACAAGCACATAGTATTCTTACTCTTGTAAAAAAGAGATATTCGGGTGCATAAACTTTATACAGCCTAAATCTTCAAAAAGGGGTACAAGCAGGAGCGTGCTTCAAAGAAGCCTGCTTGAAAAAGGGTTAATTCTGAGACTCTGTACACAGATCTGCTAGTTAAGAAGGCACCCCACTTAAAGTAAGTGGTGAAAACTAAAAACTTATAAGTTTACATGTGCACATATAAACCTCATTAACTAGTGGATATATTCCTAAAAATATAACCAAACATAAATGAATTCTTGTACATTCATAGAAGTACTGAACTCGTGTACTTATGGAGAAGTAATTACTTCAAAAGTAGAAGTCGTAGTTGCAACTACCGAGATTTCTCAAAAATCTATTGCTTCACAGCCAAAGCTACTTACAACAAGAATTGTTGTAACACTACTATTGGCCTTTAGCACAATTTCCTGCAATAAATACTACAGAGAAATTTTATAAAACAATGCCTACAAACAGTATCCCAGCTCGTATGTTCCGAACACATACTCCGGAGGGGTCTAGGGTGTCCTATGTCACACTGACTGCACCCTCCCCCCCCTTTTTCTTGAAATTAAACAAAACGTGACTAAAAGGGCCACCTAGACCCTCTGCCGTAAAGCTATACATGGCAAGGAAGGTTTGTCCAGAGCTACTGAAAGGTATCGCGTCAAAAAACTCCTGATTAGAGGCCCACAACTGTGTGGACTTAATAACTTCCACCGAAAGAATATTAAGGAAACGTAAAGAGGCTGTCCCCTTGCGTAAATCGTGGGTCTTACCCACAACGCCGGGATTCTTCTCTTTAACACCTTACGAGCGGCCTATGCGGTTTATTTATGTGTACCGCACAGCGGTGTGTTTTTAGCCAAAATAGGGCTGTTTACGTGATCATTTTCATGCCTAAATAAGACCCAGAACGTAAAACAAGTACCTATCCCTGAAAGGGCATAAACAGAGCTTACGAATGACACCATAACGATCCTTGTATGATGGATAGTTTTCTTGCAATAACCGTGCAACGCGAGTGCAAAAAGCAGGTAATTCGGTACTTTCAGTACATAATTGAGTATGTAGCGAGTGAGAGAGGGAGGAGGGAGCTGAGATTTGTGTCAGTAGGTTCGCCGCGGTGGTCTGGAGCAGTCATACGCTCGCTAGTCTCCTGCCACCACTTGTCTCTCTCTCTCAGCCACATTACGTGCTGAAATTGCCACTCGAGTTATGTCGAGCGCCGCCACATAGTCCAGCTTTATTTAACTCGACTTATGTTGCTCGCCGCTAAATAAGGGTTAAAGTCCTTGACCAAGAGAGAAGCCAGTGTACGCTCCATCAAGCGTTCACCCGGACTTGCGACACCCATAAAGCACCCTGGTGATTTAGAGGTGCCACTCTTAAATATTTGGTTAGAGCTTGCACTGGGCAAAAAAAAGATGGTGCACCTTTCCCCTTTTTAACGCCGGCACCGTGAACTCTGAAAACACGTGTTCACTGTGCTCATTCTTGGCTAAGAATCCTGGGGAAGGTGCAATGTGAATACACTCATGAAGCCTATCAAACCTGAGGCAAATAGGTGTGTTGCTCATCGCCGCCAGCTCAGATACTCTGTTCCCGGTAGCCAAAGCCATAAGGAATACTGCCCTTTTGTAAAATCTGCAGTCTTTGGTACATACGGGAACGAGAATAACTACGATGCTTTGTCCAGAGACCATGTAGGCCTGAGCTGACGGGGAGGTGGGCGGAGTTTAAAACCTGCCCTCATAAATCAATTTCAGATAAATGTTTCTGCATGAACAGATACATTAAATAATTAACAACCAACGCCACCGAGGGCACAGTTTGGTTTGTTCTAAGAATCCAAGACATAAAAGCTTGCCAATGCGATTGAAACTGTCGCTTTGTAGACTGGGTATATTGATTCGTGAATATCTTGGTCACGTCGCTACCAAATGGTGCTAGCCACTTGGCCTCCTGAATGTCCATAATGAACAAGTCCGCGAGGTTTCTAGGTTGCCAATTGTGTTCTAAGTGGAACAACCCGACCGGGAGTGACACTGGGTGCGGGCACCACGTGTACAAATGCTGGTACCAAACTGCACCGGCCACAGGGGCGCGATTAGCGAGACTACGCCTCGCTAATCCTGTAGTTTGTTGACTACGTGGCACATTAGAGACGCGTCTGGCGGCGGAAAATAGATAAATGGAACTCAACCTGTTCTCGTCCATCATCAGAGCGTCAGGTCCGCCCGCCGGCGTTATCGTCCGGCGGGTGAGGTACAGTGGGAGTTTGCAAGTCTTCTCAGACGCAAACAAATCCACTTGTGGATGGTAATGCTCCGCACACGCAAGAGCGCCCATTCCACTGAAGTGCTTTGTCTCTGAGACAGAGCGTCTGCCCAGACGTTTGCAACGCCTGGGAGATAAGATGCGTGAAGATGAATGTTCAGCCTGTTGGCTAGTATAAAAATCTTTTCTGACACGTTTAGCCACTTCCGAGATCTTATTGACCCTTGTTTCTGAATACAGTGAACCACATTCAGATTGTCCATTCTGAAGGCCACCGACTAGCCCCGTAAAGCAGAGCCGTGAGCCTGAAGGACAGATAAGGGGACTAGTAAGTCTTTGACATTGATGTGGAAGATTTCTAAATGGGACCAAAACCTTTGACCCTGATGCCCGAGGTTTGACTAAAAGCCCCAACCTATCGTGCCTGACGCATCCATGTCCACCCATACCGACGGCGGAGGAGAGGTTCATGACATGACTGCGTGCCACCTTTCTCTCGTCGCCCAAACCGCTAGTAAGTTGTGTAATAACGTTGGGATAGGCCATACTATCCCCGCCGGTAATAGTGGGAAAAATTTGTTGCCCTCCAAGATTAAACGTTAGACTTTCAACCGGCCCAACTTCACAGTTAGCTGAACCCCGTTGAGAGAACCGACTAGAGATTCCCAAAGTTTCTGTGTCGTATTCAGACTGTGGAGAAACATAAACAGTTTTTGCGAAATCTGTTTCGAGTGTCCACATTCTGACTCAGAGTGAGAGAAGCTGTGTCCTCGACCAGCCCTATCCCCTGAAATACTCGTGGGGGAACAAGGGATTGACTTTTACTAAGTTGACCTTGAATCCTAGAGATATGAGATGGTTTAACGTAACGTAGACATGACTGATGCGTAACTTTTCTGTTCCTGCCACCACCAGTTAGTCGCCCAGATACCACCAGACCCTGATCCCTTGTTCTAACAAGGGCATCAGGGCTTGCGGGGACCTTGCTTGAATGCTTGTGCCAAATTGAAAACAGTCTTCCAAACTGCTGGTGAAATCAAAGAAGGAATTAGAACTGGAGACAGAACTACTTGGCTTGCAATACGGTCAAGAAGTTTCTTCACTAAGAATATCCTCAGATCCTGCCTTGCTCGAACTGCCTCTAATAAGGCCGTCCGAATATCTCCTAAAGACTTGGATGGAAGTCTGGAGAAGCAAGCGCCGGGAAAGTTCAATGGCTTTCCTGACTTCCGCGGCTTCTATTGCCTGAGAAGAGCGTAACAGAGACTTTGTTACTTGCTGGGAACATATATTGCGAAAACAGTTTAAACGCTTTTCCACTTAACCTAAACTCGCGGTCTAGGTAAGCTGGGGAAGGCGTGCTAATGGCAGCCAAGCAGAGGGGACTCCGCCGGCACCAAAAACCGGAAGAGAGAACCAAGAATTGCGTTCTGGAGGGATTTGGTGGTAAGAATAAGTCATGGTTATAATAACTTGGAATGTCCTTAATATGAACATCCAAAACATTTCCGTAACATTGCTACCCCTGACTCATCAGGCCCGTAAAAAGAGGCATAGCTCCTGTTTTTTGACTGGCGCCTTGTCTAAAGGAGGGGGAGATATGTCTGATATGACTCGCACAATGGAAGTAGTGAGAGCTGCTGTGCCTGGCACATTGGAAATTGGGTCTGACACAAGCGGATGGCTAGGTATTTTAGCTAAAGCAAAGGATGTAGCCAGAGGTCGCACATTCGTCGACATCGCAGGATCTCCCGTATCAGAAGGAGTTTCCGGCGTAGGGCCAAAGAACCTATTAAGTGCATTCAATAGTAGTCCATCAATCTCTTCCGCCGGTACATACCTAGCCGATGACGAACTCCGTGGAGATTCGACAGTACCCTGAGAGTCGCCTAGAAGGTGACTGGACTCTTCAACCTCCATCTCTGAGACCAGAGATCGTTGTTCTTCATCCGTTAAGTCTGGCTTATCATGGGAAGATCCCGCCGAAGCCGGGACCTCCACATGTTGCCATGTTAAAACTGGGGTAGAAGATGGTACATCGGCATCCCGTGGACGTCAGCACTAGTTGAGTCACAAAGGGATGTGTTCTGTCCTGCCAGGACTGTGAGTATCGCCATACACCTTGGCTGTGGCTGTCCCTCGCTTGCGAGCTCGGTATACTCTCTGAAAGAGAGCCCTGTAAAGGTTTATGATAATTAAAAGCTCCCATAGCTCATTAACACATTGAAAGCAGAGCTGGTGAGCAAAATCATAAAGTATACTAATTAATTTAATTTATATTTAATTGTATTAAAATAAATTACTATAAATAAACACAATATTATCCTAATATAATCATAGAAAATATATATGGTTATTATTATTCAGTGATTAAATTATTTCATTAACAAATAAAAATAATATAGGGATACCTGATCTTAACGGCGTTGAACATACAGCAATGAGAGGTTCAAGTGCCGACATGACAGAGACTGGGGGAAAACTACCCCGCCCCCGGGAACTACCTGGTCACCTGGTGCAACACCGGTACTCCGCCCTGGAAAGAGAATTTTCCGGGGATTAATGCTCATAGGGTTACACCCAAAAAATGGTACAAAACATGTGTCACAAGACCGCCGGTCAACGAACCGTAGCACTCCACCACTAATTTTCGTTTTCCTTTAGTTTCATATTAAAGATTTCAGGATATATTTACCTGTCCAGAAGATTTTAAGCATATCTTTTGAATCCTCATAAAGATGAAGTATATCTTTATTAAAGATGAAGTCTTTCAAGTATCCCTTTACACTTGAAACATTAGTAAGATTCCGGCATCTTTTTATCCCATAAAAAGTCTAAGCCTATCCTAATCTCTAATCCGGCTTCTCCCAGAAGCCCTCATAGATCGCCGTCTTGAAGGCCGTGATACCCTATTGTATCAATCAATTGTTTGGCAAATGATCGCGAATTGCTAATCAGTTAATATAACCACCCGAAGGTATAACCGCCGGGTTTTATATGCAATGTCAAACCAATTGTACCTGCCCCAGACCTTTTTTGTAAAAAGGCCGCCGGGAGGGAAAGACTAAACAAACAAGCAACATTGTTCCAATTGTTTATTAAGGATTTCAGCATATCTTTTACCTGTTCGAAAGAATTAAGCATAACTTCTGAATCCTCATAAAGATGAAACATATCTTTATTAAAGATGAAGTCCTTCAAGTATCCCTTTACACTTGAAACACTAGTAAGATTCAGGCATCTTTTTATCCCATAAAAAGTCTAAGCCTATCTTAATCTCTAATCCGGCTTCTGCCAGAAGCCCTTATAGATCGCCGTCTTGAAGGCCGTGATACCCTAATGTATCAATCAATTGTTTGGCAAATTATCGCGAATCGCAAATCCGTTAATATAACCACCCGAAGGTACAACCGCCGGGTTTTATACGCAATGTCAAACCAATTATACCTGCCCCAGACCTCTTTGTAAAAAGGTCGCCGGGAGGGAAAGACCAAACAAAATAACTGTGTGGAGCCCCCCTCGCCGGGAATAACACAGGAAGCCTGATCCCAGGCTTGACCACAGAAAACGCAGTTTCTGATGAGCCCTCAAGCGACCAAACTCGTCGGGGTAACTTACCTATTTTAGCCATCCTGACTAAAACTCGGTAAACAAAAAACGGTGTTCTCGGAGCAACGAGAAAAAACGCTGGAAAGGTAACCCACACCAAACGAGACATAACAGGAGGGCGTAATTCATAAAGCAATGAATAACACAGGAAGCCTGATCCCAGGCTCGACCACAGAAAACGCAGTTTCTGATGAGCCCTCAAGCGACCAAACTCGTCGGGGTAACTTACCTATTTTAGCCATCCTGACTAAAACTCGGTAAACAAAAACGGTGTTCTCGGAGCAACGAGAAAACGCCGGAAAGGTAACCCCCACCAAACGAGACATTTTAACACATTTTATACAAAGGGTGTGCGCAAAATAGGGATACCTGAACAGGAGGGCGTAATGCATAAAGCAAAAACCGGGGCAAAGGTAGCCATGACAGAGACTGGAGGGAAACTTACTCCAGGTTCTGCATAGACCCGCCGGGACCCAGCTCTGGAAAAATAAAATTTCCAGGAATTAATGCTCATAAGGTTAACCCCCTCATGTTCGCACACAGGTGTTAAATAACCCGCCGGGTAACGAGACGTAATACTCAACGACCACAGCTCGCTACGCGGTGGGGTTTCCTAAGTAAAGGATTTCAGAATATCTTAATTTGTCCAAAAGATTTATGAATACCCTCTGACATAATATATAAAGACCATCCTGGCGTTTATAAGTGATTAAGTCTTTCCGGTGGTGTTTGTTTCCAGATTAAATTTTGGAAAAAAAACCCTAAAAAAGACGCCGGCCCCCGAATTATCTCGTAGATAAAAAACTGGGAAGCCTGACAAATATACGAGATCTAACTTCTGCCGAAGTATTTTTTTAGATCGCCGTATGTTAAAGGCGGCGATACAAAACGTATCCCTCAAATGTCTGGTTAACTAACTGAATTGTAAATTCGTTATTCTCATCCGTGTAAGAAGCACCCGCCGGGTGTGAATAATAGTTTAAAAAACGTTAACCCCAATTGTGCCCTAAAGCGCCGTATGTTGAAGGAGGCGATACACAATGCATCCCTCAATTGTCTGGTCAACTAAACTAAATTTTGCAAATTCGGTCATCCCACCCTTCCAGGTTGCACCCACCGGGTGATTTAAAGTTTAAAAGTTAACCCCAATTGTTCCTATCCCCACTTCTTTGAAACAGATCGCCGGGGAGGAAATACAACTACAGCATAGTTTTATATTGGCTTTGCAAAACCGAAAAAACTACAAACAACACGTGTCCGTATGAACACTGTTAGATGGGTACAGCCAACCCGCCGGGAATCAGAAGGAGCCTGAAACAGGCACCCCAGAGACGCAGACCTGGGGAGCCACAGACACCCACTCGCCGGGGAAACAAGCCTGTTTTAAACCACGCGTGGCCAAAATTTGGCAACCAGCCGGGGTTATCAAGGTGAAACCGAGAAAAACCCGCCGGAAAAACCCACCCCGTCCAGATACCATCTGAACGCAACACCGGACCGAGGCGTAGCTAAAACACAACTAACGCCGGGCCCAACATAGTCCGTGGAATTAGCCAAAACACAACTAACCCAGGACACATAAATAGTTTGTGGAAGTAGCCAATACACAACTAAACCAGGATACACATGACACAGTAGTACATATTTAGAAAATAAATCAATAACACTTGTATATGTGATAAAGCTACGAGAGGCTGGCTAGGCCTAGGCAGACGGATAACAGTAACAAGTCGGAATATAAACAAAAAGCACTGAATTATATCACAACAGGAACCACCGCCAACACACCACTGTAGCAAACACTTCCGGCAAAGGGAAGAACTGACTCGGGACCCAGAAAAAACTTCACTAAGTGAAGAAAAATACGCTGGGAACGACAGCAAAAATACGCTACCTCATCAGAAAGATAACGTGTAATGAAAGCCGCCTGCATCACAAAGCTAGCTAACTGTGAAAAAGTTCACCTGTCCACAACAGGACCACGAGGGTACATCCGAAATAGATGCCCCAAACATACGACCCAAAATACACTGCACTGCGGGCAACCAGCCCAGGACACTCCTGCTGTTACGGCTGGATCGGCAATACATATTCGGGATTCTTGATCGTAGGACAGAAATGGCTTAAGTGACAACGACACGCTCGATTCCAGTCCCAAATACTATATGCTCCAGACAACAAAAGCACCAACGCCCTACAGAGTTATCGTCTACGGTAACGAGGTACCTTAACTCGACGAAAGTGTACAACAGGGGTAGGCTATGAGGCTAAACTCCCTCAGACATTTATAGGTTACGTTATTACTAAAGAAATGCAATACTCAAGAAACTACGTTAATATTAAGCCTCTAATAATGTAGAATAGAAGCAGGCTAAAGGTATGACAGTGAAATGCTAAATGACAAATGTACACGCCTACTTGAAAGCGCGTGCACTACACTAACTGTCCCCTACTAACATGCACTAGCATGTAGCATACAAGATGTTCATGATCCAGTAGATACCTAATAATACACATGGGAGGAACATAAACAGTAGTCACTTATTATAATAATGAATCTATACATGGAATAACTAAAAGGTTGCAGGCAACAGTACTGCGCCGGTAGCCTACTACCGCATAGGCTACTTCGTTTCTCTCACTCTGTCTCCCCTCCGAGTCCTTATGCGCCCTACGCAACAGAACTCCGGACACAGCAGCAAAACGACAGTGCAGTTAATTGATACATGAAAGTATTAATAGTGTTGTCTTGTGTGTGAGTAATGTGTATTGTAAAGTGTTATAGATATATACTTAAAGAGAGCTGCAATGCATAGTAAAATAAAGATATATCCCACTCATCATCCCCATGTGTTCTAGCTAGCAGGCCAAGTCACAGGAACAACGAGTCCCAGCACCGAAAGCGAGAACCCAGGAGAAGACTGTAGAGAACACAAGGACAGATAAATTACGTTACTCTACTATACCGGCACTACGAGCGAGCTGTAGTCTCGGGTGCTACACTCGCTCCTGGCTCGGTATGCAAATCAAGGCTAAGTCCTCGTCCCTCTACAGATAACTCCTGGGCATGGTCGGGCTCTTACACATGGCACCAGTCTAGTCACAAATGGGATGATGAGCGGGGCATATAACTCGTGAACATGTAGAACGTTCACCAACTATCCTCATCAAGAAGATCGCTGTTCACATTAACCCCTTAAATCTAATACATGTAAATATATGCTTGTCCTAAGAGTAATACGAGAGGTGAGTGCTGAAACTCCTTTAGGACCTCAAGGGAAGGTTATGCATTTAAATAGAGAGAAGAATGAAATGAGAGTAATGTCGTCAGAGAGAAAGAGTGCAACCGTGAGAAGTTGGGGGAGAGAGCAAGGGATGTTAGAATCTCAAAGGTTCTAGGCAACCTGGTCAAGGAACACGCAGCCAACCTCCAGGCAGTGTGCTGTACGACAACATGGGCCCAGCCCAGGCAGGCAACAATGGACTACCAACCCTATCGCGCCTAGCTATAAGGGCAAGGCTGCCAACCAGTCCATACGTCTGGCAACCACCCGGCCGGCAGCGCGGCGCGTTGCTACCCTCTTGCTCTGAAGCCTAACTCACTCTCTCTCTCTGAAATCCCATTGTCCTATCTATCAACTTCTCTATTGATACTACATATTAAATGGAAGGTCTCGACATGGCTTAAAACAAAACCCACCACTGGTTAGCACATGACGAGACCTTTGCAGAGATACAAAGAACATAGTTATAAGTTGTCACGCTCAATATACATTGCGGCTGACGGTAGCCAGATCACGGGCGGTACAGTAGAGTACCAAGGAGTACAATCAGGTTGCGTTGCCCAGCACTGGGGTGCGTCACACTACGCATATCCTAACCTTACTCGATACATCCCGGAGTAAACAAATGAGAAAAAACTCACTAGGGACGCAACAAATGCGGAACCCGCGGAGCGTGGGGAGACAGGTCCGGGCAGGCTGAGCGCAGAGCAGAGAAGGAAGAATGACGCCTGCAGTAGCGTCTGGTCAAAGATCCACACAAGTACATCCACGATATGATGGAAAGCTTATTAGATAGTTATTCTTATTTTCTTTTTGTTTTTATTTTTTACGAAGTTTTTTTCGTAGTGAGAACCCAATTCATAATGACTGAAGCCATGAGTGAGGTCGCGTGCGCTCATGATGAAGGCTCCTCAGTTTTTAAATGCTCTGCGCGGTAGATTCAAACTACGGCGGATTAGTGTTTGAAGAGGATGCCTTATGTAATAGGCATGTTCGTCAATGATGGAGGGGCCACTAATAAATATAACGTTTTCCAGGGATTGTAACTAATTTCAACTACTATATAATGATGAAAACTACCAAAAACCAAAAAGAAAAACCATGGGAAAGTTAGTGGTACTTTCGGTTATATTTTCCGTCTAGGCTAATGATTTTATCATAATTAATATGCCTGTACTGTAGTATTTTTTATTGATTTTGCATACAAATTGCCTAGTCTACTCTGTATACCGTACCAGTACCGATTCATGTAATGATTAATTCATATATATTTTTGGGCAGATGCAAAGTTTTCATGGAAGTGACCATCAGAATAGTGCACAGGCAATCTCCGCAACTGATGAAGGACTTCCCTTGCTTCGTGGAAATCCAGGGTCATCACAATCACTCCACAGAATCAGCAGATGCTCTAAATGAGCTGTGAGTGCTTAAAAGTACAAAAGAGACATTCCAAAAGTACTTTGAACAAGGTATAGTAACATATTGTATCCCCCTGTATGTTGTGTTAGCCTGCAATAACATGTGTATGACAATGAATCTTTGAAGTGAAATACTGTAATAATATGTAATTTTTTCATTATTTTGTTTTGTTTTTTTATATATATAACATGCATTGTTTGTTTGTTTTTGGCGCACTCTCCCATCCAGGAGTTCGTTCTATGAATGATGGCTGTTTCCTTATTGTTATTAGTATTTATTAAACATTTTCATATTTCTTATATACCGGTATTTCTTTTCTCAAATTAACGATAGTCTCCCTCCTTTTTAGAACTGTTCTTATAGTCTCTGCTACCCTTTTTAAGTCACTTTGTTCAAATATTTCCCTCAAGTTGTCCCTGCCTCTCAGATCTTTGTATAGGTCTTCGTATGATTTGCAGTTGAACAGGTGCATTTGATTTTAATTTTCATTTTGACAAATATCGCACAATAGGTTAGGTTCATATTTGTTTTTGAAGTTTTCTTTTTCTTCTATCATTCTTGTCCTTGTCATAAAAATTGTTCTGGCATTTTCAAAGCTTAAGTCCTCAATATAATTATTTGATATGTCGGGATGGATGTAGTTACCGTGTGTACCACTACCAACTACCAACATAAATCTTCTATAAATACTTATAATAAAATAAATACTTATAAATCTATAATACTAGGTTAGGTTAGGTTAGGTTGTTTGGTTAGGGTAATGTATTTTTGTATCCAAAGGCAGTCAAAATAAACGGGAACATGATGGTGAGCGTCCTCGTAGTGTAAACAAGACGGGCGGTACACCCGGTAACTACATTCTTGCCGATATGTCTTGTTCAACAGCTTCTCTAGTTTTACTTCCACTTCTCATACTTTCTATTATCTCTTCCCTATTTTTTATTTGCACTTTATCTTTAAGCAATTGTTACCTTCGATTTCACTCATTCTTTCAAGATGTTCAGTTATATTGTATTTATCTTTAAGATTACAAATGTCTTTTTTATATTTTCTTTCATTGTCTTCACTGTTGGTTTTAATTTTAACCTGAATTGCTTCATTGTCTCGGTTATTCAAATTAATGTAATTTCAATCTTTCTTTGGTTTATTTTATGTTCAGTTTTTATTCCCTTAATTTCATGGAGTAGGGCACATTTTGGGGTCGTTCTGGGGACTTTAAACAACTTAGTTAGATACTGTGTTTGGATGTTATTTATTTATTTGTTCTCTTTTTATTTTAGTTTTTCTCAAACTTCTGCCCCAAACAGTATCAAAGGCGTTACACAAGTGTCATATAGCTTAATTCCCACTTGTATTCTATTTTTCTTCATTTCTCTTTTACTTAATATGTTTAAACACTCATTTGTTGCTACTTTTGTCTTGTTTATTCTGTTTTCAATATCATCTTTTTGTTTTCCATTTGCCTGAATGATTTTCCCTAAGTATTTATGTGATGAGTTTTCTTGGATTTCTTTACCATTTATTTCAAGTTTCATACCTTTTCCTACAAGTGCGGTTTGTGCATGTAGGCTATGTGCATTATGTGTATGTGCACATTTCTGAAATATTTGTTATATACTGTAATACTGTAGGCTATAAAGCCCTAATATGGCGGAAATATTCCCGCCCCGTAAGTGTTAAGTAGTTATTAATATAACTTACCGTACCGTAATAATTTGTGTAAGCCTTATATCCACAGCTATGGTAAGTACTGTATTGTAGAATAGCATGAATGACTTAACTATAAACAACTGCAGTATAAAATATGCTTGTAACATTTTACTCATGATGTCCAACATACAGTACAGTATATATGTTTTTTTTGTTTTTTTTCCCTAAAGATGCCGTAGTCTCTCTCCAGTGCCTCCAGGTGTTTTGTGTAAATTCATCTTGCTGGTGTTTCTGCACCCTGTTTGGAGACTTCGGCATCTCATATAATAATAAATAATAATAATAATAAGAATAATAACTTAACTCCCTCAAATTAGTTTTAGTTTTGGGCACATCCCCTCCCTCCAGTGAGTTTGGTAAGAGAACCAGGTAAAAAATCAGAATTGCTTGACAATAAGTAGTATATAAGCATAGATAAGCCCTTCAGTACCAGCAACGGCTCCCTGCCGTCAGTAGATAAATCACTCCCCAGTCCCAGCAACGGCAAGGAGCCGTCAGTAATATACTTTCCTTGTAACTGCCAGTATCAGGCAGTGCCTGCATGGTACCACGACTGTTTGAACACTGCCCTAGAGTTGGCAACACTTCTCAGCTTATATCAAAGCCTATGCAGATTGGGAGAGCCAGTATTTTTCCATCTTTTGAGGTCTTGCCATTTTGACCACATTGTTTGGGACTGGGGGGACTTTTATTACCGTACTTTATGGTACAGTAGGGGTTAAAGTTATTAACATTAAGTATGGTAATATAAGCCTAATAACTGTAGCAGTAAATACTAAAGTAAATGTAAATTAACAATAACTTTAATAAGCATAGCTTGAGTAGTTATAATCCTGTTATGGAAATACAGAGATGTTTATAGTATACTTAGACAAGTAGCCAATTGGCTATTGCAATATGTTCATTCAGTAGGCCTACTCTCAAAAGTAATTTAATCCTCAAAGAACATTTTTCATAAACACTCGTACACCTGCTTGCTTGGCAGGGGGCACACTGAGCTCTCTGCTCAGCTGCTGTGGATAATTGGCGTGGTGGCTTCTGGCAACCCAGCTAGGCCATTGGTTCTACCATTTAATACTAATTAAAGTATAGCAAATACATTAAGATACAAGGGATAATTTTAGGCGAGCTACTGTATCCCAGAAATTCTCCAAGGGGCTCAATAAAAGGCGACCTGCCGTTTGAGGGTTAAATTACAGTACCACATATTTTATTAACAAATTGATTAAAGTTGTATCGACTGGGATGGTTAGGTCCTAATTTTGAAATGTAGCTTCCATTTTCCAAAAAATAGACTACTTTATAGTCTAGATATATATATTTGTTTACAAACATACCGGTACTACGTTTTTGTTCATGGTACAAACAAATGTAATAAGTGTTCTCACAGAAGCTCTTTATTTTTTCATTTTATTTTTTATTTTTTTGGTCAAAGTAATTTGATTGGTGTCTAGCGACCATAAGGCCTAACAAATAGACTACAGTAGATCTGGACTTGACACGAAAATGGAACTTTGCAGTTAGGGACCCCAAATCGGAGAACGAACCCCCAAGTTCGAACCTCGAAAACGCGAGAATATCTAATTTTTCGCGGTTTCGAGGTTTGAACTTGGGGTTCGTTTTCCGATTTGGGGTTCCTTACTGCAAAGTTCCATTTTCGTGTCAGGTCCAGATCAAATTTAGTCTATGACCTAACCATTCAACATTTTGCAAGGGGCCATCATTGTACAGTAATGTAAAATTAACTACTTATCTTCGATGGCCTCATTCAGCATTGTAAGCGTATACATGGGCTCGATAATCACCTGTGCCTGTGCTTCATGTCAAGCCATTTAATTGAACACAATATCCACATCTGTGAGAACGTCTGTTGTAATATAAGTGAGAGGTGGACCAAATTATTCCACTTGATAACTATTAATGGGAATTACTTGTTGATTAATTAAAGATTCTATTTGCAGGCATGACAACAGCTCAAGCACACAGACATCACATATGCAAAATGGACTTGCATATTGATCTGTTTGCTCAATCCAACCATGGCATCAGTCCAACATCCAGGTCCATAGAGTATATGTTAGGGCTGTGGCCTAAGAAGGAGCATGGTGGATTGAACAATGCATCTATGTTTGATGCAATTCAAAAATATGCCAAAGATAATTCCCAAATCACATTGGAGATAGATCATGATGATCATGGCTTTTGTGTTGTGCTCATAACCCCATTCATGAGGAGAGCCCACAAGGAGCTGAGAGAAGCCGGAGAAGTAGTATTCGTGGACGCAACATGCTGTGTGGATCAGCTGAATACTGCGGTCATTCCCTTTCTCTGCGCAGGACCAGCTGGAGCAGTACCTCTAGCAATATTGTTTACATCCTCTCAGGATGGAGTAATGCTGACAAAAGGTAAGCTAACATATGTGCTGTATTTACCTTTGTTCCACCGACAAGTTTTCTCCTCAGAGCACCTCGGCAAGCTGCCACTGAGTTTGACTATAATTTGTGTTCCTACACAATCTTAATTGATCTCACTGTCTATCTACCGTACTGTATTTACTGACGACTAGTTCAAAATACTTAGCTGTTTTTCTTGACCAAACTTCCTTTATTACTTTAATCTTGCTCATTATCTTTTTTTATGGGTGGTGTGGGGTGGAGGGGTTAATTAAAATTATACAGTATTGATCTCCTTAGCTGATATTGAGTATTTGGCATTTATGTCCATTCCAAATATTATTTCAGTAACGTATCATGTTTTGTTTGCCCGGGTATAAATTTCTGCTCACCCTTCAAATGGCTACCGGTATATATATAGGCCTATACTGTACACATATATCCTATATACATATATGAACAATTGTACATACATACAAACATACAAATTTAAAGAACGTTTTGTCCACAGAGAATGTGGTTACAGTCTCACATCCTACATGACGGCTTTCCAGGCAGCCCTGTCAAGGGCTACCTCCCTTGTCAAGTTCTTTATTTTTAAATTGGCAGGAATACCTGATCCCACGTCATTCCCTACATGCAGCTCCCCCCACGTTCACAGTAATTTCTTCATCCAGTTCTCATCATCCATTTTCTCCTCGTGTCCAAACCAATCAAGTCGGCTCATGCGCATTACTTCACTTAATACCTCGCTCGATACCCCGTCCCTGAGGTTAACCCCATATATCCATTTCACCAATCTCTTCTCATTCCATTCCATTCTATTGATATCCTCCGCTTTAACCGGCAACGTCTCCGAGGTATAGGTCATCTCTTAGACCCTTGTTTGCCATACCCTCCCTCTATCTTTTGAAGTTTACCTCTGCTTCCTGCGCACTATCTGCGATAAGAACTAGATCATCTGCTTATAATAACTCCCATGTGAGTCCTGTGTGTGTTATTGGCATACGCAAGTGCTGTTGGTGCATGGCGCAGTCTAGCAATCTGTGGCAACTATTCACTGAAGTCCCTGATCATCAGGGCACCCACCCTATCTCAGCTCTTGAGCAGGGAGTGCGTGATGGTAAAAACTTAATAATATACACCAAAAACTAATACTGTACCGATATTTATTGTAATTTTTTCTCCACACAAGGCTTTGGCATGATCAAGAAAGCTCTAGGTGAGAGTGCCTTCTTTGGCAGAGGAGCACCACAGTCATTCATGACGGATAACTGTGATGCAGAAAGGAAGGCCCTGGCAGCTACCTGGCCATCAGCACAGCTCTTCCTCTGCATCTTCCATCTTCTGCAACAAGTGTGGCGATGGCTTTTGGATTCTAAGCATGCTATCCAAAAGCACGATCGTCAAGAACTTATGACTGCAGCTAAGGCCCTTGTTTATGCAGGGTCCAAAACAGTGTTTGAGGAAGAGTGGAGTGGGCTGCAGGATAATCCACTTGCGAAGAAATACTCCAATTTCATAAGGTAATAGTATGGAAATATAGTTTGGTATGGAAGGAATTAAATGTAAAGTGGGGGGACTATTTAACATATTGTTTTGGAAGATCAAGAAAGTGAGGTAGTACTGTATGCATGTACTGTAGCCTATATACTCGGGCACATACCCCATAGCTGGGGATGGCCGACTTGAAACAAAGCCTGAAAAGAAACAACAAAATATAATATAATGCCAAACATTCTTATGATATTAGTAATTATAAACATTCATGAAAGGGAGATAATTTGTATAAATTGGTAACCTGATTTTCAAGGGAGAGAATTTGTATACATTGGTAACCTGATTTTCTCAAAACAAAAGACAATCAGTTTATGTTAATGCTTTCAAAATCTGCAAGCTGAATCAGGATAGTATTGTCCGGATCTCCACATATTGCAGTGTTCATCCATTACACACATTCCATCTCTCTGACTTCCCTCTTTTCACTTTCCGTAAAATATAGTAAAATATACTTTACAATTTCAGCTACCTAACGTCACTGGTACAGCGGAAGGAAGAGTGGGCCATTGCTTTTCGAGCCGGTGCATTGCTTCGAGGGCACCATACCAACAACTTCTGCGAATCCACAATGGCCATCATCAAGGATATCGTCCTCAGTAGGTAAGGAATATTCTAGGAAACCTCTCGTATAGCCTCTGCTTACTGTTTGTCGGTATTTAATGATTGTTTATATACTTATATTATTATTGTTGATTTTTTGTTATAATGCATTGTTAAAAGAGTACTCTTAGTTTAAATCTGTTGTTGCTTCTTCATATTATGCAATTATTAGACTTAATTTTATTTTATCTATTCACTTTTGATAGTATCAATTGCTTGCCTTTGTGATATCCTTAAATATTTGTAAATTTCATTAATCGATTTTAGGAGTATAGTTGGTTGTTGGAAGGAACATAATAATTGATATTGGTTCAGGGGTAATTTATCGAGAGGACTTCCCTAGTGGTTAAGGCCCCCATTAATTGCTCTTTCCATTCACATATAGCCTACGTGAGTTGCAGTTGGGATGTGTGTACATGCTTAGATTGATATGCAGGATTCGAAGTTGCATAATAAATCGTAGGCAGTGTCCACCATTCTTTAACTGTCTTCGTTGTGCCATGCATAAGGTGTTGATTTTCGGTGTGAGCATCCTGGATTCGAATCCACGGACTGCCACATGTGTTTGTAAATTTCATTAATCGATTTTAGGAGTATAGTTGGTTGTTGGAAGGAACATAATAATTTATTTGTACTATAAATGTAGGTACAGTATATAATAAATAGGAATAAATGGAGACTGCTAGTGAATCGATGCGTGAAAATATGAGATCTTGTCCGCACTATATTACTAGGACCTCTGTACTTTTCCAGAGGTCTGAGTATTATAGTCTGGAAATGTAAGATCCGGGCTATATTACTCAGACTTAAAGACTTTTTCGGTAGTCAGAGTTGAAAGTTTAGACTTTTAACAGATCCAGAATTTGTCAGACTCATTGAAGAGGGCTCCCCTGGTTAGCAAGGTTCTACTGCACAGTGCCATACCATACTAAACAAATATATATACAGGTATATATAACAAATCTTAAGTTATTGCAGGTTTTAGACTGATAGATGCTATTGCAGATATATACCGGGGTACCACACTGATAGATTATCTAAAACAGGTGCCAGGGTTTGTGTATCTCTAGGAAAATAATTTGTGCCCATGTTCCTGCAGAAAATTTGTATATACTGTAGAAGTACAAATTATACTAATATATATATTTTGTTTTTCAGGTGCAAAGCCTACAATACATCACAACTGATTGTATTCATGGTCGAAATATTTGACCAATATATGAGTCAACGGTTGGTTGATGTAACACTTAATCGACGGCGTGCCAAGCCAGTAAGTGTGGTTACAATACCAATGGAAGCAGTAACTTCGCTTGGTGCAGGGAAATTTAAAGTGCAGAGCCAGACTGAAGAAGCAAAGGTGTACTGTGTAGACCTCGCCATTGGAATGTGCTCATGTCCCAAGGGTGAGAATGGTGCAATCTGCAAACACCAGATTGTGTGTGCCCAGCACAGCATGACGGTTGTGCCTCAAATGTTGGTAATAAATAGTGAAAGTCGTCGTTGGTTGGCTGCACTGGCTCTTGGTGAAGCCAACACCCCTGGGGAGGAATTTTTCAAACCACTTAATGGGCCAGAGAGCTTGGAGATGGAGGTCAATATAAAAATAGAAAATGCCCGAGAAGCTTCTGCCAGGGTAAAGAATACTATCAAAGCTAGTTCTCGTACTTTGGCAGATGCACTGGTAGAAGTAGCAAGCTGTTTTGGTGATGAGTCAACAGATGCTGCTATCAACAAGTTTCTCCAACGTGTAAAGGCTGTAAGATCAAGTAATCAGCTTAACAGTTTGCTGCACACTGCTGGTTCATCATTAAGAACAGGTGGAGCTGGTCGTGGTAAAATTCCATGCCAGCCAGCAACTATATCAAGAAGGAGCATTGGCAGTCCTAGAGGAGCAGCCTCCCTCTGTAAAGGAAGGCGGCCTAATGCGATAACACCCTCGCAAAGAAAACGACCTCGCAACCTGGCTCAAAATATTAAACCAAATGTTGCAAATGGAAAGTCACATGGCAGTGGCCATTAACCCTCTCGCTATCCATTATAAAATATCTATTCACTTTTGCTAGTATCAATTGCTTGCCTTTGTGATATCCCCTATTATTTGTAGTATAAATGTAGGTTATTTGAAGGGTAGCAGTTGGTAGGGGTCATGTGTTCATACTATGCTCACAGGTACAGTTTGCCGCACATATTCTATTCCGTTGGGGTCGTGATTTGGCAGAGCTGCACCCACTTCCCCAACCTCCCTCCCTCACTCCATCTCCTAACTTCCACTATTGGTAGGAGGTGGAATGAGGGAGGGAGGTTGGGGAAGTGGGTGCGGCGCTGCCAAGTTACAATTTGCTGGAATGGTTGAGAAATGGATTATGTGCGGCAAACTATACCTACCCGATAGTACTATCGTTTGTGAGTAGTTGTAGCCTACTATTAAGTAAATTGTTGCATAAATGTAATCTTTTTAAGGTCAATTATTGTGACTAGTCTTTAATTTGATATCAATAATTATAATCAAGTATTTGTAACTTGAAGTTTCTTGTATAACCTCTGCTTACTATTTGTCTTTATATATTGAATGTTTATCTACCTCTATTGTTATTTTTGTTCATTGTTCTTGTTAAAAGAATACTCTACAGTATTTATATCTGTTGTTCTATCTATCTATCAATTGCCTGACGCCGTGATCCCCGAAGGGGTGGCCATGAACGAACCGCCCCCATGCACCTCTGTCCCCAGTCAGTCGACGCCCCTCCCCCACCCAGCACCGCCCTCGTTCATGTACTTCCTCACTCCATCCTTCCACCTCATATTCGGTCTACCTCTCCCTCTCTGTCCCTCCACCTCGCTCTCGTACACCCTCTTAGTCATTCTCTCGCTTTCCATACGTTCCATATGGCCGAACCATCTCAAGTTGTTCCTTTTCACACTTTCCAGCACATCTACCTCCACACCACACCTCCTTCTTACTTCCTCATTAGTCTGTCTATCCCTCCATGTAACTCCGCACGCACTCTTTAAGTAATTCATTTCCACTGCTCTCACTCTTGGTCTGAGTCTCTCAACCAACGTCCATGCTTCGCTTCCGTAAGTCAGTGTCGGGATTACCTCACTGTCATGCAAGGACTTCTTCACTTCCATACTGACCACCCTATTTCTTATTACTGCTTTTAGCGTTCCTACAACCCTCTTCCCCTGTTGTACCCTCTCCCGCACTTCTTCATCCATAGTCCCATCTTTACTCAACACACTGCCCAGATACTTAAAAGAGTTGACGATCTCCATAGCCTGACCGTTCAGCTTCACCTCACACTCTGTGACTTCACCCCTTTCGAAGACCATAACCTTGCTCTATCCCGTATTTACCTTCAAATTCCGTTTTTCGCACACTGTTCCAAACTCATTTACCAGACCCTGCAACTCCCATTCATTATCACTCATCAGAACTGTATCAACCGCAAACAGCAGTATAGGTAGCTTCCACTCAATTCCCTCCCTTTTCACCGATACACCAACATCCACTGCTCTTGATAGTATTTCTTTCATGACTCCATCCATATATACAGTAAACAACCACGGGGACATCACACACCCCTGTTTCAAACCAACATTCAGGTCAAAGAACTCGCTCTGCTCACTCTCCACACGTACTGCCGCCTTTGCACCCTCATACATGCTCTTCACTGCTTTCAGCAACTTGCCCTCTACTCCGTATATTCTTAGTACTTTCCACAAACCTTCTCTATCCAGTCTGTCATAGGCCTTCTCCAAGTCCATAAAGGCAACATACACCTTTTGTTTCTTCTCCAGATACTTCTCCACAACACAATTCAGGGTAAAAATCTGATCTACACATCCTCTTCCCTTCCTAAAACCTCCCTGCTCATCGCCTATCCATTTCTCCGTTCACACTCTCACTCTCTCAATCACTACCCTACTGTATACCTTCCCTACTACGCTTAGAAGACATATTCCTCGGTGGTTACCACACACTCCTCTTTCCCCTTTGCCCTTATATAGGGGGACTATTATTATATCTGTTGTTGCTACTTCATATTTTGTAATTACAGTACAGATATTCTACTTTATTATAATGTATCTTTTCACTGTTGCTAGTATCAATTGTTTGCCTTTGTGATATCCCTATATTATTTGTAGTATAAATGTAGGTTATTTGAAGGGTAGCAGTTGGTAGGGGTCATGTGTTCATACTATGCTCACAGGTACAGTTTGCCGCATATATTCTATTCCGTTGGGGTCTTGATTTGGCAAAGCTGCACCCACTTCCCCAACCTCCCTCCCTCGCTCCACTGTTGGTAGACCTAACTTCCACTATTGGTAGGAGGTGGAATGAGGGAGGGGGGTTCGGCGCTGCCAAGTTACAATTTGCTAGAATGGTTGAGAAATGGAATATGTGCGGCAAACAAAACTTACTCGATAGTACTATAATGGTTGGGAAATGGAATATGTGCAGTAAACTGTACTTACCATACCTAATAGTACTATCGTTTGTGAGTGCTCTATGCATTTCGCTAATATCTTTTCAAATTTATAATTTGTGTGTATATTTTATTAATTAATACTGTTAAATATGCAGTATTATCATCTTATTATATATTTTGGAGTGCTTCCAATTCTTAATTGTACTGTTAAAATCCCCATTTTTAAAATCATAATTACAGATATCCAAATTTGTGGTGCTAATTAACAGTATTACTGGTGCTAAATTCTGTGGTGCTTATCATCATCATCATAATTATCATCATAATTGACGCCTTGCTTTCCCCTGGGAAGTCGCCGCAGAAACACCTCCAGGCTACTTTGTCAAGACATGCTTCCTTTGCCCGTGCCACAACATGTTTTTCTTCAATATACTTCTAATTCTCAATTGTATTGTTCATAAGCCTCCTTTCCATCCACACTTTTAATACCAGGATCTTTACTTTTTTCTTCTACTATGCGAAGTACAGTAGGCTACCATAAGGTACTTACTGTACCATTATTCTATTTTGTACAATTTCCGTACCGTACCATACTGCCAACCTTGGCCAAGATTCCTATTCACACTCGAGTATGAATATTTTTGCATCAATTTGATATTATAATCTACTGTACTTAGCATAGTAGAAGAAAAGGGTAAAGATCCTGGTATTAAAAGTGTAGATGGAAAGGAGGAGACAAGTGGAACAGCTCTTAACAGGGTTGCCTGGAGCACTCTGTCTTTAAATTTGTGTATGTATGTATTTGTGTATAATATGTATTTCAGCTGATGGTAAATTGAATCACTTAATAACTGATTTCTCGATAGTTATTGTAAAAATATAAAAATACTCTGTACGTCATAAAAAGGCCAGGTTTTTATTAATACAAAATTTAACTTCAAAAGATTCATGATACCCAAATAATCCAGATAGGGACATGCCAATGTACTATCAGCTGGGGGAAAAAAGAGACTAAAAAGGTAAATATTAGGCTACTAATGTGTACATTAGCTATACAAATTCAAAATAAATATATTTAAAATAGTTGTTATACTTTTTCTTATAATCCTTGTGCAATGGGAGACTTTCAAAGCTACCAAGCTTGATTCATTATCATCTAATATTTGGGGAATGTTCTTACTTTACTTGACATTAGAAGTATGTAGGCCTACACATGTCTATGTTCCAGTGCTTAATGCTGTGAATGGTGTCATAACTATGACAATTGTGCCTCAATAACCTAGCGGTTATAATCATATTGGCACCTGTGAGCAATACTGTCAAGTTATAATAGATCAATATAAAGTTGAGGGGTGGGGATCCTTTAGAAACCATGTTTAATGAAATGGAATCAGGATTTGTAGAACCATAATGCCAGAAAACTATGGCCCTACCTGCAATGATGAGGGTGATCTGTTTTTACCTTTTAAAAGAACAATAAAGGACTTTAACAGTATTTGATGGGAAAGGTGGATGAATTGTGTTTTAGATTTATTTATACTTTAGTAATGAGGTCAGGAAAAGTAAAAGCTATCGACAGAATGTAACAAATTAATTTCTTGGATCTCTAAAGGTCAATGTAGGGAAATGTAAGGTAATGGTGTTTGAGAGAAGAATGCATGAAACCATAGATTTTAAGGCAAAATATAGAATTAAAAAAGCACATGAGAAAAGTTGTAAAATAAAAATTAAAAATTAAGTACTGAAAGAGGTTGAAAGCTTCAAGTATTTGGGAGCTGTACTATGCAAATATGGTAAAATGGAGATTGAGATAAAAGAGAAAAATGCAAGGGAGAAAGGTGATTGGAGAGTTGATAGTATTCTCAAAGGAAGAATGGTTAGTCAGGAAGTTAAAAAGTCACTGAGAAACAGTGTGCTGCTCCCAACACTCTCGTATGGAAGTGAGACATGGACAGAAAGTGATGAGGACCTCTCCAAACTGAGAGCTGTGGAGATGAGCTTTTTCAGAATGGCAGCTGGTGTGAATAGGCTAGATGGGCCAAGTAATAGGGAAGTGCATGAGCCCTTTGGAATGGAAGAGCAAGCTTTAGGCATTGCTTGTGGAGTGG
>CM064548.1:32390601-32715972 GCA_032716605.1 Paralithodes platypus | reverse complement strand
CTAGCCAACGTAACATCGATATTCAAAAAAGGCAGAAAATGCTTACCCAGTAACTATCGTCCAATTAGTTTAACCTCAGTTGTATGTATATGTATTATGTTCTATCCAACAACCAACTCCACTCCTAAAATCGATTAATGAAATTTAATAAACACATGTGGCAGTCCGTGGATTCGAACCCAGGACGCTCACACCGAAAATCAACACCTTATGCATATGTGCCACGAAGACAGTTAAAGAATGGTGGACACTGCCTACGATTTATTATGCAACTTCGAATCCTACATATTAATCTAAGCATGTACACACATCCCAACTGCAACTCACGTAGGCTATGCATATGTGAATGGAAAGAGCAATTAATGGGGCCTAACCACTAGGGAAGTTGCTAGAAACACATCATAAGAGACAGAAATCGTAAATCACTTAGAGGAAAATAACATACTTAAAGCTACTCAACACGGCTTTCGTAACAAACGTTCATGCTTACAAAACCTCTTAGACTTCTTCCACGATATCGTCAAACTCTATGATGAAAGTAAAGCTGTAGATATTATATACCTTGATTTTCAAAAGGCCTTTGACAAAGTTCCCCACAAACGTTTACTGCTTAAACTAAAAGCGCATGGAATACAAGACGGGTGTATTGAAATGGATAGAAAATTGGCTCAGCGACCGAAAGCAAAGAGTAGTCATAAATGGTCAGGCATCTAAATGGACCAATGGTAAGTAGCAGGGGGTACCCCAGGGATCGGTACTAGGACCAATTATCTTTCTAATTTACATCAACGACAGTAGATGAGGATCCCACCTGTACAATCTCAAAGTTTGCTGACGATACAAAATTTGCAAATAGCGTACTCTCAAAAGAACAAGTTGACAATATGCAACACACTCTAGTTTGAGTTGTCATGTTGTGCTCAATTTGGCAAATGAGTTTCAATGCGGATACTGTAAAGTACTACATATCGGATACCGAAATGAGAAAGCAAACTATTCGATGAATAGCATTCAGCTTAAGAGTGTAGACATAGACCGATCTGGGAGTAACAATATTGAATAACCTAAAACCGAGTCAACAATGTTCAGAAGTTGTTAAGAAGGCAAACAAAATAATTAGCTTTATAGGCAGGTCATTTAAGCATACTGTAGGTAGTAGGGGTAGGCAGCCCCGCCCAGGGAAGTACTACCGCCAAGGTTTCGGGAGACTCAGGGAATAGCCTGAATTCCATTTCTCTCCCAGGCCTTGGTAGCTGGATACATATCTTTCTGCCTCACACATCAGGGGTATCAGGAAAACCCTCTTTATATAACATACACATCCAACTTCACGACATTGCCCTACATCGCTATCCTCTATCCATAAAACACTACTCTTCCCACTACATATCATACATGTAACACCGTACACCTTTTCCTAACAAATATGGCAGTACAATTATTAAATGCAAACCTGGTGGTCCCTCGGATATCCACCCCCGGCAGGGTTGGGTCATTGACACAGGGCCCTCCCGGTCGTCATCATGCGACTGTGTCAAGAGCATTGCATCGTCCCAAAGCTGTTCGTTGGTGCAGCTTTTTCTTTAGCAATATAAGGGGACTTCACTCTAACATCAATTCTCTCCACCAATTTCTTCAAGCAGAATCCCCTACTCTCCTTTTTTTTGACAGAGACTCAAGAAACATCCACATCTGACATCTGTCTAGATTTAATTTTCCAGGTTATCAACTGCTCCAAAATTTCAGACCTAAAGGAGGTGTATGTTGCTTCGCAAAATCTGAAATTGCCCTGGAGGAGGTTACTAGTTTCAATTGTCCCTATTTTGATTATTCTATATACAAATTAATTTCTGCTGGTAAATTTAAATACATATGTTGCATCTACCATTCCCCAAATACTCCTCCAGAGCAAAGTCTTTTTGATTCTCTTTCCTCACAACTCAGTGTCCTCAACTTAAATGCTTCTTCTGAAATCACTGTGTTGGGTGATTTTAATGTCCATAATGTTGAATGGCTCACTCATTCGCGCAGGACTGATGATGCTGGTCTTGAATGTGAGCTAATTGCAGACTCATTTAATCTCACACAACTAGTCAACCAACCCACCCGTGTACCAGATAATCCTAATCATAATTCCCACCTACTGGACTTATTTTTAACAACCAATTCAGAAAATTATGATGTTACAGTGAGGTCCCCACTTGGATCTTCTGATCACTGTCTGATACAGGCCACCTGTATATCACCTACCACACCTACCAACTCTGAACCTGTTTTGGTGACTAAATGGCATTACGATGGGGAGACTGGGAGGGTCTTCAAGGTTTTTGTATTGATATTCCCTGGACCTCTTACTTTTCTAATTATGCACACTCCACCTTGAGCCACATACAAGATTTTGTAAACATTGGAATGGAAACTTTTATTCCTCATCAAAAGTACAGTAAAAGATCTAATTCACCTAAATGGTTTGACCATAATTGTGCTAGAGTAACTGAACAAAATCAATAGCCTACAATGCATACACAAGATCAAAAACACATGAAGCCTTTAATTACTTTAGAAACATCAGAAATCATGCCAAAACTGTATTAAACCTAACTAAATCAAACTTTCTCCACAAGCAGGCAAATAAACTTCTAAATAATCCAAATTATAACAAAATATTTTGGTCTACTCTTAACTCATTCAAATCCAACTTCACTACTGCTTCATCCATTCCACCATTAAAATCTCCGACTGGCAATCTTGTAAGTGACCCACGAGGTAAAGCTAACCTTCTTGCGGATATTTTCTCCACCAACTCAACCTTAGATAAAATAAATCAAGATGTCCCTGTACTTAATTTTAATTCGCCTGAAATTCCCTCACTTAAGATCTACACCAGACATGTCAAAACTATTTTGCAGAATCTCTCAGTAGATAAGGCTCCTGGTCCAGATGAAATTCCTCCAATAGTACTTAAGAATTGCTCCTTGGTGCTCGCTCCTGTATTGGCAAAAAAATTCCGTCTGTGTACTCATACATCATGCTACCCAGTACCCTGGAAAGAAGCAAACATCCATCCAGTTCCTAAAAAAGGTGCCTCTTCAGATCCATCAAACTACAGACCAATAGCTATAACTTCCACTCTTGGTAAAGTCTTTGAAATTAAATTAAATAATCACATAATTAAGCATCTTGAGAATAATAAATTAATCAGTGATAGGCACTATGGTTTTAGACGATGTCGATCAACTGCAGACATTCTTTGCTTTCTTACGCATCAAATCAACCAAGCTACAGACCAACATGGTGAAACACATACAATAGCACTGGATATATCAAAGGCATTTGATAGAGTCTGGCATCAATCCTTATTGTCGAAGATGTCACACTACGGCCTTGCATCATTAGTTCCACTAATTTCTTCTTATCTTCATAACAGAAAAATATGTGTAATGGTAGATGGCCTTTATTCTCAATTTCACTCAATAAATGCTGGTGTTCCCCAGGGATCAGTTTTGGCCCCAACTCTGTTCCTCATTCATATCAATTGATCTCATATCTACCACTCATAATCCAATACATTCCTACGCAGATGACTCAACACTCCACAGTTCCTTCACATTTACCAATTTTTTCACCCAACCCGATCTTATAAATTCAAAATAAACACTGCAATTTCCTCTGAACCAGGACCTTTCTAGAATTAATGAATGGGGACAAAAGAATCTAGTTTCCTTTAATGCACAGAAAACCAAGTACATTCAATTTTCTAACCGACAGAATCTCACTGACTCCCATATATTTTTTAATGATGTAAATATTCCCACTTCCCCTAGTATTGACATTCTCGGTGTAACATTAACTACTAACTTCAGCTGGCCACATTATGTTAGAAGCATTGCTAAGAATGCCTCTAAAAAACTGGGACTCCTGTACAGAGTTCGAGAATTCTTCACTGACGTGCAGTTGGCCGCAATATATAAAAGTCATGTGCGTTCTCAGATGGATTACTGTTCACCTCTGTGGGGTGGAAGTGGAGTGGTTGCATTGAGGCAGTTGGACAAAATTCAAAATAAAGCTATTATATTAATCAATAACCCTGCAATCACACAGGACCTTCCTACATTATCCATACGAAGAAACGTTGCATCCCTTGCATTATTCTACAGATATTTTCACAGCAATTGTTCCGAGGAACTTGCTTCAATTGTGCCGCCTCTCCACATCTTTCCCCGTAGAACTAGGGCAGCTGAGAGCGCCATTGAAATGACATTTTCTCCTCCACAATGCAGAACTTCTGCTTATCAAAATTCATTTATCCCTAGAACTACTACTCTTTGGAATTCACTTCCCTCGAGTTGCTTTCCACAAACTTACAATCTACAAAGTTTAAATCCAGTTGTTACAAACATTTTATGAATGGAGGGTGCCTTTAGGCACATGGACCTTTTTGTTTTATCTGTGTTTTTCCTTCCTCCGTTCATTGTCTCTTAAAAAAAAAAAAAAAAAAAATACATCCAAAGAAGTTATCCTAACTCTTTACAATTCCTAAGTCCGCCCTCTTCTGGAATACTGCGTTCAATCCTGGTGCCCTTATTACCAAAAAGATATAGACAAGCTAGAATGAGTTCAACGTACAGTTACCAAAATGATACCTAGCCTAAATAACAAACCATACGAGGAGCGTCTTAGAGAATTAAATCTGTTTGCGTTAACCCAGCGCAGATTAAGAGGCGCCAATATTCAAGTGTTCAAAATCATCAAAGGCATAGACAATATGAACTGTAGTAAGTACTTCACTATCGAACAATCTAATTACACACGGGGAAACGGTTGCAAAATTATTGGTAAATCCTTTAACATACACAAATCTAAGAATTTCTTCTTCAATAGAGTTGTCAACTTGTGGAATCGGCTTCCCTGAGATGTTATAGACTGCAGCACCGTTGATTCATTAAAACTTCGCCTAGACAAATATCTTGCATCAAACCCGCGACTGACTGCATTTGTAAATAAATAACTTTATTTTATTCCACCCTCAAATTCATCAAGGATATTGCGCATAAACATTATTAAGACGTTACTCTCGTTTTCCAAGATATACGAAAGATCACTTATAACTGTGTTATGTTACTAACCCATCTGTCCCCTACTAACTTCCTAATACTGCCACGAACATTAGTTCCAGGGCAGTAGTCTCCTTTCCAATGTTCCCTTACCCCCTCTAAACCACTGTTTGGACACTCGATCCTCAGTGTTTTGGAGGACAAGCAGCCTAGAAGGGTCACTAGATCTGTTGTTGCTTGATTGCCTTTGTACTCCTTTGTACTCTCTCTCTGTCTCTCTCTCTCTCTCTCTCTCTCTCTCTCTCTCTCTCTCTCTCATATAAATGTTGATAAGAAGGGGGAAAATGAGATAGAAAAGTTTTTTTGTTGTAACCATATTATACTGGAGCTGATCAACACTACGACAACCGTATGTTAATACTGTATAGATTCGCAAATTGAGTGTCATAAAATAAAGGGTTTATATATATATATATATATATATATACTGTATATATATATATATATATATATATATATATATATATATATATATATATATATATATATTTATATATATTTGTTTTTTATAGCAACAGATGCCTACATCAATCAAACACATATAAATATAAATGTTGCATATACATTTCGGAATTACCATTACCAAAAGTGAAATATATTGTAAACCAGACCAGACCAGATGGCTGGAGTAAAGTAGGAAAGAAGACTAATTGGACAGAGGAAGAACAAGATGAAAAGTGAGAAGTACAGTAGAAAACTGAAAGTCCTCGGGCTCAACCAAGTTGCTTCATTGCTGATTTTGGTGAACGATTGAATTGTTATTTTCTGAAACACTGAAGACTTTATAATTTTTAGTTTTAGTTTTCTTCGCGTGTTCGTGTTTTTTTTTTTTTTTTCTCCGCTCGATCAGGATATATTTCTCGGTACGCTCGTGGTGACACAGAAACATATTGTACAGTTAATGTAATCAACATGATAGACCTCCATCAAGCTTATACAAAAAAACAAACACCTTAGACTCCCCTGCAAGATAAATTTGTACATCTTTCTGTAGAAAAATTACAGGCTCACTATCGCTCGCCAGGACAAATTGACATCTAAATGGCATGAAAGGTCTTAAAATTGACAACGAAATGGGGCGACAGGTATTAAAATCGCCAAGCTAATGGACCGAACATCTTAAAACCTCAAAAGCAGTGGGGCTAAACATAAGAGAAAAGGGGGTCCACAAAAGGTAACCATCCCCCCTTAAGTCGAGAGGGAAGGTGGGGTTGAGAAGGGGATTTTGGAGGAAGAAAGGAGGGAGGTGGGGAGGAATGACCGGAAGTGTGGAGAAGATAACTTAGGCGGAAGGGAATTGGGGAGAACAAAACACAAGGGACTGGAGTTTCCGAAAAAGGGCTCCAGTCCTGACGCTATCCTTGACTTACAGTGTGCTGGCTTAATACTCCAGAAGGGTTGTTAATTGTCGTTCCCTAGGCTGCCTGGCCGAACAGCCCCGGGGTTGATAGCCTCTGCAGTCCTATTTTAACTAAGAACAAAATACACGTGTCCATTTACATCTTCACAGACATAGCAGTTACGGAAGAAAGTGATTGTGTTCCAATGGAAGAATAACGGAGAGTGGGGAAGGAAGCAGAGGCGGGGAATTGGGGTAGGTCAGAGTAGGGAGGGATGGTGGAAGGTGAGAGGTAGGAAGGGAAGGAGAGGGGTGGGGAGTGGAGGGAATAGTGTGGTGGAGGGGTAGGGATGGTGGAAGGTGAGAGGTAGGGAGGGAAGGAAAGGGGTGGGGAGTAGAGGGAATAGTGTGGTGCAGGGGGAGGGATGGTGGAAGGTGAAAGGTAGGGAGGGAAGGAGAGGGGTGGGAGGTGGAGGGAATAGTGTGATGGAGGGGGAGGGATGGTGGAAGGTGAGAGGTAGGAAGGGAAGGAGAGGGGTGGGGAGTGGAGGGAATAGTGTGGTGGAGGGGGAGGGGTGGTGGAAGGTGAGAGGTAGGGAGGGAAGGAGAGGGGTGGGGAGTGGAGGGAATAGTGTGGTGGAGGGGGAGGGGTGGTGGAAGGTGACAGGTAGGGATGGAAGGGAAGGAGAGGGGTGGGGAGTGGAGGGAATAGTGTGGTGCAGGGGGAGGGATGGTGGAAGGTGAGAGGTAGGAAGGGAAGGAGAGGGGTGGGGAGTGGAGGGAATAGTGTGGTGGAGGGCGAGGGATGGTGGAAGGTGAGAGGTAGGGAGAGGTGGGGAGTGGAGGGAATAGTGTGGTGGTGGTGGAAGGTGAGAGGTAGGGAGGGAAGGAGAGGGGTGTACAAAGTACAAAGGAGTACAAAGGAGTACAAAGGAAATCAAGCAACAACAGATCTAGTGACCCTTCTAGGTTGCTTGTCCTCCAAAACACTGAGGATCAAGTGTCCAAACAGTGGTTTAGAGTGGGTAAGGGAACATTGGAAAGGGAAATACTGCCCTGGAACTAATGTCCGTGGCAGGATTAGGAAGTTAGTAGGGGACAGATGGGTTAGTAACTGAGGGGGGGATAAAATAAAGTTATTCATTTACAAACGCAGTCAGTCGCGGGTTTGATGCGAGATATTTGTCTAGGCGGAGTTTAAATGAATCAACGGTGATGCAGTCTATAACGTTTCGGGGAAGCCCATTCCACAAGTTGACAACTCGATTGAAGAAGAAATTCTTAGATTCGTGTGAGTTAAAAGATTTACCAATAATTTTGCAACCGTTTCCCCGCGTGTAATTAGATTGGTCGATAGTGAAGTACTTACTACAGTTCATATTGTCGATGCCTTTGATGATTTTGAACACTTGAATTAAGTCACCTCTTAATCTGCGCTGGGTTAAAGGAAATAGATTTAATTCTCTAAGACGCTCTTCGTATGGTTTGTTCTTTAGGCTAGGTATCATTTTGGTAACTCTACGTTGAACTCGTTCTAGCTTGTTATATCTTTTTGGTAATAAGGGCACCAGGATTGAACGCAGTATTCCAGAAGAGGGCGGACTAATGAATTGTAAAGGGTTAGGATAACTTCTTTGGATTTATGCTCAAATGACCTGCCTATAAAGCCAATTATTTTGTTTGCCTTCTTAACAACTTCTGAACATTGTTGACTCGGTTTTAGGTTACTCGATATTGTTACTCCCAGATCGGTTTCTCTGTTTACATTCTTAAGCTGAGTGCCATTCATCGAATAGTTTGCTTTCTCATTTAGGTATCCGATATGTAGTACTTTACATTTATCCGCATTGAAACTCATTTGCCAAATTTGGGCCCAACATGACAATTTATCTAGATTGTGTTGCATATCGTCAACTTGTTCTTTTGAGAGTACGCTATTTGCAATTTTTGTATCGTCAGCAAATTTTGAGATTGTACAGGTGAGACCCTCATCTATGTCGTTGATGTAAATTAGAAAGAGAATTGGTCCTAGTACCGATCCCTGGGGTACCCCGCTACTTACATTGGTCCATTTTGATGCCTTACCGTTTATGACTACTCTTTGCTTTCTGTCGCTGAGCCAATTTTCTATCCATTTCAACACACCGTCTTGTGGGGAGTGGAGGGGGAGCAGTGTTGACTATTTAGATACTTGCCCGCTATAACTAAAGTAACATGAATTCTAGCGACTATATGAACCAGTTTAGAGCAATATTGTAGAAATTTTAGCAATATTTTAGCGATGTTCTGATTTGGTAACCCCGAGGGCGAGGGATGAGAAGGTGTGGAGAGAGAACGGGATGGTGTAGATGGAGGGAAGAAAGAAGGTGCTGTGGAGGGATGGAGTACATTGGTGGGGAGGGAGGGAGGCGATTTGGAGGGGTTTAAATAAAGCGTGAACGGGGGAAAGGGAGGGGGGGAGGGGAATGGATATGATCTTTCTGGAGATGAGCAAAGAGGGTGTGATGAAGGTATATGACGAAGGTGAAAAGGGTAGAAGCTGGCTCTCCACGCCTTCTTCTTCCTCTCACTTCACTGACAGATCCTGTTAACTATTCTTTCTTCAGCTATTCTTGTCATGTGACCATACCATCGGAGAACACGTTCTTCAAACTTTTGCTCTACCTACTTCTTAACTCCACATACTTCCCTTATGTTCACACTTCTTTGCTATTCTTCAAACTCCAAATGCATGTCTTAGCAAATCCATTTCAACTGCTCTTAACTAGAGTTTCATATCCATACGCAAATGTCGGCACCAACAAATCCTCATGCAGCCCTCTCACTGCTTCCATACTCAAGTATGTTCTCCTAAACAAGGTTGTCATTACTTCAGCTACCTTTCTACTAGTTCAAGGTGGTCTCCAATGAAATCCTTACATAAATAAAACAATCGGATTCATCCGCAGTCTTGACTTTTGTCTCTCAAACGTTTCATGTCCCCGTCCAACCTTTATCTTGTGAATTTGTAACTTGCCATTTTACATTTTGTTATCCAACACATGTTTTCATGCGTGTATATTTATATATACTGTATATATATACCGGTATATACTTTATATATATATATATATATATATATATATATATATATATATATATATATATATATAAAAAACATGTATATATATATATATATATATATATATATATATATATATAATATATATATATATATATATAATATATATATATATATATATATACATATATACATATATACTCCGCTGACCAACCTGGTGAACAAGCCTACATCTGTTCTATCCTAAATGACCTAGAGCAGTTGGTTCGATCCGCAACCCACCCGTATCCAGGATCGCTTCAGAGATCGGCCCAACATTCTGTACTTATTTCTAAATTCTAACCCTTCCTCTTTTACTGTAGATCTTTTCTTTCATTTAGTCTCCTCAGACCATACACATATTTCTGTCACCTGTCCTATAACTCCAGTACGGCCACCCCCTCCTCCCAGCCGGCGGCACTTGTGGCACTTTGGCGCCGCTGCCGACTGAGAGGCTCTTCGGCACTACACCACTCTACTATGTCTAGATACTAAATGTTGGATACAATTACAGCCTATAGTATTTAGAAAGTTGTAGGGAAATGTTGGCTGCAAATGTGTTACTTATATGTATATTGATTTAAAGAGTGCCCTTACAATACACCAATAAATGATATATGACCCTTGGACCAACGGTGTCCTATGGTATCCTTAGAGAGGTATTACAAAGTACACAAAAGTATACAAGGGACTGGGGAGGATATCTATCTATCTATCTATATATCTACAGTATATGCTCAGGCCCAATCCCCACTTTTCCTATTTTTATATTTATATTTTCTATTTTTTTGTTTTATTTTTTTATTTTTTCTTGGGGGTGGCCGACTCAAGACAGAGCAAGAACAGGGAAAACACAAAAACAACATAAAACAACGAATAAACACAGATACAAAGCACAAACTCAAACACATCCAGGTCACCCAGGAGAAGACCCAGAGACCAGGGTCACCAAGGTCGCTCCAGCACTCCCCCGGCCCCCGACCACCCGGAAAGGTTCCGATCTCGGCAGGCAGACATGCAGCGGAGCCAAAGCCACAAGCCTTCCCACCACACTTCCAGGCGCACCCTTCATATTAATCGTCTCCCCGGGCCAGGCGCCTGATGGACTATTATCTAGTCCAACTTGCGCCCGACCCCTTACTCCTATTCTTAGGGTCCGGGACCACGAACGCGTTCCCTCGCCCCTATCTCTGTCTCGTTTTTTTGGTAGATTTATTTAAGGGGAGAAGGATACCAGGCCCCCCGCCCCCGATCCCCTTTAGCCGACTTCTACGTCTCGCCGGAGAAAAGCGGTGGTGGAAATTTCTCACACCCTCCACCACAGATCTTGTATCTGACTCACATATTCTCTTTGTAAGCCTTTCATCTCCCATTCGCTCAACATGACCATACCAGCTCACCACCCTTCTGTCCACTCTGGCTGACAAATGTTCCTGCTGCCCAACTCTCCTACGTATCTCTTCATTCCTCCATCCGTCCCGACGAGTAACTCCACACATACACCTTAACCCTTATTTAGCGGCGAGCAACATAAGTCGAGTTAAATAAAGCTGGACTATGTGGCGGCGCTCGACATAGGTCGAGTGGCAATTTCAGCACGTAATGTGGCTGAGAGAGAGAGACAAGTGGTGGCAGGAGACTAGCGAGCGTATGACTGCTCCAGACCACCGCGGCGAACCTACTGACACAAATCTCAGCTCCCTCCTCCCTCTCTCACTCGCTACATACTCAATTATGTACTGAAAGTACCGAATTACCTGCTTTTTGCACTCGCGTTGCACGGTTATTGCAAGAAAACTATCCATCATACAAGGATCGTTATGGTGTCATTCGAAAGCTCTGTTTATGCCCTTTCAGGGATAGGTACTTGTTTTACGTTCTGGGTCTTATTTAGGCATGAAAATGATCACGTAAACAGCCCTATTTTGGCTAAAAACACCCCGCTGTGCGGTACACATAAATAAACCGCATAGGCCGCTCGTAAGGTGTTAAGCAGCTCATCTCCATCACATCCATCTTTCTTCTCTCCTTTTTCTTCAGAGCCCATGTCTCAGCCCCATACATCACTGTTGGCACAACAATTCCTAGATACATTGCACTTTTTACTTGCATTCCGAGATTTCACGTCTTCCACATACTTCCCATTGCTCCGAAAACCTTCCTTCCTTCACACACACTCTGTTTTACCTCCATTTCCGTACCTCCACTCCTGTTTATCGTTCCTCCTAGATATTTAAAACACTCTACTTGTTCCAATATTTCCCCATCCAGCCTCACATCTAGATTTACCCTATGATCACCCCTATTACACACCTTTACTTTACTTTTATTGACATTCACTTTCAGTTTCCTTCTTCCACAAACCACACCAAACTCTTTGACTACCCGCTGCAGTTTCTCCTCAGAATCCGCCACCAATGCTGTGTCATCAGCGAACAGCAACTGATTCAACTCCCAATCTCTACCATTCTTTCCTACTAAACCCAATCCTCTTCCCATAGTTCTCCTTTTTACCTCCCTCACCACACCATCCATAAACATATTAAACAGCCATGGTGACATTACACAACCCTGTCGCAAACCTACCTCAAACCATTCACTCAACTCACCATTTCCTACTCTAACACATGCTCTGCTCCCTTCATAAAAACTCTTAACTGCTTCTAACAAATTTCCTCCAATTTCATAAATCCTTAACGCCTTCCACATTGCTTCACGATCCACACGATCATACGCTTTTTCCAAATCCATATAAGCCCAAAATATCTCCTTATGCTTCTCTAAATACTTCTCGTATAACTGTCTTGCTGCAAACATCTGATCCACACACCCTCTTCCCCTCCTAAAACCGCACTGTTCTTCTCCTATTGCAACTTCCGTACACTTTATTATCCTCTCTATCAACACCCTGCCATACAGCTTTCCAACCACTGACAATAAACTAATACCTCTATAACTTGAACACTCCTGCCGATCTCCCTTCCCCTTGTACAATGGCACAATACATGCACTCTTCCAGTCTATTGGTACCATTGACACAGCAAAGCACACATTGAAAAGTCTCACCAACCAATCTATTATCACATCTCCACCCTTCTGTATACACTCCACAGCAATACCATCCAAACCTTCTGCTTTTCCCGCTCTCATTTGTTTCATTGCTTCTTTTACCTCATTTTCCTCAATCATTTCATTCATTCCCTGCCACCTGGGTGGCCTGGGTAACCTATCTCCATCCACCACTGCTTCATTCTATAGTTATATCAGAAAGAAAAAAGTAGTTACTTCAACTGTTGGACCGTTAGTCGATGAAAAAGGAGAATACACCAAAGACGAAGTACAAATGAGTAATGCCCTCAATACCTTCTTTGCATCAGTTTTTACAACAGAAGACCTCAGTGATATCCCTACACCATCGCCGATTCAGATTGATAATTCAGATGTTCTAAGCAATATCACCGTTACAGAGAGAGAAGTATTGAACTGTTTAGATAAACTCAAGGTAAATAAAACGCCAGGACCTGATACAATCTCGCCTAGAGTTCTAAAGGAAGCTAAGAATGAGCTCTCCAAACCACTGACATTACTATTCAATAAATCCTTGCAGTCTGGAACTATGCCTGATCAGTGGAAGCTAGCCAACGTAACACCGATATTCAAAAAAGGCAGCAAATCCCTACCCAGTAACTATCGTCCAATTAGCTTAACCTCAGTTGTATGTAAAATGCTAGAAACGGTCATACGAGACAGACTCGTAAATCACTTAGAGGAAAATAACATACTTAAAGATACTCAACACGGCTTTCGTAAAAAACGTTCCTGTTTAACAAACCTCTTAGACTTCTTCCACGATATCCTCAACCTCTACGATGAGAGTAAAGCTGTAGATATTATATACCTTGATTTTCAAAAGGCCTTTGACAAAGTTCCCCACAAACGTTTACTGCTAAAACTAAAAGCGCATGGAATACAAGACGGTGTGTTGAAATGGATAGAAAATTGGCTCAGCAACAGAAAGCAAAGGGTAGTCATAAACGGTAAGGCATCTAAATGGACCAATGTAAGTAGCGGGGTACCCCAGGGATCGGTACTAGGACCAATTCTCTTTCTAATTTACATCAACGACATAGATGAGGGTCTCACCTGCACAATCTCAAAATTTGCTGACGATACAAAAATTGCAAATAGCGTATTCTCAAAAGAACAAGTTGACGATATGCAACACAATCTAGATAATTGTCATGTTGGGCCCAAATTTGGCAAATGAGTTTCAATGCGGATAAATGTAAAGTACTACATGTCGGATACCTAAATGAGAAAGCAAACTATTCGATGAATGGCACTCAGCTTAAGAATGTAAACAGAGAAACTGATCTGGGAGAGTAACAATATCGAGTAACCTAAAACCGAGTCAACAATGTTCAGAAGTTGTTAAGAAGGCAAACAAAATAATTGGCTTTATAGGCAGGTCATTTGAGCATAAATCCAAAGAAGTTATCCTAACCCTTTACAATTCCTTAGTCCGCCCTCTTCTGGAATACTGCGTTCAATCCTGGTGCCCTTATTACCAAAAAGATATAAACAAGCTAGAACGAGTTCAACGTAGAGTTACCAAAATGATACCTAGCCTAAAGAACAAACCATACGAAGAGCGTCTTAGAGAATTAAATCTATTTCCTTTAACCCAGCGCAGATTAAGAGGCGACTTAATTCAAGTGTTCAAAATCATCAAAGGCATCGACAATATGAACTGTAGTAAGTACTTCACTATCGACCAATCTAATTACACGCGGGGAAACGGTTGCAAAATTATTGGTAAATCTTTTAACTCGCACGAATCTAAGAATTTCTTCTTCAATCGAGTTGTCAACTTGTGGAATGGGCTTCCCCGAGACGTTATAGACTGCAGCACCGTTGATTCATTTAAATTCCGCCTAGACAAATATCTCGCATCAAACCCGCGACTGACTGCGTTTGTAAATGAATAACTTTATCCTCCCCTCAGTTACTAACCCATATGTCCCCTACTAACTTCCTAGTCCTGCCACGTTAGTGGCAGGGCAGTAGTTCCCTTTCCAATGTTCCCTTACCCACTCTAAACCACTGTTTGGACACTTGATCCTCAGTGTTTTGGAGGACAAGCACCCTAGAAGGGTCACTAGACCTGTTGTTGCTTGATTTCCTTTGTACTGCTTCTCTTCCATCTCTTGCATTTAACAAAGATTCAAAATACTCGGCATATCTTTTCCTCACTTCAACTGGTTCCACTAGTAATTCTCCATTTGCATCTTTCACTGACTCTTCCCTCTTTTGTCCTCCTTTCCTTACTCTATTTACCTCCTTCCAGAACATCTTCTTTCGTTCTTCAAAATTCTCACTCAACCTTTGACTCACCTTTCGTTTGCATCTGTTTTCGCTTCTCTAATTTTCCGTTTCGCCTCTCTCCTTGTACTTCTCCCATACCTCAATACTACCATCCTGTAAAACACTCTCAAAACACTGTCTCTTCTCCTCAACTGCCTTTCTCACCATATCATTCCACCACTCGTTTCCCGTCCTGATACCTCTGCCTCCTACTTTCCTTTTACTGCATACTACCTCTGCACTTGCTTTCACTCCTTCCTTAACCCTTGTCTGGCGGCACCGGACTTAAGTCGGTCTAGAGAAAAAAGGACTATGTGGCGGGGACCGACTTCAGGCGGTGTGCAATTTTGAGCAATATTTGGCTCTGAGAGAGAGACGAGCGGTGGGAGGAGCGTAGGTCGGCTCTGACCGTTCGGCACGGCTCCCGCGCCAGCACTGGGCCCGCCTCCACACACACCCACACTCACTGCCTCGCTACACAGGGAATTATGTAAGGAAATTACCGTATTTTAGGGATTTTTCCTTCGTCTTGCACGATCGTTGCAAGAGAACGCGTGGTCGTAGAAGGATGGTTCTGGTGTCATTGGAAAGCTCAATTATCGCCCTTTCAGGGATACATAATTGTATTACGCTCTGGCTCTTGTTTATGCATGAAAAAAGCACGGAAACAAGGTCGTTTAGGGTAAAACCACCCGCTTGGCGGGTAGTAGAAGTTACTGACGAGCCCGCTCGTAAGGCGTTAAACTGTTGCCATTCAACCTCTACTTCTCTCTCTACCATCTCTCTCACTTCCATCCACTTTTAATTTAACCTTTCTTTGTACTCCCTCACTTATGCACTCTTCTCTAACTCACTAACTTTTATTACCTTTCTTACTTCACGCTTGTCTCTCATTCTCATATATATATATATATATATATATATATATATACAGGGTGTATTGAGAAAAAAACACTTACAAACTTCAAGTGCTAAGTACATAATAAAAAAACAAGTTCACTCTATTCTATAACAATATAACAAATGATTAATAATTAATGATTTAAAGGATATAAAGTAAAATATTCAGTGTCGTGCAAGAATGGGTTATAATCCGAACACTGGCATTGGTCTCCCCTTTCATGCTCCTTCCCCTCCCTCATCTCCCAGTTTATACCCAGGAATATTGAATTATAAACATAATTAGTTTTCAGGGTAAAGCAATGTAAGTAATATTTCCTTTATACACCGTTTACAACACAAATTATTTTATGCTTAATTCACTTTTTTTTTTCAACATACGACCAAAGGCATCTGGGATGAAACAAATTACGATCCTCAAGTGGTCTGCAGACATTACTGTCATTATGTTAGTAAATAAAACAGCAATGCTGAATGATAAAATACCAAAACAATGTGGACATTACAAAGTTATTGCCTAATGTGATTTAATTAATTGTACAGTAGTGAACAGGAATTCAAATACAAACTTATTCAAAGCGGTTTCGGGTTGAATTAAATCTCCTTACTAATTCTTACTGAGCATTTGCATTTCAGAGATTCGTTTAATAAGTTCGAGACTTCAAAATCGATCAGAATTAATTACCACTACAGTACATGGTCATTACAATGTAATCAGAGGAGATTAATTGAAATAATTGTAATTACCACCAACTGATATAATACAGAAATCAATCATACCCAATATTTTAAAACTTTGAATCTTTATACCGAGTCGTAAAACAATTTCGGAATTTCATTCAAGATAAGAACGATCAGCCCACAATGAATATATGAAACAAGAGCTTTGCTTCATAAACGATAGAATTACCTTCAACTACGTTTCAATTTTTGTTCAATTCAAAATATTTTATTGTCATGAACGTTTAGCTTACAAAATCAATACTACATATAAACAAATAAATGCAGTTCATGACAAAGAGGGCTGGATACCTGCTGGTATATATTCACTCAGGGTATTTTACATCAATATATTTATGACAATGGGAAAATGTTAGTAAAAAGAACAAAAACATAATAATAATTACACATTAAAATATGCTATCACATAATGGCCATCACAGTACATAGTTAATTTAATGGTCAAGAAGATAATTCTTCAATCTACTCTTATAGGAAGAATATGAACATAGGTTATACATTTTTGGTGACATATCATTCCATAGGTGCACACCCTTATACTTAAAAGTTCTGTATACCATGGCTGTTCTGCCTCTGGGAACATGTAAATTACTTCACTGTCTAGTATTATAAGAATGGACATCCTCATTTGTGCTAAACATATTCAGGTCTTTAGGTATTAAATGTTTCTTGAATTTATACATAGTTTTTACTATGCAATATTGAATGAGTTTAGAAAATGGCAAAATTCTTAACGACTTAAACAATGGGTCAGTATGTGCTCTAAAATTGGAATTGGTAACAATCCTTATGGCTCTCTTGTGTTGTTTTACAAGACGTTGAATATAACAGCTATTGGCTGATCCCCAGACCTCTATACCATAGGTAAGATATGGATATATGAAAGAGTTATATAATGTAATCAATGTTGGAGTAGTTAGAATTGTTCTTGCTTTACAGAGAATTCCAATACTTTTTGTTATTTTACTTTTTACGTGCATAATGTGATTGCTCCATGACAGGTTAGTGTCAATTATTACACCTAGAAAATAAGTACTTTCTACTCTTGATAATTTTGTGTTGTCTATGCAAATGTTCGAATGAGTTTTTATCGATTTACCTCTAGATTTAAATATCATATAGTGAGTTTTTAAAGTGTTAAGTGACAACTTATCACTCTCCGACTCATATGACGCTATCGTGTCATATGGAACTTATGCCAAAAAAACTCATGACGCTCGAGCGTCATATGAACTTATCTTCATAGCTTTCTAATAAGTTTATGACGCGATTTAGCGTCATATGAGCTCAGCAAGTTAGATGAAAATCTGTCAATTAGTGGCAACCCCAAGTTTCTCCAACTTCTAACGGTCCCGCAGTGAGGTTTTGACAGTTGTGGGGTACAGTGGCAATAATACCGTGTCTCCCTCCTCCTCGCCAGTAAGTTAACTATTTATGTCTGAGGGGGTTATTTGCATAGATCCATTTTATAAGTTTATTTAATTCACCATTCATTAAACGGATTACCTCCTCCACATTCTTACCACAAATAAATAAATTGGCATCATTAGCAAAAAGAATTGGTAAAAATAGCGAAGAAATATTAACCATATCGTTTATGTATACTAAAAATAATAGAGGTCCAAGGATCGAACCTTGAGGAACTTCACTCTTTCCATAACTTGTATCAGAAGTTGTCATTAAATAATACATATTGAGGCCTATTCCTTAAGTAGCTTTCAAAACAACTATATGCACATCCTCTTATACCATATCTTTGCAATTTCATTAACAAACTCATGATCTACCGTATCGAAAGCTTTGCTCAGATCCAAAAACACTACTACCACACAATTACCGTCATCTAATTCACTTGATATTTTTTCAACTAAAGTAATCAGTGTAAATCTGTTCCATGCCCTTCTCTGAATCCAAATTGATACTTGTATAGATTATGTTTAGAAATAAATTTCAATAATCTTTTATTCAAAATATGTTCAAACATTTTAGAAAATACAGATAAGACAGAAACTGGTCGATAATTATTCAATTTCATATCGTCACCACCTTTAAACAAAGGGATCACTTTAGCTTTCTTTAATTCTTTTGGAAAAACACCTTGGGTAAGAGATAGGCTAATAATGTGCGTCAAGGCACCAATAAACAAGGGGTATGACTGTTTGATTATAAAGGAACTAATTCCATCCCATCCAGGACTTTTATTCTTTAATGCTTTAATTATGTTAGTAACCTCGTTGGAGTCAGTTGATTGTAGAAATATGGAATGTATATTTGCTTGTGGCATATACATAGAATAATCCTTGTTTGAAGGTGGCAACGACTCTTTGATTTTCAAGCCAATATTTACAAAATAATCATTAAAGCCATTAGCTATAATCTTTGGGTCATCTTCAATTTTACCATTTATTTCCATTTATTCTATGTTCATTGTGTTTTTCTTCTCTCTATTTATAACCTCACTAATTAAGTCCCATGACTTCTTTATATTGCCAACATTTTCTTGGAATAAATCACTATAATGTTTCCGTTCTGCTTGGCGCATCATTTTCTGGAGTATTCTCTTATATTTAATGTATCTTTCTTTGTTATTGGATGTAGTATGTTTTATTGATAATACATACAATTTATTTTTCACTTTGATTGACTGTTTTAAACCTGAAGTAAGCCATGACTTTCTGTTTTTATATCAAAGTTTTTTCTTAACAATAGGAAAAGCATCATTATAACATTCTGATATTTGTTCTTGGAAATACGAATAAGCCTCCTGACAGTCATTGGAATCCACAGTACTGGCCCAGTCAATGGTGCTTAACTTACCTTGGACATTTGCTACACATTTTTCATTACTTAATCTCTTTGTTACGTATTTTTCTTCTTTTATAATATTTGAATCAATTTGAATACTGAAAATTGGAAAGTGATCGGAAATATCTGTGTAGAATACACCATTGAAGGGACCAGCATCATGAATATTGTTACAGAATATGTTACCAATAAGTGTAGCAGATGTTTCGGTTATTCTTGTGGGTTTATCAACTCTGCGTAAGCAGAGTTTGGTATCGCCCCCCGTATAGTGGGTACCACACAAAAAAATGGCTGTCGTCGTTGTCGTTTGTTGGTCTGTCTCGAAACTCCTCCTAGACTGTTGGACGGATTTTCACCAAATTTCACACGAACATTTGTTGCGTGAATGCGAACGTCAGTCAAAACAGATTTTTTGAATTTATGCAATAGTTATGACTTTAGGTCCAAAATATTGTTTTACCTAGCCCCCCCCCCCCCCTTCCCGCCCATCCTGGACCTACGCCCCCACACCCCCCCTCACCCAGCAATGATGGCGTTCTTAGTGTGTGAGCCCCGAGGGCCAAAACATCTCTCTACGTATTTGCTAGGTTATGTTAGTTTAGTTGGCATTAGAAGTGATGGTAGTAATAGTGGGAGTGATGGTGATAGTAGTGATGATGGTGATAATAGTAGTGATGATGGTGGTGATAGTGGGATAGTGGGTTGACAGTAGTAGTGATGATGGTGATAGTAGTGATGATGGTGATAGTGGGATTGATGGTGATAGTAGTGATGATGGTGATAATAGTAGTGATGATGGTTGTAGTGATGATGATGACAGTAGTAGTGATGATGGTTATAGTAGTAGTGATGATGTTAACAGTAGTAATGCTGATTGTAAGATGGTGGTGATGATAGTAGTAATGATGGTTGATAGTTGTAGTATCAATGATGATGGTAGTGATTAATATGGTAGTGACAATGGTGACAGTAGTAATGATGATGGTGAGAGTAGTAGTGATGAATTTAATTGTAGTAGTGATGATGATCATAGTAATGGTGATGATGACAGTAGCCTGGTCGTGATGATTGTGGCAGTTGTAGTGATGATGGTGATTGTGATTGATGATGGTATTAGTAGTGATGATGGAAACCCATCGCAGAGTTGGGTATGCCGTTTTGATTTTGGGCAAAACGGCATATGTTACCAATTAGTGTAACAGATCTTTCGGTTATTCTTATCACTCAACAAGTTAATATTAAAGTCTCCCATTAAATATATTTGTTTATGCTCTTGGTGCAATTTAAGTAATATATCATTAACACTTATCCCTTGTCTATCGGGGCCCGACTTAAGTCCGTATCGAAAAATTTGGACTATGTGGCGGGGCCCGACTTAAGTCCGAGTGCAATTTTGGCGCAATATTGGCTCTGAGAGAGAGACGAGTGACTGGAGGAACATGGGTTACCTCATGACCGCTCGCCACGGCCGCCGTGGACCAACTAAGATGTACTCCACTTACATCCACCCTCACTCCCTCGCTACATACGTAATTATATAAAGAAATTACCGTATTTTACCGATTTTGCCCTTCGGTTGCACGATCGTTGCAAGACAACCAGTGATCGTAGAAGGATGGTTCGGGTGTCATTGGAAAGCTCAATTTACGCCCTTTCAGGAATACAACTTGTATTACACTCTGGGTCTTGTTTATGCATGAAAAAGAGCACAGAACCAACCCCATTTATAGTAAAAACAAAACGCTGAGCGGCACAGTGAAATATACTCCACCACCCGCTCTTAACCCGTACAGCCCCAGCGACGCGCCTGACGCGTCGGCGATGTATGTAACGCACAGCCCCAGAGACGCGCCTGGCACGTCACCCTAATTGCGCCGACCGTAACCTCAGGTGTAGCCACTCAAGAGGGCTCAGATTTGTATGGGAACTGTGTACGTATCCCACGCAACCGTGCCGATGGTTGAAAACTCTCAAAGTCCATGTGCGTGCGCGTGAGCGTGCAATAACCTGTTTTTTTGGGGTAATTGCCTTCAATTTTTTACTCTTGTAAAATACGTTTTCGGGGGCTCTGTAGTACCATTCTTTAAGCTTTTTGAGCGGTTTTTCGTGGTTTTTCCTTCATTCCTAACCCATTCGCTATTGTTTCTGGAATAAAACCATTTTTTGAAAACCGGCCGGGTTCTGGTGAACAAACATTACAAAACTAGCCGGGGCTGGACGGGTTAAGGTGTTAACCCGGGAACTGCGGGGAGACTCTTAAGAGTTCCCCCGGTGGACTGCGGGGAGACTCTTAAGAGTCAGAGAAAAAAAAATCAACTTTTGACATCGAAAAAAAAAAAAAAAAAAAAAAAAAAAAAAAAAAATTGGCCCCTGGGCCATGCAAAATCTCAGTCCTCTACCTCCCCTCCTTCCCCACTTTCCTCCTCTCCTTCAGTTATCACCTATTTTCTCTGTTATTCCCTTATTCTGAGGTATATTTTCGTGCTAACATTAGAAATCCGGTTGCAGGGTGTGGTCATCACTGATAGCAAGCGAATGCAAGAGAGAGAGAGAGTATCGATCAACTGTGTCTCAGTGGCCTTGGGGGAAATTGGCGGGAAAGCAGCTTGCCTCACCCATACATTATACAACTCGCGGGCTATATCTCCGATTTTGACCATCCAAACGCTGTTTTCACTCGTTTTATTGTTGTTTCAGGTTAATACCTTTATAATCAACCCATAATAGGCGCATATGGATAAGTATTAATGCTATTAATGGTACAATGAATATTTTAGTGACGGAAACACCTCAAATACATGCGCACAGGGAGAGGTGTCTAATTACCCCCATGCGCACTTGTTAGGTTAAAGAGTGGGGCCCGACTTAAGTCCGTATCTAAAAAACAGCAAGTTAGGAGCATTATTAAGGCTTTTAAAGGGATAAAATCGAGTGCAAATGGCCGGGAGCGCAGCAGGCCACATGGCCGACACCCAGGGCTTACCGCCGCCCACTGACTCATGCTCCCTCTGTTCTCGAGAGGCCGGCAGTGTAGCCAGTAGTGAGCGTAGCTGGAAAAAATATGCCGCTATACGCTAAACTCCCATGTTGGTGGTACCACTGCATCAAAACGACGAGTGCTACGTAGCTCGTTCTGGTCTCATTTTGAAGCTTGTAGCGCCTAGTTTTTTGCTGAATAAATTTCTTTTCATACAGATACTTTATTGATCATTCAGGAGGGCCTGAATATGCCCAAAATAGCCCAAAACCCCCCGCTAGACGAGGGTTAAGATGGTCTAAGAAACTATCTACACTCGAATTAGGTGGCCTGTAAATAACTCCAATTATAGTTAAACCTTCGTTGTATTTTGAATTATTCATTTCTATAAATAATGTTTCTATATAATCATTCATAACAGTTATGTCTTCTCTCCTTGAAAAGGGTATATTTTCTTTGATATAAAAGGACAAACCACCTCCTCTCTTGTTTTTCCTGTAATTTTCTATGTGTGTATAATCAACTCTGCGTAAGCAGAGTTTGGTATCGCCCCCCCCGTATAGTGGGTACCACCTGAAAACAAATTCTGTCATCGTCATCATTGTTGTTGTTGTCCGTCTGTCCCGAAACTCCTCCTAGACCGTTGGACGGATTTTCACCAATTTTCACACAAACATTTGTTGCGTGAATGCGAACGTCAGTCAAAAAAGAATTTTTTAATTTATGCAATAGTTATGATTTTAGGTCCAAAATATGGTTTTATTCCCCCCCCCCCGGTAACCCATCGCAGAGTTGGGTATGCCGTTTTGATTTTGGGCTAAACGGCACGTCTACTTTATCAACTCTGCGTAAGCAGAGTTTGGTATCGCCCCCCCATATAGTGGGTACCACCGGAAAAAAAAATCTGTCATCGTTGTTGTCGTCCGTCTGTCCCGAAACTCCTACTAGACCGTTGGACGGATTTTCACCAAATTTCACACGAACATTTGTTGCATGAATGCGAACGTCAATCATAAAAGATTTTCTGAATTTATGCAATAGTTATGATATTATGTTCAAAATATGGCTTAACACCCCCCCCCCCCCCCCCCCCAACCCAGCAGTGATGGCGTTCTTAGTGTGTGAGCCCCAAAGGGGCTCACACAGTAAGAACACATTCGTTCTGGGGGCAAAAACATCTTGTTACGTATTTGCTAGGTTAAGTTAGTTTAGTTGGCATTAGAAGTGATTGTAGTAATAGTGGGATTGATAGTGATACTAGTGATGGTGGTGGTGATGGTAATGATGGTGATAATAGTAATGATGATGGTTGTTGTTGTATTGATGATGATGACAGTAGTGATGATGATGACAGTAGTAGATATGATGGTGACAGTAGTGGATATGATGGTGACAGTACTAGTAGTAATGATGATAGTCATAATAGTAGTGATGATGGTGACAAGTAATGATGATAGTTGTAGTGATAATGATGACAGTAGTGATGATGGAAGTGACGATGGCGTTAGTATTAGTGATGATGGTGAGTAGTAGTGATGATGGTGAAAGTTGTAGTGATGATGACAATAGTTGTGATGATGAAGATCATAGTAAATTGTATTCTATAATGTAATTACTTTTTGTATATATATATATATATATATATATATATATATATATATATAGATAATAATATTATATACATAGTGTATATATATATATATATATATATATATATATATATATATATATATATATATATATATATATATATATATATATATATATATATATATCAGCTACTAAATGTTTTATACTCTTAGTACAACTCTCCAACCCATGAGTGAAACGTTACTCTCAAACTTTCTTCTATTCAACAGCTGAGCTCTGAAACTCTCTCCCAGAATCAGTCTTTCCCTCTTCCTATGACTTAAATTGCTACAAACTCTGTATGTCCAGGCATTTTGGTTCGAACGTCCCTTGATTTTGGCCCTGTCACTCTTTCAACTATGGTGGAGGCACTCGCTATAGGCAGTTCTGCCTTTTGCCTCCCTCACTCACATAGAACAAATAATAAAACAAAACGTTGGGCTCGTAAGGAAGAGAATCTATGCTTTCATACGACTGACTTGCGTATGCAATAGAATACGTTCTCCAAGAGGGATTTCTCCTCTTAATATAAATAGAAAAAGGTTAAACATTTGTTATCATGCCATAGTAGTTGAAAAAAGCATAAACTCTCGTCCTGAGTCCCCGCTGAAGGTATAAAACATTTAGTAGCTTACCGGTATGTATATTTGTGAGTTATACATACTTAATATTAATGACTCGTGCTTGGCTGGGCGAGGATTTTATTAAGTTAATTCAACCCGAGTTGGTGTGGAAAATGTTTCTAAAAAATCCTGTTTGTTAGGGGTTCTTAATTTGTTTTTAACACCTTACGAGCGGCCTATGCGGTTTATTTATATGTACCGCCCAGCGGGGTGTTTTTAGCCAAAATAGGGCTGTTTACGTGATCATTTTCATGCCTAAATAAGACCCAGAACGTAAAACAAGTACCTATCCCTGAAAGGGCATAAACAGAGCTTTCGAATGACACCATAACGATCCTTTTATGATGGCTAGTTTTCTTGCAATAACCGTGCAACGCGAGTGCAAAAAGCATGTAATTCGGTACTTTCCCCATATAATTCAGTATGTAGCGAGTGAGAGAGGGAGGAGGGAGCTGAGATTCGTGTCAGTAGGTTCGCCGCGGTGGTCTGGAGCAGTCATACGCTCGCTAGTCTCCTGCCACCACTTGTCTCTCTCTCTCAGCAACATTACGTGCTGAAATTGCCACTCGACCTATGTCGAGCGCCGCCACATAGTCCAGCTTTATTTAACTCGACTTATGTGGTGAGCCGCTAATTAAGGGTTAACTTGTAAACTGCGAAGCTATGTTAGTTCAAACGAAAATCATCTTAGTACCATATATATAATTATTACTTATCCATATGCGCCTATTTTGCTTTTATTATGAACATATGAACATTTAAGAACATTGACGGGTGAAAAAGGCGTATTATTGCTGCAAAGTCGTATAATGAGGCGAGAGCTGGAGCAGCGTATTATGCTTCCTTCCCAAGCTTTCAAGCGACACTGAGGCTTTACATTATAATTCTCACTGTTGCAAGGATCTCTAGATGCCTCACCCATGTTAAAGAGACCGTGTTAGGGAAATTTGTGACATGGGTGTTTTCTAAGGGTTTTATGCTCTGGATCTATTGAGGACGGTCGCACTGCACCAGGAAAACCTATATTGAGGACGGTTGCCGTTTATGGGTTAATCACGGACCCCTTTGAGAATCTGTTGTAACCTATGGAACCAATAGATATGCACATGTATACCGCTTATATAGTGTATTATCATATTTATAAGAGACCAGAAGGGCCTCTTATAGACCCAAAATGGCGTGCTCTCCCTATCACCGCTCGAGAAAGACAGAAGAAAATTCCGTTATCACTAAATTATAACTTGCCATATGAGGGTTGTGTAATTTATTTGCTGGTGGATTCAATGTTGAAAATACAAGCAAACAATGATATGAGTCACTTGACAGTAGTTTACACAAACACACCTTCACTATTTGTGAGCTTCAGTAGGACTGAGTGACTCACTCACAGTTACCGCCGCTGTCTTGAGTTGGTATAAACACCTGATCGATTCACGTCTAATATAGATTTTAAACAGCCCTTCACGGACCCCCTGAAGCATGTCCATGGGCCCCAGGTTAAGAACCCCTGCTGTATGGTATCCTGAAATATGGGTCATACGACGTACGTTAAAATGTATCCAAGTAGGATTTCTATCTTAATATAAGCGGGAAAACATTCTTTATCACGCAGTGGTAGAATTGATTAAGGCATAGACTCTAGTCCTGTTTGTCGGTGGTTCAAGCCCTGCTGAGAGTATATAATATTTAGTAGCTCACGTATATTTGTGAGATGTACTTACTATTAAGGGTCCTACGACGTACGTTAACATTTCTCCAAGTAGGATTTCCATCTTAATATAAGCGGGAAAACATTCTTTATCACGCAGTGGTGGAGTTGATTAAGGCATAGACTCTAGTCCTGTTTGTCGGTGGTTCTAGCCCTGCTGAGAGTATATAATATTTAGTAGCTCACGTATATTTGTGAGATGTACTTAATATTAATGACTCGTGCTTGGCTTGGCGATATTTAAGGGGGCTATATTTGTTTAGTATTTAATCTTTTTGAAGTTCCCTTCCTCAGCTTGCTAATTATTTTAATCTAAGGTTGTTCATCCTGAAATGGAACAACTATAAATCTCTACTCCATTGCATAATTGTGTTGTTGTACCGCATCTGTCTTAGATGCCCTAGCTAGTGATAAACAAGAGGTTACTATTACAGAAAGTTTAATTTCCTGTGAACGTCTGTATAATGTCAGAGCTTATCACTGTTCGCAATGGTCACTTTTCGAATTAGTTGCCAGTATATTGATAATCTTTAGTGAGTGGTGTCATTTGATATTTACATATTGTTCAGAGAGAGAGTGAGGGTGAGTGTGTACAACAAAATTGTAAGGAATAGGTAGTATCTCAAGGATGTTGCGATCCATGCCGGGGAAGTGGAAAGATAAGGAGTGTGCAGTGAACTACACTCATAGGGGTGATCTCTATCATTACAGAGTGTGCAAAATACTATCAACTCTTTAAGTGTACTGCTCTACAAAAAACACAAATATTTATACTTCTGAAGGGAGTTTGTTTCAGGTAGAGCATATCCGATATGTGAAAAACTTGCCCCAAATACTAGTCTATCTATTGCCGGACGCCGTGATCCCAGCAGGGGTAGACATTAACGAATCGCCACCATGTACCTTTGTCCCCAGTCAGTTGACATCTTTCCTCCCATCCAGCACCGTTGAACCCTATTATTTTATATATTCCAAACATGGTTGCGAGTTGTATTAATCTTGCTATACTCCTGTGAAATATTTCCTAAATTCTTTAGTGTCAATAATGACAAACATTACTTCTTTCTGTAATAGTTGCTATGGTGTTCGTTCATGTCACTAATATTCCAATCCAAATACTTCCACTACTAAGGAAGACCTAGATGTGTGTTATTTTGTGTTTTGTTTTTCTGATGTGTTGAGATGTCCCTGCTCGGGCTCTGTCTCGAGAAAAGAAAACATAAATAAAACAAAAATAAAGGAACACTGGGGAAGGTGCCAGAGTATATACTATACATACAATACATACATACAGTACATACATACTAAGGAAGATAACCCGAGGACATCTTCCTGTCCACCAAATATTAAAGACATAATTAGTATTTCTTAGTAGTTAAACACTATCGGAAAAGCGAGTCGATAATCAGTAAACAAAGAACCTTGGAACCAGAACCTTCGTCGCTCTCACTGGGGTTTCTGAAAAGAAGAACCTTTGATGTTTTGTGCGATGCACCTGAGGACTCCAAGCTCCCAGAAATTATTGTATCTGGCTGACGAGTGACACGAAGAGGAAGGAAAGGTTGGAGATGATAACAAAGTTTTCAAGAAGGAGTTGAGAGGCACTAGCGATATTTGAGAGTAAAAAACAGAAACACATGTATGCGAAAACTGGAAATTATAAAGGGGATTAATTAATAACGAAAGACACAACATAAAGATGAACATAGGTTTAAAGTTAGAAATCGCATTGCCACCTATGGAAATACAGTGTACATAAACACATTCCTTTTGTTTGTTGTCAACTACAGTATATTAGTAAATGTCTCCCTTCATTGTTCTATTTTCCTCCATCGCTCTACATATACAGTACAATCTTTTAATTAGACCGATTTATATTTTACTCCATCGACGGCCTGACTTTGTTTCTGCAGACGTTGCCTTGTTTATTTTTATACATAGTGTGTTATTTGTTATATTTCCCTCATATTAGTGGGTACGTAGATAAAATGTTGAAGTAAATAATATATAATGAGGAACATTTTTAAACAGGTAAACTTATTATTGCAGTATAGGCCTATACTTATTCTTGAAAAAATGGAGCTTCATAATTGGCTACTTTCATTTATTCATTCTTATGAACTTTAATGGATCAATCCCAAGTGTGTTTACTTTCTCAAACCATAGTTGGTAAATACTTAAGCATAACTAGTTTCAGCTAGTAACATCATGTATCGATAAGCATCATGAATCTGAATAGTAAACAAGGTGGCGGTTTAATCAATGAATATAAGTGTATAACATGGTGGTTAGACAACAAGAAGAAAAGAAGAGTACGATTTTGAGTGGTTGTGATATTCTTCTGAAAATGTTTCTCTACCCAATATCCTCCGTTCCTAACTCTAGCATGTGCAGCTCTCTCTCCCTTTCTTCTCTTTCATTCTAAGGTCTTAATTAATTTAGTTTAGTTAAATTTATCAGATGGTGTTCACATTTTCATATGCTTATGTTGATATGAAATTTTTGTGAGATTGAACAAGTAGGAACCCACGAGATGAGTTTGACTAACATAATGACAAGGAACATAAGAACTCTGGAGATCTATCATTGTGACAACAGGTTTGTTTTTCTTTTATTCCTGGATTATCAATCTTATTTGGCTGTAAATTTAAGTCACTTGTTTTACTGCAAAACTCTCTTGCTATTTTCCTCTTTCATTAAAAGTGAGAGAGAAGGTTTTTGCTCGTGTCTGATATTTTTGTGAAAGGGAATGCCATTTTCACTGTGTGCTATATTGTATATTAAAAGCAACAGACACATTATTTTCAGTCAGCGAACCTACATATTATATAAATACTTTCGTTTTGTTTTGTTAAAATATGGACTCATTGTCTGATATTTTATTCAATATGCGTTCCATAACAAGTCTCATCACATTTATTTATCTCGAATAATAATATTCGCCACGTCCACTTCTTTCTCAGACTCAGACAGATCTCAGACATACAGCACCTTTATTGAGTTCAGTTTCCCTCACTACTTGTTAGTTCTACCAAAGTAGTAGTCCGAGATATGTATTCATGGTGGTTTGTTTTTCTGACTACCTCTCAGTTCACTATTATTTCTACTTTTCGTTCGGTCAGGTTGAAGTATAATACATATAAGTTGACCAGGAGAAATGGATGTATAGTGCACTCAATGGTGAATACACACATATTGTGGAATCTATGTGTTTCTGAGAGATTGGATAAGGTTTGTATTTAATCATAAAGTGTACATACATGTTTTGGACCAACTTTTATATACTAAAATAATGTCCGGTTATACACATGAACAACATTGTAGAACCTATATAGTGCCTGTGTGTTGTTACGAGCATAATTCCTATGTAAGTGGTTGTATGTGTGTAGATTTATGAACTCTGCGAAGCAGAGTGGTATCGCACACACAGATCCCGCCCGTATACTGTGCACCACAAGTCAGCTTGGTCGTCGTCATCCGTCGTCTGTCTGTCCGGTAACTCCTCCTAGACTATTCAATGGGTTTTCACCAAATTTCACAAATTTCATTTGGTCAATGCGATGGTCAGTCAAAAAGAAATTTTCAATTTAACCTAAAGGTTAAGGTCAAAGGGCAAGGTTAAAAAAGGGTCAATATTTCATTTTTTTTTTTGGTTTTTACTCAAATTTATAAATTTTCACTAAAAAAGTTACTGGTAACTTTGATATCTTATTGACCAAATTTCAGATAAATATTCTAAAGGATAAGGTCAAAAGTCAAGGTCAATGTTCAAAATACGATATTTAATGGTATTTCTTACACTAACTGTTAGATTTTAACTAGGCTTACCATGTATATTCGGAATACGTAGGCCAAGGTCATACAAAAAACTATACAATTCCATAAGAAAGGTCAAGGTCACAGGTCAAGGTCAAATATAAGGTTAATATGCTATTTTATTTACTTTTCATGTAAACTTCACATTTGGTGAGATAGCTGCACTTTAAATGAAAAGGAAAATAATTAATTTTGAGACACTTACCATAAAGGTCAAGATAAAGGTCAAAGGTCAAGGTAAACTATTCTATTAATATATATGAAACTAACTGATGGGTTTTAATGAAATTATGCATGCTTATTTGATTTTCCTGGGCAATGTCAATGAAAAAAACAAATGTAATCTTACATTATAGGGTAATGTCACCGGTCAAGGTCAAAGCTCAACTTTTACTATATATTTTTAGTTGTTATTCAAATGTCTTCATTTTCACCATACACGTTACTGGTAACCATGATATTGTATTGCACAAATCTCAGATACATATTATAAGGGTAAGGTCAAAGGTCAAATTAAGTGTTTACTAGTATTTCTTATACTAACTGTTAGATTCTCACTAGGCTTACCATGTATATTTGGAATACCTAGGCCAAGGTCATACAAAAACTATACCAGTCCATATGAAAAGTTAAGGTCACAGGTCAAGGTCAAATATAATGTCAATATGCTATTTTCTTTACTTGTCATGCAAACTTCACAATATTTGGTGAGATAGCTGCACTTTAAATGAAAAAGAAAATAATGAATTTTGAGACACATACCATAAAGATCAAGATAAAGGTCAAAGGTCAAGGTAAACTATGTTAATATATATGAACTTAAATGATGGGTTTTAATGAAATTATGCTTATTTGATTTTCCTGGGCAATGTCAATGAAAACAACAAATGTAATCTTACATCTTATCCGTTGTGTGAGGGGTGAGAGGGAAGCCGGTGCACCGAGGTCCGTGTTTTATCGAACATACCTCGGGATATTGTTGATACACCTGAACAAAAATCATCCACACAACCAAACTTAGTGTCGTAGTTCTGTGTAGTGTAAAATCGAATTGGTGGCATAAATATCTTGGGATATATGACAAAGGCATTTGAACAAAAAGTTACTCCTCCGTGCCAGGCCGAGGAACAGAGAGTGCCTATGCCTATAGGCCGATATAAATAGGTGGATCAGTGAAAGCCTGGGTTTTTGTCCAGAAGTTAAATTAGCTACATTAGTGAAAAATGGCTAGAATAGGAGTCAGAAGTAAACTCTATTCCATGAAAAAACCTACTGGCAATTATACAAATCATACAATTTCTAAAAACAGTTTTTAGACCAGTGTAAGTGTCAGTCAGGGACTCTAGGGCCACCTGACCTCAACACTATTAATCACTTGGCACTTATCTTATTTCCCCTCTCACCAAAAACCTCCCTCCCTCGTCGGTTGGATAGGCATAGTCTTGAACGTTGCTAGCCTATACGATTTTACCAAAAGCGAAACTTAACCACGACAGGAAAGGGTACTGATAAAACAAATATCGTAAATAACAGCAAACAGAGACAAATATTATGTAAAAAAAACAAAATCACTGCAGATTATTTCTCGAACATATCGCAGGATAGTAGTGACGTTATTGGAGAAAGATCTCCGACGCAACCAAATGTGGTGATCATTCGAACCTGTTCAGTGTTGAATCAAGTTGATAGGTATAAAATTACAATTAAAATAGATAAAATAGATATGCAGCCTGGAAAATTCGTTATTTTCCTGGAGTGCCGTATATTAGGCTAAGCAGCCGAACAAAAACGGGAAAAGTGGTTAGGGCAGTGAAAATTCTGTTTCATAAGATTATCGAAAGTGTTACTTAAAGTTTAAACCAAAACGAGTGTACGTAAGGGTTACGAGTGGCACTACACCCCCCCCCTCCCCCCTCCCCACAAACCGTCCCCACAAACCGTGTAACAAACACCTCCTTGTCCACTGCACCCCCCCCCCCCTCACTTTTCCCCATGCAAGGTCGGGAAAATGTAGATTTGATGAAAACTACAAATACCATCACCCATCCCTTTGCAAGACATCACTTGAGAAAAAACCCTGCTACAATATGAAATGCCCAGCTTTTCATATTAAAGGGACTTGGAGATATGCTAGACCTAACACGAATAGTAGCCCAAAAAACTCTCTAGCTGTGCGAGGACGAGACAGAGAAAAAAAAGCAAGGAGGGAAATGGCAGATGAAGATGAAGAGACTGAGGGAGATGGAAGAGCACATAGAACACCTCGAGCACCTCCTGGCCTCTCAAGAGTGGCAAATACATCCCGAAGACTATTATGTACACATAGTACTCCAAACAATGCCTTCCCAATCTTGTTTGCAAATATCCAAGGCCTAAAAAAAAGAACCACAAACAAATTACCATTTATTAGGGGCCTGCTAGAAGAAGGAAACGCTATATTTGCGGCTCTCACAGAAACTCACATTAAAGATCACGAAGATAGTGAGGTATGGATTCCTGGTTACAACCTACATAGGGCGGATAGAACGCATAAATCACATGGAGGTGTAGCCTTGTACATTCACGAATCACTGATATGTACTGAATTCCTAAATAACAGAAATGAAGTGATGGAAATACTTGGAGTTAAAATAGAATCCCTAAATTTAGCAGTTATTGTTACATACAGGCCTCCAGACTCACCCCTAGAAGAATTAAAAACCCAGCTCAACAAAATAAAATCAGAAGTGGAAACCCTGGGGAACCCAACACTAAATATTATGTGGCTAGGAGACTTTATCCTACCAAACATTAAATGGAGACAACTAGAAAACCAGGTAGTGGCAAATAACACCGGAGAAGTAAATACAAGAGAGCTTTTTAAACTTTGCGATTTTTTTAGTCTTACCCAGCATATTGCCGAACCCACACAGGAAAACAATATCTTAGACCTGGTCTTCACTAACAACGACTCTCTAGTACACAGCATTAACATATCGGACACAACATACTCAGACCATAAATTAATTGAAATCAAAACAACCTTAGCACGTGTACAGACAATCTCAGAATCGAGAACAAAAACCGGCCCTTTCAGTAAAGTTAACTTCAATAACAAAAACATTGGGTGGGAAGAGGTAAATCAAGAAATGGAGGAAATAGACTGGGAAGATTTAATGAATAACCTGACACCAGCAGAATTTCTAGTCCTAATAACAGAAACCATGACCAAATCTGTAGCCACCATGTACCTGCAAGACAAACAAGACGAAAAGAAGCTAACAAGATCGGGAAAGAAGGAGGCTGTACAGAAGAAGAAAATTACTCACACAAAGACGCCCACATCAAAATCTACAGGATAGGCAAAAGGCCGAAATAGATAGAGAAATTCTGGAAATTGAACAAAGGCTAAGCATACATGAACTACAACATATGGAAGAGGGGGAAATAGCAGGTATAAAGGAAAATTCCAAATACTTCTTTTCATATGCCAAACAAAAGGCTAAAACAGCATCAATTATCGGCCCACTAAGCAGAGGGGACGGCTCATTCACAGGGGACAAAAAGGAAATGAGCAAACTCTTACATAGGCTGTATGAAATGGCCTTCAGTGAGCCTGTTGAAACAAAAGCCATCAGAGACCAAAATATATTTTTTCATGGAAACCTCCCCCACGGAAACTCCCCAGATGCTGGATATTGATTTCGGTCCAAAAGACATAGAAGAGGCCATTTCCAACATGCCATCCCACTCGGCACCAGGCCCAGACTCATGGAATTCGATCCTAATGAAGAAATGTAAGGAAAACCTCTCAAAACCTCTGGCTATAATGTGGAGAAGGAGTCTAGACACTGGTGAAATACCAGATAGCTTGAAAAACGCAATAATTACCCCACTGCATAAAGGAGGGAGTAAAGCACAACCAAAAAACTACCGCCCGGTAGCTCTAACCTCCCACATCACTAAAGTTTTCAAGCGAGTCCTGCGAAGCAAAATCTCAACATTCATGGAGGCAAATGAACTACACAACACCGGTCAACATGGGTTCAGAGCGGGTAGATCATGTCTCTCACAACTTTTGGAACACTGACAAAATTCTTAAAGCGCTAGAAGAAAAGAAAAACGTGGATGTCATTTACACCGATTTTGCTAAGGCATTTGATAAATGTGACCATGGTATAATAGCCCACAAACTAAAAGCAAAAGGTATAACTGGGAAAATCGGACGGTGGATATACAATTTCCTAGTAAACCGGAAACAATCAGTAGCAATAAACCAATTGAGTCACATCTGAGCCTTTGGATGCAAAAGGTCAGTGCCCCAAGGAACATTACTAGCGCCCCTTCTGTTCCTCATACTAATTAGCGACATAAATACCAACACTAGACACAGTACGGTGTCGTCTTTTGCTGATGACACAAAATTAAGCAAGATAGTAAACACACAAGAGGACATGGGCCGACTGCAGGAAGACATAAATGAAGTGTTCCAGTGGACCAGAGAAAACAACATGCAATTCAATGAAGAAAAATCCCAATTAATACGGTACAGAGATAATAATGTCGTTAAAGAAAATACAAATTACTTAACAGAATCTAACCACATAATAGAATGGAAAGCCAGTGTGAAAGTCTTTGGGGTGCTAATGTCTGAAAATATGGGTTTCAAAGTACATAACCAGGTCAGAGTTGCGGCTGCGAAACGTCTAACAGGTTGGATTCTGCGTACATTTAAAACATGCGGTGAATTACCTATGATAACGCTCTTCAAATATCTAGTGCTAATGCGGCTTGAATACTGTAGCATATTAGCATCCCCATACAAAGCATGTGAAATAAATGACTTAGAGAGTGTACAAAGAAATTTCACTTTGCATGTAAGTTCGGTAAAACAGCTACACTATTGGGAGCATTTAAGAGCACTGAAATTGTACTCGCTGGAACGTAGAAGAGAACGTTACCTAATAATATACACCTGGAAAATCGTAGAGGGTTTAATACCAAACCTACATACCCCGATGGTCATGAAATTCAGTTATGGGAGAGGCTGGGAATGCGATATCCCCCGGATGAAATACAGGGGTGCTATGGGCTCTCTTCGAGAAGGCTGGTTATCACACAGAGGCCCACGTCTCTTCAACAAACTCCCACAGCGAATAAGAGACAAGAGGGGCGTCTCATTAGACAACTTCAAGAGAGGCCTCGATGTCGAACTAAAAAGTGCCACACAAGCCCACCTCCGCAGGGGAGCGTGCTGCCCCTTCAAACAGTCTGCTGCACCAAATCACCACCCAGAACGAGGGGCGGCGCACTCCTCGGTGCCGCTGGAATGTGGCAAACTCATCACAAGGTATCACAAGGTATCACATATAGGTCAAGGTCACAGGTCAAGGTCAAAGCTCAACTTTTAATATTTATTTTTAGTTTTTATTCTAATGTCTTCATGTTCAACTATATAAATTACTGGTAACCTTGATATTGTATTGCCCAACTCTCAGATACATATTCTAAAGGGTAAGGTCAAAGGTCAAAATAAGTGTTTACTAGTATTTCTTATACTAACTGTTAGATTCTCACTAGTCTTACCATGTATATTTGGAATACCTAGGCCAAGGTCAAACAAAAACCATATAATTCCATATGAAAGGTTAAGGTCACAGGTCAAGGTCAAATATATGGTCAATATGCTATTGTCTTTACATTTCATGCAAACTTCACACAATTTGGTGAGATAGCTGCACTTTAAATGAAAAGGAACAAGAATGAATTTTGAGACACATACCATAAAGATCAAGATAAAGGTCAAAGGTCAAAATAAACTTCTATTGATATATATGAAATTAACTGATGGGTTTTAATGAAATTAGGCATGCTTATTTGATTTTCCTGGGCAATGTCAATGACAAAAACATATGTAATCTTACATATAATTCAAGGGCACAGGTAAACTTTCACTATTTAGTTTTAGTTATTACTCAACTGTCTTGATGTTCACTATATAATTGATCTTATATTTGACCTTGACCTTTGACCTTACCCTTTAGAATATTTATCTAAGATTTGGGCAATACGATATCAAGGTTACCAGTAACGTGTATACTAGTAGAATACACAGTATACACGTTACTGGTAACCTTGATATCAAGGTTACCAGTAACGTGTATACTAGTAGTATACACAGTATACACGTTACTGGTAACCTTGATATCAAGGTTACCAGTAACGTGTATACTAGTAGTGTACACAGTGTACACGTTACTGGTAACCTTGATATCAAGGTTACCAGTAACGTGTACTAGTAGTATCCACAGTATACACGTTACTGGTAACCTTGATATCAAGGTTACCAGTAACGTGTATACTAGTAGTGTACACAGTGTACACGTTACTGGTAACCTTGATATCAAGGTTACCAGTAACGTGTATACTAGTAGTATACACAGTATACACGTTACTGGTAACCTTGATATCAAGGTTACCAGTAACGTGTATACTAGTAGTGTACACAGTGTACACGTTACTGGTAACCTTGATATCAAGGTTACCAGTAACGTGTATACTAGTAGTATACACAGTATACACGTTACTGGTAACCTTGATATCAAGGTTACCAGTTACGTGTATACTAGTAGTATACACAGTATACACGTTACTGGTAACCTTGATATCAAGGTTACCAGTAACGTGTATACTAGTAGTGTACACAGTGTACACGTTACTGGTAACCTTGATATCAAGGTTACCAGTAACGTGTATACTAGTACAAAGGAGTACAAAGGAGTACAAAGGAAATCAAGCAACAACAGATCTAGTGACCCTTCTAGGTTGCTTGTCCTCCAAAACACTGAGGATCAAGTGTCCAAACAGTGGTTTAGAGGGGGTAAGGGAACATTGGAAAGGGAAATACTGCCCTGGAACTAATGTCCGTGGCAGGATTAGGAAGTTAGTAGGGGACAGATGGGTTAGTAACTGAGGGGGGATAAAATAAAGTTATTCATTTACAAACGCAGTCAGTCGCGGGTTTGATGCGAGATATTTGTCTAGGCGGAGTTTAAATGAATCAACGGTGATGCAGTCTATAACGTTTTGGGGAAGCCCATTCCACAAGTTGACAACTCGATTGAAGAAGAAATTCTTAGATTCGTGTGAGTTAAAAGATTTACCAATAATTTTGCAACCGTTTCCCCGCGTGTAATTAGATTGGTCGATAGTGAAGTACTTACTACAGTTCATATTGTCGATGCCTTTGATGATTTTGAACACTTGAATTAAGTCACCTCTTAATCTGCGCTGGGTTAAAGGAAATAGATTTAATTCTCTAAGACGCTCTTCGTATGGTTTGTTCTTTAGGCTAGGTATCATTTTGGTAACTCTACGTTGAACTCGTTCTAGCTTGTTTATATCTTTTTGGTAATAAGGGCACCAGGATTGAACGCAGTATTCCAGAAGAGGGCGGACTAATGAATTGTAAAGGGTTAGGATAACTTCTTTGGATTTATGCTCAAATGACCTGCCTATAAAGCCAATTATTTTGTTTGCCTTCTTAACAACTTCTGAACATTGTTGACTCGGTTTTAGGTTACTCGATATTGTTACTCCCAGATCGGTTTCTCTGTTTACATTCTTAAGCTGAGTGCCATTCATCGAATAGTTTGCTTTCTCATTTAGGTATCCGATATGTAGTACTTTACATTTATCCGCATTGAAACTCATTTGCCAAATTTGGGCCCAACATGACAATTTATCTAGATTGTGTTGCATATCGTCAACTTGTTCTTTTGAGAGTACGCTATTTGCAATTTTTGTATCGTCAGCAAATTTTGAGATTGTACAGGTGAGACCCTCATCTATGTCGTTGATGTAAATTAGAAAGAGAATTGGTCCTAGTACCGATCCCTGGGGTACCCCGCTACTTACATTGGTCCATTTTGATGCCTTACCGTTTATGACTACTCTTTGCTTTCTGTCGCTGAGCCAATTTTCTATCCATTTCAACACACCGTCTTGTATTCCATGCGCTTTTAGTTTTAGCAGTAACGTTTGTGGGGAACTTTGTCAAAGGCCTTTTGAAAATCAAGGTATATAATATCTACAGCTTTACTCTCATCGTAGAGGTTGAGGATATCGTGGAAGAAGTCTAAGAGGTTTGTTAAACAGGAACGTTTTTTACGAAAGCCGTGTTGAGTATCTTTAAGTATGTTATTTTCCTCTAAGTGATTTACGAGTCTGTCTCGTATGACCGTTTCTAGCATTTTACATACAACTGAGGTTAAGCTAATTGGACGATAGTTACTGGGTAGGGATTTGCTGCCTTTTTTGAATATCGGTGTTACGTTGGCTAGCTTCCACTGATCGGGCATAGTTCCAGACTGCAAGGATTTATTGAATAGTAATGTCAGTGGTTTAGAGAGCTCATCCTTAGCTTCCTTTAGAACTCTAGGCGAGATTGTATCAGGTCCAGGCGTTTTATTTACCTTGAGTTTATCTAAACAATTCAATACTTCTCTCTCTGTAACGGTGATATTGCTTAGAACATCTGAATTATCAATCTGAATCGGCGATGGTGTAGGGATATCACTGAGGTCTTCTGTTGTAAAAACTGATGCAAAGAAGGTATTGAGGGCATTACTCATTTGTTCTTCGTCTTTGGTGTATTCTCCATTTTCATCGACTAACGGTCCAACAGTTGAAGTAACAACTTTTTTCTTTCTGATATAACTATAGAATTCTTTCGGGTTTGTTTTACTTTGATTCGCAATATGTAACTCTAAGGTCTTTTTACTTTGCTTAATTAACTTTTTGGCTTTGCGTCGTAGCTCTACAAATTTCAGCCGTTCTTCGTCATTTTGTGAGGATTTTAATCTATCATTAGCACATTTTTTAGCAAGCAGGCAGTTTGAAATATCTTTATTCCACCATTTGGGCTTATTATTATGGCCTGGACGCCGAGTTTTTGATGGTATGCAGTCTTGCACTGCTTTTAGGTAAGTGGCTTCGAATAACTTCCAAGATGTATTTATGTCGTTATTGTGAATTAAAAAGCTCCAGTCAGTTTCTTTAAACATAGCTCTAAGTTTATGGAAGTTTGCTTTCTTGAAATTAGGGACTTTTTCGATGCTACTATTTGGTTCGTTACTAGTAAACTTTAAAGTGAAAGTTATCGTACGATGGTCGCTGTTACTGAATTCATCACCAACATTCAAATTCTCTATCAATTCTTCTTTTGTTGCAAGTACAATGTCAAGAACGTTATTACCACGGGTCGGCGTTCCAACAAATTGATAAAGCGAACTCTCTTGCAAGTTCGTATACAAGTCATGTCCGGAGTGTGAAGTAAGAGTATCGCCCCACTTGGTCACAGGTAAATTAAAGTCACCAAAAATTACGGTATCTTGTGAGTTACTTACATCTGCAATTTGTTCGTAAATTTCTCGGTCAGTTTGCACTGATTGAGCTGGAGGTCTGTATATTAATGCAAGTATTATTTTGGTACCTTTATTATTCTTTATTAGCACAAAAGATGCGTCGACGTTCACAATTTGAGGTTTTGACAAGAGGGTAGGGTTAAGACTTTCTTTGATATAAAGTAAAACGCCACCTCCATTTCGATTTATTCGGCTTTTCTCAAACATTACATAACCGGGAAGTGAATACTCTGCTAAAAAGTCTCTATCTTCTGTATTGAGCCAAGATTCTGTTATGCCAATCACATCATAATTTTCTGTAAACACTAGCTCCTCTAAATCTGAAAATTGATTGCGTATGCTACGAGCGTTTGCATAGAAAACCTTTAAATTTGTTATTTTAGAACTCACGGAACGCTCTTTAATAATATTTTTGGTTCTTGTCGGATCTACATTTATGTTCATGGCTGTCCTCGGTCCTCGCTGTCTTCGGTCCTTATCGCTGGTGGTCCTCGGTTGCCTCTGTTTTTTTCTTGGCGTTAGTAGTATACACAGTATACACGTTACTGGTAACCTTGATATCAAGGTTACCAGTAACGTGTATACTAGTAGTGTACACAGTGTACACGTTACTGGTAACCTTGATATCAAGGTTACCAGTAACGTGTATACTAGTAGTATACACAGTATACACGTTACTGGTAACCTTGATATCAAGGTTACCAGTAACGTGTATACTAGTAGTGTACACAGTGTACACGTTACTGGTAACCTTGATATCAAGGTTACCAGTAACGTGTATACTAGTAGTATACACAGTATACACGTTACTGGTAACCTTGATATCAAGGTTACCAGTAACGTGTATACTAGTAGTATACACGGTATACACGTTACTGGTAACCTTGATATCAAGGTTACCAGTAACGTGTATACTAGTAGTGTACACAGTGTACACGTTACTGGTAACCTTGATATCGTATTGCCCAAATCTTAGATAAATATTCTAAAGGGTAAGGTCAAAGGTCAAGGTCAAATATAAGATCAATATACCTTTTCTTTACTTGTCATGCAAACTTCACAACATTTGGTGAGATAGTTTGTATACAATTTAAATGAAAAGGAAACAATACATTTTGAGACACATCATAAACGTCAAGATATAGGTCAAGGTCAAATATTATATATATATATATATATATATATATATATATATATATGAAAGTTACTGATGGGTTTTAATGACATTAAGCATGCCTTTTTATTTTCCTGGCCAATGTTAATGCAAACAAATATGTACTCTTACTTAAAGGTCAAAGGTCAAATCAAGAGTGTTTGTCGTTTTCCCTAAACTCCTCCTAGACTGTTTAATGTATTTTCACCAAATTGTGCAGGCAAATAAGTTGGTTAATGCGACAAACATTCAAATATATGTTTATGTTTCATATGACTTTTGAGGGTCACTGTTAGCAATGGGTTAACTCCAAGTAAGTAAGACTAAAGGTGTCTTTCTTAATGGGTTATATGTTAGGTATTATAATTAATCATATTAGGAGACGTTTTGAGGTACGTTCCCATATAGTTATGATAAGGGTTAACCATTAACTCCAAGTAGGAAGACAGATGGTGTCTATCCTTCTGTGTTATATCTAGGTTATTGTAGTTTGTAGTAGGTTGATGTTGTAGGTTGAATCACAGCTCTCCGTCCTGCTCTCTCGTAGATTGATAGATAGATAATGTAGATAGAAAATGCCGCCACCATCCCTTACACTATAGGTAAAGGTAAATGTATGTAGTATCCGTAACCACTTTGATTTATTTAAGTAACAAATTAAAGATATATACAGATGTACTAATAAAATATATGACAGAGAATTCCCTATGTCCTGAGGGAATATCTCCCAAACCTCTAGTTGTGAGTGAGGTTGTCTTGACTAACTCAAATCTTCCTTCACAACTCTTACCTTTCCTGCTCTGCCACACACCTTAAACCTTGTGGAAAATTCCCAGTAAATTTCCGTCCACGTGATCCAGACATGGAGAGAGGAATGCTAAATGCAAGTTAGGCTTGAAAGCGTGAGAAGGGTTTCCGACTTGGTAGAAATTCGAAGGGAGGAATAACCTCCAAGGTGTACAGTTACCCACATAAGTATCATTCATTGTAAGTAAAACCACCTTAAAATTATATGAGTTGGATATAATGAATCCTAATAATAATGATTGAATTTATGATGTAATATTTATTCTTTTTAGTCAAAGGTCAAGGTCACAGTATATGGTCAATATTTCTTATCTATAAGTTTGTATATGAATTACACCATATTCATAACCCTAGTTAATACTAACATTGGTGTTAAGCTATCTAAATTCTCTATAAGAATTTCTAAGGACGAAGGTCGAAATCAAAGGTAAAGGTCAAAGGTCGAAATTAGATTTTTACTAGTATTTCATATTTACTGTAAGATTCTCACTAGGCATATCATGTATATTCGGAATACCTGGGCCAAGGTCATACACGAATAAACATAGTTCTATTTGATAGTCAAGGTATCAGGTCAAGGTCAAATATAAGGTCAATATAAGGTCAGTACATGAACGAAGGTGGTGATGGTTGGGGGGAGGGGCGTCGACTGACTGGGGACAGAGGTGCATGGGGGCGGTTCGTTCGTGGCCACCCCGGGGATCACGGCGTCAGGCAATAGATAGATAGATAGATCACTACTACTAGTACTGTCACCATCATATCTACTACTGTCATAATCATCACTACTGTCATCATCAATACAACTACAACCATCATCACTATTATTATCACCATCATCACTACTATCACCATCAATCCCACTATTACTACCATCACTTCTAATGCCAACTAAACTAATTTTACCTAGCAAATGCGTAACAAAATGTTTTCGCCCCCCAGAACGCCATCATTGCTGGGTGGTGGGGGGAAACCATATTTTGGACCTAAAATCATAACTATTGCATACAGTCAAAACATCTTTTTTGACTGACCGTCGCATTCACGCATCGAATGTTCGTTAGAAGTTTGTGTGAAAATCCGTCGAACAGTCTAGGAGTTTTCGGAAAGACAGACATAGGCCTATGTCTCACTAATATCATCACATCTGAGACATGTGTATGATGTGTGGCTTTCTGTAATGTGTGTGCCCCTACGGGGCACACACACACAAGGAATAGGTACAGGGTGGGCGGTACTGGGGGTTCTGAAGGGGAAGGGGGGGGGGGGGGGGGCAAAACCATTTTTAGGACCTAAGATCATAACTATTGCACAAATTAAAAAAATCTGTTTTTAATTACCGACGAATTCACCCACCGAAGGTTCACGTGAAGTTTGGTGAAAATCCGTCAAACGGTCTAGGAGGAGTTCTCGGACAGACAGACAGACGGACAGACAGACATTTCGGTTAGCATGTACCACTATACGGGGGCGATACCACTCTGCTTACGCAGAGTTGATAATAAAGTAGACGTGTCGTTTTGCCCAAAATCAAAACGGCATACCCAACTCTGCGATGGGTCACCATCATCACTACTAGTCACTATCACCATTACTATCATCAGCACTACTACTATTAGTCATCAGTACTACTCTTACCATCATCACTACTCATCATCACTACTACTGTCATCATCACTACAACTTTCACCATAATCACAACTACTCACCATCATAACTAATACTGTCACCATCATCACTACTGTCATCATTATCACTACAACTATCATCATTGCTTGTCACCATCATCACTACTATTATGACCATCATCACTACTACTAGTACTGTCACCATCATCACTACTGTCATCATTATCACTACAACTATCACCATTGCTTGTCACCATCATCACTACTATTATGACCATCATCACTACTACTAGTACTGTCACCATCATATCTAGTACTGTAATCATCATCATCACCACCATCATCATCACTGCTGTCCCTAACGGGGCACACACACAGAACGCCATCATCATTGCTTGGGAATAGGTACAGGGTGGGGGGTCCTTAGGGGTGGGGGGGGGGGGGGGGGGGGATCTGGTTGAGGGGGGGAGGGGCCAAAACCATGTTTTAGACCTAAAATCATAACTATTGCACAAATTCAAAAAATTCAAACTTCTGTGTGTGAGGGCCCCTAGGGGGCACACACACACAGGGAATAGGTACAGGGTGGGCGGTGGGGGTCCTGAAAGGGGAGGGGGGGGGGGGGGGGGGGGGGTTGCTGGGGGGGGGGGGGGCAAACATTTGTTTAGGACCTAAGACCATAACTATTGCACACATTCAAACAATACTTTTTTAATTACTGTCGAATTCACGCACCGAAGGTTCGTGTGAAGTTGGGTGAAAATCCGTCAAACGGTCTAGGAGGAGTTCTCGGACGGACAGGAAGACAGACGGACAGACGGAGAGACATTTTGGTTAGCATGTACCACTATACGGGGGGCGATACCACTCTGCTTACGCGGAGTTAATTAATGCTCAGGACTGACCAGGAACACACTATTTCCATCCTCCCCTCTCCCTCATGTTTATTTTTACCTTTGAATATTGTTTTAATACGCGGGTTCTGTTTTTGGTTACGCCCAATGCTATTATTATATTTGCATTACGCTGGTGTTATATTATTGTATGTGTGTGTGTGTATGCGTGTATACGTGTGTATACCATCATCACTAATATTACCACCATCATCACTACTACTACTCTCACCATCACCATCATCCCCACTGTTACTACCATCACTTTTAATGTCATCTAAACAAACTTAACCTAAGTTAACTTAGCAAATGCGGGGCGACTTGTTTTTGGGTCGTCATCTCCAGTAACCATCACCAACATCACCAATACTTTCAACATCATCACTACTACTATCCTCATCATCTACTACCATTATCACTGCTACTATCACCACCAACTATCACAACTAGTTTCACAATCACGACTGTTGGCTTGGGGGGGCGGGGGGGGGGGGGGGGGGGGGCCTTGGTGGTTTTGGGGGGGGGGGGGGGGGGGGCTGGTGGTTTTGGGAAAGGGGGGGGGGGGGTGAAACCACATTTTGGACATAAAATCATAACTATTGCACACATTAAAAAAACAAAAAATTACCGTCGCATTCACTCACCGAATATTCGTTGGAAGTTTGTGTGAAAATCCGTCGAACGGTCTAGGATGAGTTTTCGGAAAGACAGACATACGTCTCACTATTATCATCACATCTGAGACATGTGTATGATGTGTGCTACGGGGCACACACATACACAGGGAATAGGTACAGGGTGGGCAGTGGGGGTCCTGAAAAGGGGGGGGGGGGACCATATTTTGGACCTAAGATCATAACTATTGCACAAATTCAAAAAATATTTGTTTAATTACCGTCGCATTCACGCACCGAAGGTTCGTGTGAAGTTTGGTGAAAATCCGTCAAACGGTCTAGGAGGAGTTCTCGGACAGACAGACGGGCAGATGGACAGACAGACATTTTGGTTTGCATGTACCACTATACGGGGGGCGATACCACTCTGCTTACGCAGAGTTGATAAAGTAGGCGTGCCGTTTCGCCCAAAATCAAAACGGCATATTCAACTCTGCGATCGGTCACCATCATCACTATAGTCACTATCATCATTAATATCATCAGCACTACTACTACTATAATCATCACTACTACTCTCACCATCATCACTACTACTCTCATCATCACTACTACTCTCATCATTACTACAACTTTCACTATCATCACTACTACTATTGATACGAGAGGAAATAACATTAATTTGGTTTGTCCTCCAGTTAGAACCACCCTCTTTCGTAATTATATTTTGTGTGCTGGACTTCAAATATGGAATCAATTACCAAACGATATAAAATATATCAGCACCTCAGGTACAGTCGTTAGGATTAACTTGTTTAATTTGCCCTGTTAGTAGTAGTGCACGGTGGAGAGGTATCCCCTCCACCTCCTCTCCTTGTTGTTACCATACCCTCACCTAAACCCTCCCATTTTATCTCCGACCCCAGAACTACACCCACCCTCCCATCTCTCGCTCTAACCCAGCTGGGACCTCACCGATTACATTAATTCTGAATACCTAATGAAGGAATGAAGTATTTCACACACATCTCTCGACCACCCTCTCCTGCACATTAAACATAATATGAACTAAACAAAACCTAACCTGAAGCTGCTAATTACTACCGTTACTAGTAGGGTTAACTGTATATTGATATGGATATACCAGGTATGAGGGGTAGAAATACACACTTGTATAATTATATATAAGGTATAATGAGAGTATTTGGTTATACACAAAACTGTTATACAGAGTGGTATTTTAGTCGAAGAATTATTGATCAGTTCAATATTATAACTCTTGTAGTTAATATGGGATTTAATAAATAGGCGTTATATAGATATTTAGTAATTATTCTTAACAGGTGTGAATTTAAATTATCTTGAAAGTTATCTCAAGAGAATAAACTTGAATAGGCTTGAAGCTTTCAATAATATTATGTGGAGTAGATACCCTACGTCTTGCCATTACTTAGGGGGAGTATTTAACGCAATTTGCTATGTTTCAACCCATATTGCTACATAGCCATAGTGAACGCCCCCCTTAACTTGGTAATAAAACAAGATACCTGATTAAATAGAGTAACCTTATAGCAAGGTGTTAAGGATATGGTGACAACATGAATAAGTCCTTCCCTAATGTATGGGTGAGCGTAAGTGTTGAGGGCATGGGAACTTTAAAATAAGACCCTCCCTAATGGATAGATGAACGTAAGAGTACTCGAGGGGTAGTTAACTAAAATAGGGCATATATATTGGTTATCAACCCTTCAGGGATACCTCTCCATCGTGCATCGGCTGCCCAGCCGTTTAGAAACCGGCTGGTGGCAGCCGGCCGGCCGGCTTTTCCTAAGTATATATCCTACGACAATGTAACTAATGTCTGGGATATTCTTATGTTGTTTCACAGCTTGTAGCTGCCCTTATTCTTAACCAACGCATCTTAGTATATTTTATTCTCGATAGTTGATTGTTTCATTATAATATATAAGATGTAAGTCTAGTGAGAGTGGGAGGAGACGAGCGGGAGAGAGAGACCGGCTGGGGGACGTTGCTTCGCGCGGAGAGTCCAGCTTGGGACGAGCCTGATGTTGCCATGTGCATCTGATTGCAACGTTAGGCTTATTTTCGACTCACGCACGGGGTAGAGGATTTTGACCCGGCAACAGTGTTGAGTGTTGCCAAGCATGGGATGTATTTTGCATGCCTAGGGTGGGGTCCAGACAGATTCAAGACTCAGAGCTCACCTCACTGTCGTACCCTTCGGACCCCCTTGATATCTATCCCTCTCAACCCCACTTAGAAACTTTCTCTCTTACTTTGTATACCTTCCTTCCACTACTTCACCAATCTATTTAATTATCCCATCCCCTTGATAGACCTTATATCTATTATTGTATTAACGACGAGCTCTCAGATAACTAGATAGGATTTAGGGCCTTATGCAGAGATGTAATTGTTAATGAGACCTAGGAAGCTTTTTTGTTGTCTCATATTTGGTGGTTTCATGCTTGCTAGTGTGTTCTTGTGTCAGGTTAGCAGGGGCTAGACCGGAGAGGAGGTTTTTTGCGATCCTTTAAGTAAAGTCTGCTGGTGCGAGTCCTGTGGACCCGCACGACTTTACTAGGATACCCGTGGGAGTCTGGGGGCATTTTCTTGTCTGTGTCCCTGTGTGTCTAGCGTTGTGTTGTGTGAGGGCCCTTGCCTAGTCCACTCAGCACTGCGCTAGCACGTCTTGCTTTTGTTTTAGGGTCGCCAGGAGAGAGTCAGATACTTGCGATCTGAGTCTCTCAAGAGAGCACCCTTTCAATTAGAGTAATTTGGCGCACAGACTTGGGAATGTCCCTAGGCTAGAGCAGGTGGCTCAGCCCGGGTATCCAAAGCCTATATCCTTCCGGCTAGACCTCTGCCACCTGGCAGATTAACAGCTAGGGGTTTATTATCTCTGTATGCTTGTTATTGTGCCACAGTTTACCGTTTTTGTGAGCATTGTGAGTCAGGGTGTGGCTTAGAGACTCTGTCCGAGCAGGCTTGCCTGACTAAGAGTGAGAAGCACACCTGTATGTGGTTATGTTGCGAGTTGCTACCTTTATTTAATTATACCTATGCCATTATACACTGTAGGTATCACTAGTATTTATTCCTGCTTATGAGTTAAGAGTTCTTTAAATCCGTAACGTATTTTCTTTGCTAAGCATCAGATCCTACAGTAGCCGCATGCAGTTTAGAAACCTGCATCTTGTCTACCTGTACGATGTTTTGAGGACTGTTTGCTTTCACCTTCTTTCACGCAGGGGTGATTAGTTGTATTAATTAACGTAACGTTAAATGTACTTTCTTCTAGTTTGTTATTAAATTGTTTCTGCAATTTAATTCCGTTATCTATCTTTTCCTTGAAGCTTTAAGTCAACTTAATTGTGTGATCTTTTATATAGCCTGCTTGACTATCAGCTGTCTATAGTGCGTGCACCCTGTAACCGAGTCATAGGATACCTTGTTGTCCAGGCAGGACTCTTGACGGTTTAGGGTGGTTTGTTGCCTGGGTTTATAGATAAGGGTTGGATCTAGCGTTTTCCGTTGTTGCTTGTTGCCGCATACCTAGTCCAATAGAAAGAGCCCAGTGTTTATATATCCCAGGACGTAACACGATTCTGAAAGTTTACAAAAGACAAATTGCACAACAACTAACTTGAATACATTTGTAAGATAGGTTAAGACAAGAGAAGCTGGAAGGTGAAGGTCTACCAGCGATCATTATAACGATATAGTCGCGTGCACACAACCAAGTCATGTGTGTTAAAAATAATGTTTTGTTATAGTAATTGTATTTGTACGGAAATGTTAAATGAAAAGCCATTTTGATTTCAATAATAAATTATATTTGGAAAACAATTCTAGAGCAACATTTCAGGGATAACGGTGATCCTCCGTAGCTGTTCGTAGAGTTTAGTATTATACACTGTTCCAAGTAGGTAGGCCAGAGATCGTGAACCCTAACCCGTGTAACTCAAAGAGGGCAAAATAAATGGGTTGTAAATTTCCTCACCTATTCCCTGGCTGACCCTTCCCAATGTTAGAAATGTTCGCTTGTTTACTAGTTTGTGAGTAATAGAGGTTAATGTTTAAGAGCTTTGGAGTACTTACAAATATATAGTTCTTACTTATATAATACTTATATAGTTCTTAGGTAATCTTAGGTGTTATTGGCGTATGAACGTTAAACAGGTCAACCTCCATACCTGGTGAAACACTCTTTACCGGTTCAATTGGAAGGAGATGAATAAGTGTAAACCCGTTTCATAAGTAAGAAACTGATATGCACAAGACATAGCCAGAAAAGTGCGAGGTGGTTGATCTCTGATAGCGGTAATTTGAAACCCTTTTAAGCCAAAGTTAAATAACTCAATAATTATCATAATGGAAGCTAGGCGCTGTTTTTACTTCCACACTTTCCGAACTTTGTTTGGATCAATGAGAGAATCTGCTAACTCGGGTGTGTGTAGTGGCATTTAATTAGGCACTATTAGTTAATATATAAACCAATGTTATGATCCCTGTAACTATAATGTATTTGTGAGGGTACATTACTGTTGGTGGTGCTAAAATATGGTTACCCAGTAATGCCAGATGACGGCTGCTCAAGGATAACATAATTCACTGCCACAATTCATCCATACGTTTTTGTATTTTGTTTTATTACATCTGAAAGACATTAGTTCAGCATAGATGAAGTGAAACATACAATCCAAACCTAACTTACATATCCCTGGTATCCTTCAATCTAGCATTTGTTGATCATATTTCCAGTATTATATTTATATTATTTATTTGTATATATATATTAATGTATCTATGTATGTGCCACATATCCCCTCGCCTTGGCTGCCTAACTAAACTTCCCGGGTGTGTTATGTTAGCCTAAACCACCTACCATATCATGAGTGGCAGCAAACTAAAGGACCACCTTGGGAACAATTGATCAATAGTCTGGGAAAACCCGGCAGGATATATTTCCGCTTTATGTTAGAGAAAGAGAGAGTGGATGGAGAGTAGTGTAATGTATGCCTAAAGCTACTTAATATCAATACATTTCAATGTTATCTATATGTCAGTATGTACATGAATGATGAGTGTTATTTATGTATGTATGTATGTATGTAGTCAGGTACATATCCCATAGGTGGGGGTGGCCGACTCGAGACAAAGACGGAACAGAACAAAACATGTACAGTTCCAATTAATAGGGTCCCTGACCACTTTCGCGTTCCCTCGCCCTTTTCTCTGTCTCGTCTATTAGGTGAATTCTACAAGGGGAGGATGATTACTAGCCTCCCTCCCTCATTGTTTTATATAGTAGCCATTAATATTGATTTTCTTGTGGCATGACCCAGCCAAGGCTCGAACCCAGGCCAGTGATGCAGTACTCCAACATCTTAACCAATAGACCACCAAAGAGCTTAAAAGTAATGGCATTATTTGGAATCAGATTCCATCCACCACCAACCGCTCTGACTCGTGGTCACTTAACTTGATGCCATACATACATATATTATACCTCACACACAAAAACTAGCAGCTAAGTACTAGAGTAGGATACTTGTCATCTGGGGCATAATTATTAAGGCCTCACTGAATAAAGTAGGTGTGCAGTTTTCGCATTACCCAAAAAACAAAAATGCATACGCAACTCTGCGACCTATAATTCTGCAAGTAGTATAGAATCTCTTAGGTAAAATCGGTTTATATACAGTATAATTATATGCTGTATATATGTTAAATGTTTATATAATCACAGCCATACTTGAATCACCGACAGTCAGAACAAGTGCCCATACTTTAATCCACTATACCACATCGTGATAGAGGATACTTATGTGTAGTGGATTAAAGCATAGACACTCGTCCTGACTGTTGGTGGTTCATGTCAGCCTGGGAGTATATATATATATATATATATAATTACATTTATGATCACATTGAATCTTAACCATTGGAATATGTATCTATAATAAGGTCAGCGTAACACTATTTTGTAGCATTTTGAATATGGTGTAATTCAAATTTAAAATATGTATAAGAAAGAAATAGTGACCATAATCTGTGACCTTGACCATTCACCTTGACCTTTAAATAACAAAAACACAAAATTTGGACAAGCGTTGCATTGACCAAACGAATTTGCCAGCAAAATTTGGTGACGATACGTAACCCGTTCAGTACAGTTCTGTCGGTTTCATTTCATACTGGATATTAAGATGATTTTATTTAGTTTATGAAGGGCCTCCATAAAATAAGCAGGCTTTTAACTATCTTAACTAACCCTTTCTACTACCACAGATCCTTCATAAGCTCCACAAAATCGTCTTATTATAGCTACAATACAATAAAAAAGACGTCCACCGGTACACAAAGGTTTAAACAGTATAGGAAGAGTTTAAAGAAAATTATTACCATTCTTTTGTTGTTTGACCTTGACCTTTAACCTTAAGTATTATAATATATATATATATATATATATATATATATATATATATATATATATATATATATATACACTGTATATATATATAATATATACAGTATATATGTTACGGCCTTTTTGAAAAAGTGGCCTTTTTGCGAAATGACTGGGAGCTTTGCAAAATAACCCAAAACCTAGCCTTTTTGTAAAATGACACTTAATGTCTGGCCCATTTGCAAAATGTCCAGCATATTGGCCTTTTTGTAAAATTACCTGTGCCCTTTTGCAAAATGACACCAAACGTCTGACCTAACCTAACCTAATCTAACTTAACCTAACCTAACCTAACCTAACCTAAAATGTTAAAAACAAATATTGTTTCGATTAGGCCTACCCAATTTTTACAAATATATATGTTTACAGTTATTTAGAACTTTACAACAGGGCAATATGCTGTTTTTTGTAAATTGGCCAGACGTTTGGTGTCATTTTGCAAAAAGGCACAGGTAATTTTACAAAAAGGCCAATATGCTGGACATTTTGCAAATGGGCCAGACATTAAGTGTCATTTTACAAAAAGGCTAGGTTTTGGTCATTTTGCAAAGCTCCCGGTCATTTCGCAAAAAGGCCACTTTTTCAAAAAGACTGTAACATATATATATATATATATATATATATATGATTGAAATATATGTTATCTAAGTAAACTGCAACTAAAAATCGTCAGCTTGCCAAAAAATTACTATTTTTTATGATGGTTAACTTTTGACTTTGGCCTGTAACCTTGACCTTTATGTAGGATTATATTTTTGTTTGCTTTGATGTAATTCTAGAAAATCAAATAAACGTGTCAAATTTCATTAAAGAGCATCAGTTAGTTTCAGAGGTATTACAAGAATAGTTGACCTTGACCTTTGACCTTCATCTTGACCTTCATGATGTCTGAAAATTTAACATTTTAATTTTCCCTTAAAGCACAACTGTCTCAACGAATTTTGTGAAATTTAAATGAATAGTAAAGCAATTAGCATATTGACCTTATATTTGCAGTGACCTGTGACCTTGACCTATCAAATGGAATTATGTTTATTCTTGTATGACCTTGGTCTAGGCATTCCGAATATGCATGATATGCCTAATGAGAATCTTACATTAAATAGGAAATACTAGTAAAAATCATATTTCGACCTTTGACCTTGACCTTCGACCTTACATTTTTTTATCGAGGATTTACTGTACTTAGCGTAACAGCAATGTTCATTTTAACTAGCATTATGACTATGGTGTAATTCTTTTAAAAACTTATTTATTACAAATAGTGATCATATACTATGACCTTGACCTTTGACCTTTGACTTGAAATAAAATACATAAATTTGGATGGTCGTCGCATTGACCAACTGAATTTGCCTGTATAATTTGGTGACAACATATTAAACAGTCTAGGAAAAGTTTAGGGAAAATGACAAATATTCTTGTTTTGACCTTGACCTCTGACCTTAACTATTACAATATTTATGTGAAATTTGATATATATAATATTTTGGTAATAAGCCATAACACAGCCAGTTTTCCAAAATGTGAGTAATTTGTTTTTAAATAAATAATAAAAGTTGACCTTTGACCTTGACCAGTGACCTTTATGTAAGAGTAAATTTTTGTTTACATTGACATTGCCCATGAACATCAAATACGTGTGCGTAATTTCATTAAAACCCATTTGTTAGTTTCATATATATCACTAGAATAGTTGACCTTGACCTTTGACCATTTTCTTGACCTTTATATATCTCGACATTTATTATTTTCCTTTTCACTTAAAGTGCAACTTTCTCCCCAAATGTTGTGAAGTTTGCATGAAAAGTAAAGAAAATAGCATATTGACCTTTTATTTGACCTTGACCTGTGACCTTGACCTTTCATATGGAATTGTATAGTTTCTTGCAAGACCTTGGCCTAAGTATTCCGAATATGCATGGTAAGTCTAGTGAGAATATAAGTTAGTATAAGAAATACTAGTAGAAAACTTATTTTGACCTTTGACCTTGATATTTGACCTTACCCTTTAGAATATTTATCTAAGATTTGGGCAATACAATATCAAGGTTACCAGTAACTTGTATAGTGAACATTAAGACATTTGAGTAAAAAGTAAAATAAATAGTAAATGTTGACCTTTGACCTTGACCTGTGACCTGGACCTTTATGTAAGAGTATTATTTTTGTTTTTTATTGACATTACACCGAAAAGTCAAAGAAGCATGCCTAATTTCATTAAAACCCATCAGTTAGTTTCATTTATATTAATATAATAGTTGACCTTAGCATTTGACCTTTTTCTAGACCTTTATGATATGTGTGTCCAAATGTATTATTTTCCTTTCCATTTAAAGTGCAACTATCTCACCAAATGTTGTGAAGTTTGCATGAAAAGTAAAGAAAATAGCATATTGACCTTTTATTTGACCTTGACCTGTGACCTTGACCTTTCTTATGGAATTGTATAGTTTATTATATGACCTTGGCCTAGATATTCCGAATATACATGGTAAGCCTAGTGAGAATCTAACAGATAGTATAAGAAATACTAGTGAAAAACATATTTGGACATTTGACCTTGACCTTTGACCTTACCCTTAAGAATATTTACCTAACATTTTGTCAATACGATATGTAAGTTACCAGTAACTTTATGGTGAAAATGAAGACATTTGAGTAAGAACTAAAAAATATGAAATATTGACCTTATTTTTAACCTTGACCTTTGACCTTAACCTTTAAGTTAAATGGAATATTTCTTTTTGACTGACCTTTGCATTGACAAAATGAATATACCTGTGGAATTTGGTGAAAATCAATCGAACGGTCTAGGAGGAGTTTCCGGACAGACAGACGGACGACGACGACGACGACGACGACAGACAAGCTGAATGGTGGTGCACAGTATACGGGTGGGATCTGTGTGCGCGATACCACTCTGCTTCGCAGAGTTGATAAACATGTAGATCCTAAACATATTTAATATTTTTGTGACACGACCCAGCCAGGGCTCGACCCAGGCCAGTAACGCAGCACTCCAACACCTTAACCAGTAGAACACCGAGGAGCTTAAAAGTAATGGCTTTATTTGGAATCAATTCCATCCACCACCACAAGACAAATACAGACCCACATATGTGTATGCGTCCGTGAACAAAATACAAGGACATAATGAACTATACAAATTTAATGATACTACATTAAACCAATTTCAAATATTGTTTATATTTGACAATTTCAATGTGAGCCACGGTTGAGGTCAGCCTCAATTTTGACCCTGAAGTTCTGCCCTACCTTTGTGTCTGTCTGGATGTAACCTGGCACTTTCTCCCCAAACTTGCCTCTCGATCTGACATTTCTGGCGTCCCCTTCCTCGGTCCATGCTGTCTGTGTATAGTTTATATACCGAACTACTTCCTCCTTGTCCTTCCATTAATCCAGCTAGCTTCCACTTTACACTTCCATTACCTTACCTGAGTCTCCGAGAACAACAACCTTCTCTTTTATTTTCTCCCCCTCTCCCCTGTCACTACTTAATGTGATCATTACCTTAATTACTGCTGCCATCCTCTGGCTTAGCTGTATGTATCCTGTTCTCTCACAGGAATGTTTGGTGCAACCCACGTAAAATTATAATTCGATCAACCTAGTGATGTGAAAACACATTCATAAAATCCCATTTCAACGTTTTGATAATTATGTTTTTGCATCAACCAACTGCACATCTAAACTCAATTAATTAAATCAACAAATGCATGTAGCACTCCGAGGACTCGAACCCAGGATACTTACTTCGAAATTCCTCGCACTATGCATTACGCTCTCTCTCTCTCTCTCTCTCTAGGCGCTATACTTGAATTTACAATTTTAGATTCTACGAAAATCTATATTTAAACCTACATCCAACTTCATGCTATGGTAAGATTTGTCTTGGAACGTGAATTCTAACGTAATATGATATACACTAAAATAATATAGGGCTGACCATAGCATGGCCATGCCAGACTAATTTTAAATTCAATATGCTTTTGAATATTTAACAATGTATTCGGTTGAACAAAATATATAACAAGTGAGCATGATATTATGATTATTTTACATCATCCTTCTATTTTAGATTGACATTATGAATAGAGTTGTGATCAGTAAAGAAACCCTAGATCACTAGTGAATATATAACATATACATCATATGCGTTGCATAATGCTGTATTAGTATACACCCTACTCCCACCACCCTAGTTTTATCTGCATTCACTTGTGTTTATTTTACTAATTGCACATTTTGATTCCACAAAACTATGTTTCCTCAGCCGTTTAATTTTTGCACACCTTCCCGTTTTCTAATCTCAGACATACCTCATTACATTGCTGAATTATGTAATATCTCTTTGTTATTTCTCTACTTCGTCTCGCCTATTGTCGGCCTTAATTCCTTATAACAAACTAGCTCCTGCTTTAGCTTCACCAAATTAACTATTAGATTGATTGCCTCCCCCCTCCCCCCCCCCCCCTCCCCACCTCCACCCCTCTGCCACCCTGTCTTCGCCTGTTGGTAGAAGGCTTTTTGTATCTGTAATTAGCAGTAGTTTAAGTCAGTCTTTCTCTTTATCAGTTTCTACGTGTACCCAGAGTGTCTTGATGTACAGTTGGTCAAAGTTCCAGCTGACCCACCCTCGCTCTGGGGCTCGCAGAATTATCTGGCAATACTGGTGCATAAACATATACTATATATATACTAAACATATACTAAACAAGGGAAAGTAAGCCTATCTCAAATAAAAATGCATACGTCGCTATGTATGATCTCGAACATTCACCCAAAGTTCGTAGATTTGCTTAAAAATTCAAGTTATTATATACACTGATTGTCAACGCATATAAAACCTGCATGGCTGCCACAACATACGTTACTCAATTTTATAAAAATAAATGTTTCTGTTTTATAAGTGGCTGCTTAACGAAGGAACATTTAGTCTTCACAACGTGAACATTACATAGTCTAATTTGCAGTAATATACAGGACAGACACAGGTAACACATTAATGGTAAGTGGTATCCCTGCACCACTACACCAGTATTGCCAGCTAATTCTGCGAGCCCCAGAGCGAGGGTGGGTCAGCTGGAACTTTGACCAACTGTACAGTACTGCCAAGTTGCATGTGTGGACGTTTTCCTAAAAACATAATTTAGTTTCTACTTTGGCTTTATAAAACATCTGCCCGAGTCTTCTTTGTGTTCTCTGTCTCTATGTTTATATCTAGATGCAGCAAATATCTACATATCTGTATTTTTATAATGACCATTAATTTTACTAATTATCTTGCTATACTGCATACGTACCACCCAGCCCCATTGGTAACGTGTAAATCTCTATTACATATACTTCTGTATTTGATTATCCTCTGTATTACTGTCCTTCATCATTCTACAGTATCCTTCGCCCCGACATAATATGTCATACCTTACCCATGCACCACATAACCAGATTATTTAACTTTCTTTCTTTGTGTATATATATAAGTTAATGATGGACTACTAGCTATTTAACTAACTGTATCCTGTGTTGTGTGTGTTCCCTGGTCTCCGTTCACACTCAATATTTAAGTGCACACTTCACATATAGTAAAATTAATAATATTATCCCAGTAATCTTCCAAGACTGCCACATATTCGGGTATGATTATGTTTTAAGCCAGTACCACATGTACACTATTTTCGGATATGCAATACACTTATTTAATGATTTTGAACATATGCATTAGATGTATTTCCAATAGATTTGCACTACATAATCATGGGTGTCTATTTCGTTAGAAAGATAGGAAATACTATAGTAGATAAGTTTGGTACATCATGTTTTACTTCAATGTAATAACTCTGAGATAACATACCATTTGCATCAAATCGGTGAGCCCACTTAACTGATTCATGTCTAAACGTTCATCTGTCAGCCGAATACAATTATCTTTGAATACTTTGACAATAAAGTAACCAATACACTATAGAATGTTGTCATATTCCGTACCCTTACTCTACCAACTATCATGGCGGAACATTTGGAGGAAATATTCCGTACCCTTACTCTACCAACTATCATGGCGGAACATATGGAGGAAATATTCCGTACCCTTACTCTACCAACTATCATGGCGGAACATATGGAGGAAATATTCCGTACCCTTACTCTACCAACTATCATGGCGGAACATATGGAGGAAATATTCGTACCCTTACTCTACCAACTATCATGGCGGAACATATGGAGGAAATATTCCGTACCCTTACTCTACCAACTATCATGGCGGAACATATGGAGGAAATATTCCGTACCCTTACTCTACCAACTATCATGGCGGAAACATATGGAGGAAATATTCCGTACCCTTACTCTACCAACTATCATGGCGGAACATATGGAGGAAATATTCCGTACCCTTACTCTACCAACTATCATGGCGGAACATATGGAGGAAATATTCCGTACCCTTACTCTACCAACTATCATGGCGGAACATATGGAGGAAATATTCCGTACCCTTACTCTACCAACTATCATGGCGGAACATATGGAGGAAATATTCCGTACCCTTACTCTACCAACTATCATGGCGGAACATATGGAGGAAATATTCCGTACCCTTACTCTACCAACTATCATGGCGGAACATATGGAGGAAATATTCCGTACCCTTACTCTACCAACTATCATGGCGGAACATATGGAGGAAATATTTAGAGCCGTCCATGGTTATCAAGGTCCAAATATATGACAAATTTCTTACAGTATTACAAAATAATAATAATATACCTTAACGGATTGTTTGTATAAGGTGAGCTACTTTAATTCTGCAACACTTATGAGACAAGACATTTGTTTATAAAGATATAATCATTATCATCACCATCACCATTACCTTTGACATTTATTTACTTGTGGTACGGATTTTTACTATTGGTACTTTAGGTAGGTGCTGAAATTAGTAAACCTAATTCGGTCTTGCTGGAGTTAGAATATTTGTTGTAACTCACTTTTAAAACTGCGTTTAATGTTGGCCTCTATTTCCTCAGTGAAGTTGTGTAGCTCATGAAGCCCTAATTAAAAGTGTTTTCATTGGACGCTCAGCAAGAGTCATATTCATAAATCGTGTTCGTATTTTTTAATTAATGCGTTTTCAATAAACGCAGATATTTGACCGAAATTAAAGACCACAAGGTCATAAAGGAAGAATGTTCCATTGCCCCAATGGTGAAATAATATGTTGTATGCGAATATTTAACTATTATGCATATTAAGATTTCCAAGACTGTGTAACTTCTACTTAATTTCCCCAAAGCATTAGATTGAATAATTCCTCTATATATGCGACAACTTGGACAAACATACAAATTTATAAAGTGTATTTAATGTTAGCTTTAAAAAGTAAGTGATACACAGCATTGTAATATATACCAAACAAATGCTACCGTTCTTCAGTACTAAGGCTGACTCCTCTCCTATGGAACTACCTACCAAAGAACAACAATATAAAGAACCGAGATATTCATATAGTTAAGTTTATAAGTAACTCGATGATTGCCTGCTGGCTGAATCTCTATCTAGTTATAAATTACCACGTCACACCTTTATCTTTGAGTCGGGCTAATTATTATGATTACACCTTTCACCTGCGCTAAATACTAAAACAAAAATTATTGCTAATCCTTGTTTGGGGCTATAAAATCATCCAGGGTATATATACAGTATATACTGTATATACAGTATATATATATATATATATATATATATATATATATATATATATATATATATATATATATATTTGTATTTGTTATGTGAATGAAGGAGATAAAAGGCAAAGCTGCCTGTAACAAGTGTCTCCTCAAAGGTTGAAAGAGTGATAGAAAGTCAAAATCAAGGTACGTTAGAGGTAATTTAGGTGTATTAGAACAAAAGTGTGGTGTGCTTGTTAAGTGTGAACTATATAGGTGTTTGTAAGAGTTAGCTAGATTACTCTCTGTGTAGGTGAGGCACAAATATAACCATGGGGGGGGGGGGGAGAGCCAGCAAAATGAAACAGGAGTTCCAGTATATATGATATACCAATTACTACAATACTGATCTATCGTAACTTGTGAGGAATAATAGACATTGATACAAATTTACCATGGTCGTGAGCAGCATATAGTCATGATAATTTACAAAGCAAAGACAGTAAAGGAACCATTAAACAATGGTAACCCAAGATACAGATGAGGCCGGCAGCAGTAATGAAGACAGATGGAGACAGGACAGACTTAGATGGAATACCAAATATTCAATCGTAACGTGAAGGAGCTAACGTTTTAATTTACTTAATGTAATCTAGTTTAAAGCACTGTTAGCATCATCCCCAAATTTCATATGATATCAATCATGCAAGTAAGGAAGTTATTTTGATTTTGTGTAGGCACTATGATAGAGAACAATACTAACATTTGGAACAGCAAATTACAGTATCGTACTTACAATTAATCGGGATTGATGGTTGCAAGATATACATTGATGGTAATTGTAAGTTGGAAACGGATTATGTATGGAATGGTGTGAAAGGTGACCAGCATTGTAAACTGATAGAATATTGCATGGAATTAGCCCCATTCCATTAACAACAAGAAGAAGAGCCGGCTGATTTCGGCAGTTACACATTATTCGAATTTAAACTTCCAGAGATATGTACATTGTTATGTTCTTTCTACCAACCAACTCTACTCCTAAAATCGATTAATGAAATTAACAGACACATGTGGCAGTCCGGGGATTCGAACCTAGGATGCTCACACCGAAAATCAACACACTATGCACTGCACCACGAAGACAGACGATTTCAAATAATTATTACATTGCATGGTACGGATATATTACTGCAATTATACAAATGTACTAAGAGTACCCACACAGTATAGATGACATGAGCCGAATTTGTGCTCATCCGATCGAAAACTCTTTGATACAGTGCACTTCACTAACGAATGTACTATGGGTTGACTATACAATTTCACTACTTACAGACAAAGAGTTTGGAGTAGTTTGTGGGAGAAGGAACCTGAAGGTGAACGTCAATAAAAGTAAAGTAATGGTGTGTAATAGGGGTGATCGTAGGGTGAATCTAGATGTGAGGATGGATTTGGAAAAAGTAGAGTGTTTTAAATATCTAGGAGGAACGATAAGCAGGAGTGGAGGTATATAAATGGAGGTAAAACAGAGAGTGTGTTAAGGAAGGAATGTTTTCGGAGCAATGAGAAGTATGTGGAAGACGAGAAATCTCGGAATGAAAGTAAAAAGTGCAATGTATCAAGGAATTGTTGTGCCAACAGTGATATATGGGGCTGAAACATGGGCTCTGAAGAAAAAGGAGAGAAGAAAGCTGGATGTGATGGAGATGAGCTGCTTGAGGAGTATGTGTGGAGTTACTCGTAGAGACGGATGGAGGAATGAAGAGATACGTAGGAGAGTGGGGCAGCAGGAACATTTGTCAGCCAGAGTGGACAGAAGGGTGCTGAGCTGGTATGGTTATGTTGAATGAATGGGAGATGAAAGGCTTACAAAGAGAATATGTGAGTCAAATACAAGGGGTTGATAGAAGGGCAAGAAGACCCCCTTTGAGATGGAGAGACCGTGTAAGACAAGCTTTGGATGATAGAGGAATGACTATAGATCAGGCAAACGAAGTGGTAATAAACAGGAATGAATAGAGAATGCCTGTGAATAGTTGAGTGAACATGTGGTCATTTGGGGGAAGGGGTCGGGCGCAAGTTGGACTAGATAATAGTCCATGAGGCGCCTGGCCCGGGGAGACGATTAATATGAAGGGTGCGCCTGGAAGTGTGGTGGGCGGGCTTGTGGCTTCGGCTCCGCTGCATATCTACCTGCCGAGATTGGAGCCTCTCCGGGTGGTCGGGGGCCGGGGGAGTGCTGGAGCGACCTTGGTGACCCTGGTCTCTGGGTCTTCTCTTGGGTGACCTAGATGTGCGTGAATTTGTGTTTATTCGTTGTTTTATGTTGTGTTTTGTGTTTTCCCTGTTCTTGCTCTGTCTTGAGGCGGCCACCCCCAAGAAAAAAAATATATAAATAATCAAATTGAAGTAAATAGAAAATACAAACAAAAAATAGGAACAGTGTGGATTGGGCCTGAGCATATAGATAGATAGATAGATAGACAGACATACAACCATAACCACAGCCCGCTGCACAACCCCATTAACACTGACAAACTTTCGATGGACGCTACTCTGTTAACAAGTAAAACATATTGCTGTTCATAGCTCTTGTGGGCGTTGGTGGTTTCGTATATAAATACATGTACAGGTTTCGTGTCTAAAATATGCAGCAATGTAGTGTGAAGCAGAATATCGATGGTTTAATCAGTAGAGCCATAAAAAACGTATCTTCTGATCTCTCTACTAGTTATAAGTGGGGCAAAAACTAAAACTTGTTACTTTCAATGCTTCCAAAACTCAATTTATCCATCTGTCTACTTGTTGCCCCCTTCCAGAAAACGATGACTTACTCTTCAACAACATACACATTAGGCCTAACCCTTCGTCTTATTTTAATATTTTCGGTGCCTCTTTTTCTGCTCATCTCTTTTGCAAAGATCATATTACCACTCTTGCTAAAAACAGTTTCCCAGAAACTAGGTGTGCTCAACTGCCTCCAGGGGTTCTTTACCCATGCGCAGCTTCTTGCTCTATACTGGGTCACAGTGCGTTCATGTATTGAGTATTGTTCCCACTTGTGGGGAGGATCCTCTCACACAGCACTTCTAGACAAAGTAGAAAAGAATGCCTTCCATCTCATTAACTCCCGTCCATTCACCAATTATCTGCAGTCTCTCTCTCTTTGCCGCAATATTGCATCTCTCTCAGTATTTTACCGCTATTGCAATAATCATTGTTCCTTAGAGCTTTCTTAGTGTATACCACCCCCTCTTCGTAGAGCACGTAGCACCCGTTTTGCAACACAATCCCACTCCTACTCTGTGCAATTCTCCAACCCAAGAGTGAAACGATATTTTCAATATTTCTTCTATCTAACAGCTGAGCTCTGGAACTCTCTTCCAGAATCAGTCTGTCCCTCATCCTATTATTTAAAGTGCTTCAAACTCCGTGTGTTCAGGCATTTTGGTTCGAACGTCCCTTGATTTTGGCCCTGTCACTCTTTCAACTCTAGGGAGGCACTCGTCACAGGCAGTGCTAGCATTTTTCTCCTTCACTCACATAGAGAGTGAGATGGAAGGATGGAGTTGAAAGGTGTATACGTGAATATGGTGTTCAGCAGGGTAAGGGGCACCAGCTGATGGACGACAGTAGAGCATGGAGGTGTTTTTTTCGTGGTCACCCCCTTGGGAAGCAAGGTGCTTGGGAATAGTTATTAAATGTAGCTAGTTAAGGTAAGAGAATATAAGAATAATACATCGTATAAAACTATCATGGTCTACTAGGCAACAACACAAAACATGTTAATTGACATTACACATTGCAGCAGTATAGCAGAATGGCATTACTTGTTTATTTTTTTACAAACACATGCTGTATGTACCGCATGTGTCTGGTAGCAAATGAAACAAATTAATAACAGTAATATATTATAGTATATCATTGAAATCTAGTGGATGTGGATGTGAGGAACGGAGGATACTGGACAGAGGGGAAACGTTTACAGTAGAATATCACAACCACTCAAAATCAAATATCATTCTTCTTCTTCTTCTTGTCCAACAATCATCTTAAACACTTTTATTCATCGATTAAACCGCCACATTGTTTACTATTCAGATTGATGATGCTTCTTGAAACTTGTTATGCTTATGATAATAATTAATACATGAACAATAACCAATTATGAACTTCCAATGTTTAAATAAGTTTATGTTGTAACAACAATACTAGCTGCTTACGAAGGTTCCAAAAATATTGGTGCACCGACATTTGCTCTACGTACAAACTAATATGTGGGAAATATACCAAGGAACTCTTTAAAAAGATAAACAAGACAGCGTATGTAGAAACAGAATCAGTCCCTCGATGAAGAACAATGGACATCGGTATAAGGAAAAGAGTGTAAAGCGATGGAGAGAAAGAGAACATTGAAGGGATACTTTTTGAAATAATCTGTACTTGACAACAAACAACACACTGTATTTCCATATTTTTGTGAATGTAGCGAGTGCCTCCCCCAGAGTTGAAAGAGTGACAGGACCAAAATCATGGGACGTTCGAGCTAAATCATAGGAAACGGGAAAGACTGATTCTGGGAGAGAATTCCAGAGCTCAGCAGTTGAATAGAAGAAAGTTTGAGAATAGAATCTCACTCTTGGGTTGGAGAGTTGTACAGAGTAGGTGTGGGATTGTGTTGCAAGACGGGTACTACGTACCCTACATAGAGGAGGTGGTATACACTGGGAAAGCTTTGAGGAACACTGATTATTGTAGTAGCGATAGAATAGCGAGAGAGATGCAACATTGCGACGAAGAGAGAGTGATTGCAGAGAGTTGGTGAGTGGACGGGAGTTAATAATACGAAAGGCTTTCCTTTCTACTTTGTCTAGGAGTGCGGTGTGAGAGGATCCTCCCTACACATGTGAACAATACTCAATACAAGGACGTACTGTGCCCCTGTACAGAGCAAGAAGCTGCGCAGGGGTAAAGAACACCTTGAAGCTTCTGGGAGGCTGCCTTAGCAAGACTGGTAATATGGTTCTGCCAAGTGATAGCAGAAAAGAATGAGACACCGACAATATTGAGAGAGATGAAGGATTGATTTTTGTATTGTTAAAGAATAAGGGACAGTCCTCTGGAGGTTCCGAACGGGTAGTAAGATGGAGAATTTGGGTCTTGGAAGCATTAAATGCAACAAGGTTTTCTCTACCCCAATTGGAAATAGTAGCTAGATCAGAAGATAAGTGTTATATGGCTTCATTACGTTTGTTTTTTGAGGGATTCCTGGATGGGGCGTTCTGGAAAACTAATCGAGTAGTGTAAGGTAGATATGTCTGCATATGAATGGATGGGACTTGATGTACAGTTGAGAAAATCATTTATGAAAATAGCAGTTAGGACAGAACCCTGAGGAACACCGAAGTTGATAGGATGAGGAAGTGAGCGATGGTCGTCCACAACCGCAGCTATGGAACGGCGGGAAAGGAAATTAGAGACAAAGACACAGATGGAGGAATAGAAACCGAAGGAGGGTAGTTTAGAAATTAAAGATTTGTGCTAGACTCTATCAACGGCCTTCGATATGTCTAGTGCAACAGAAAGAGTCTCCCCGAAGTCCCGAAAGGAGGATGACCAAGAGTTAGTAAGATATGAAAGAAGATCACCAGTAGAGCGACCCTTAAGGAAGCCATACTGGCGATCTGAGAGCAGATTATGAGAAGAGAAATGCTTAAGAAATTTGGAAGCAAGAATAGTTTCAAAAACTTTAGAAATACAAGAGATAAGAGCAATTGGACAATAGGTGAAGGGTTGAGAGCGGTCACCCTTCTGTGGGACAGGTTGAATGAGAGCAAACTTCCAGCAAGAAGGGAAGACGTTAGAGGAGAGACAGAGACGAAAGAGTTTGCTTAGGCAGTGGGTCAGCACGGAAGCACAGTTTTTTAGTACAACAGGAGGAACACCGTCCGGACTGTACGCCTTCTTAGTATTATGGCCAGAGAGGGTAGAAAGTACATCTTTAGAAGAGATTAGGATATTAGGCATAAGTAGGAGAGAGGGGGGTGGAGAGGGAGGAAGAGCACCGGAATCATCCAAGGTGGAGTTTCTAGCAAAAGTTTGACCGAAGAGTTTAGCTTTTTCAGTGGAAGAAGTGATGGTTGTGCCATATGAGTTGAAAATGGGGAGGGAAACACGAGGAAGAAAAATTGTTGGAGAGGTTTTTGGCTAGATGCCAGAAAGCTTGGGAAGTGCTAGAATTGGAAAGTTCAGTGCATTTATTATTGATGAAAGGAAACTTGGCAAGACACATGAAATATTGACCTTCTTTTAAACCTTGACCTTTGACCTTAACCTTTTAGTTAAATTGAAAATTTCTTTTTAACTGACCTTCGCATTGACTAAATCAATATACCTGTGAACTTTGGTGAAAATCCATCAAACGATCTAGGAGTTTCTGAACGGATGATGACGACAGACAAGCTGACTGATGGTGCACAGTATACGGGCGGGATCTGTTTGCGCGATACCACTCTGCTTCACAGAGTTGATAATAATAATTAAGTAGGTGTGCAGTTTTCGCATTACAAAAAAAAAAATGCTTACGCAACTCTGCGACCTGGAATTCTACAAGTAAAATTGAATCTCTTAGGTAAAATCGGTTTATATATATATATATATAATTATATATACTGTATATATAGATATATATATATATATATACTGTATATAGTAAAGTAAAAAGGCCATCCACCAATCAGCGCGCCCCCTTTTACCTTCTCTCTTCATCAGCTGAGTTTGATACTTTGGGCTCGCGTCATAAACATGCCACGCCTTCCCGGCCGACCAATCAGAAGCCTCCATTTTCGGAGCGCCCGGCGACGTGTACCGCCGCACCTTTAAACTCGCTCTCGTTCTCTTCACCGGCCGTTTCCCCTGGTTGCAATGGGTCTAATATATCAGTGCCAGCTGTTACGTTACGAGCGGGGTTCGAACCCATAACATAAAGAAACATTCCACTAAACACCACAAAACGAGGACTTATTATTTAGCCTCACAAAATGCGGAAAATATAACTATCAGTTTCAGTCAAGAATAAGTGGTATGTTAAACTTCCACAAAACTAGCAACTCTCTTTGTAGTAACTAAAACCTTGGTAGGTGAAAAGATGTGGCATGTTCATTAAATGTTAGTTGATATCAAATGGCTGTTTTAGCCTAAAAACCCCAATGTTATTCCTTTCTTATCACTCGTTCAGAATTAGTTATCTTTAGTTACTTTGACTTAGATTTATCCCAACAATCAAAAGAATAATCTATTAGCATATAAAGGTAAAATGTAAAGAGTATGTAAAATATAATTATAATTTATTTAAATGATTAATTATACACAAAAGTTACTTCTAGTGAAAATATCAAATTTGAGAAACATTGATGTGAAATAATTAAAAAAAACTCTCAAGAAAAATAATACATAGTTATATCAATACCCTCCAAGAGAGTAAGTGAAAGCAATCAATAAACATAGAAAAAATCCTAGGCGATACTTATTCAACTCATGGTGATTCTTTTACAAACGAACTCAGGGCAGGTCAGCTAAAGATGGTGGTGGAGAATACACTACTTTGCCATTACGGTACTTTCGACTTATATACCCTTAGCGCACCTGGCTCTGATACCAACTTCTCTAACTGTATTAATCTCAACTCCTTATATACTTGCTGAATTAAAGTATTACTTTTACCAGGAACTCTATGATATATCTTGTAAACATTACCTATGATTAGAAAAGCCAAATACATTATTACCTAGTTATAATCAATATCATTCGTACGTCAGGCAAAGAAGAAGAGCAAGGGGGTTGGAAGAAAGGAGGGGGGGGGGGGGGGAATGAATAGGGTTACGAGTGTAGGACGATAGGGGGTAGAATGGAATGTGAACGAAAGAGGGGTAGTCTGCAAGAAGCCTCCCTCGCCTCACTCGTTCCTGTACACTCTTGAACAACAATATCTTCCTATATGAAACGAAGCTGTCTACAGGTCGAATTAATTATACCGGGCTCATAACATTGCATACGATGTTCAATCATAAATAATTAAAGATCGTACCCACCATAACAAGCACAATACCTCAATTACAACCAGTGACACTTGAACGAAATAGAAATCCCTAACACCTCCCTCACAAAGAGATTTATAAGAGAAGCGAAACTAAATCTAAATCCTAATACAATAATTTTAAACCTAATACCATTCACCAAACCATAAACCAAAACCAAAATCACATTAACAAACTTACAAATTATTGCTGGCAAAATAGCACTAACAACTAAAATTGTTCTCATTCAGTTCCGGGACAACATGTCCGCGATAATATTGTTCTTGCCCTTTATGTGGTGAACTTCAAGGTTATATGGTTGCAATGCCAAGCACCATCTCATTAACCGCTGATTCGAGTTTTTCATTTTATACAAGAATTTCAGGGGGTTGTGATCAGTAAACACTTTCACAGGAAAATGTGAACCAGTAAGATACACATTAAACTTATCCACTGCAAAGAGCAAGGCAAAACACTCTTTTTCAATAGTGCTGTAGTGTTTCTGATAAGGTTTGAGTTTACCTGATGCATAGCAAACTGGATGCAAAATCTCAGCATCACTGTACTGTAACAAAACTGCTCCTACACCAACATCACTAGCATCCACCTGAATTATGAACGGTTTATGAAACTGAGGGGACTTCAGAATAGGTGCATTGATTAATAGGCAACGAATCTTTGTGAATTAAGTTTGGCATTCTGGGGTCCACACACATTTTCTCTTGGGACTAATCAAGTCTGTTAGGGGGGCGGAGAGGTCAGCGAAGTTGGTATCAGAGCCAGGTGCGCTAAGGGTATATAAGTCGAAAGTACCATAATGGCAAAGTAGTGTATTCTCCACCACCATCTTTAGCTGACCTGCCCTGAGTTCGTTTGTAAAAGAATCACCATGAGTTGAATAAGTATCGCCTAGGATTTTTTCTGTTTATTGATAGCTTTCACTTACTCTCTTGGAGGGTATTGATATAACTATGTATTATTTTTCTTAAGAGTTTCTTTATTATTTCACATCAATGTTTCTCAAATTTGATATTTTCACTAGAAGTAACTTTTGTGTATAATTAATCATTTAAATAAATTATAATTATATTTTACATACTCTTTACATTTTACCTTTATATGCTAATATATTATTATTTTGATTGTTGGGATAAATCTAAGTCAAAGTAACTAAAGATAACTAATTCTGAACGAGTGATAAGAAAGGAATAACATTGGGGTTTTTAGGCTAAAACAGCCATTTGATATCAACTGATATTTAATGAACATGCCACATCTTTTCACCTACCAAGGTTTTAGTTACTACAAAGAGAGTTGCTAGTTTTGTGGAAGTTTACCATACCACTTATTCTTGACTGAAACTGATAGTCATATTTTCCGCATTTTGTGAGGCTAAATAATAAGTCCTAGTTTTGTGGTGTTTATGTTTCTTTATGTTATGGGTTCGAACCCCGCTCGTAACGTATACTCCCGTATGCCACTAAAAGACATTTGCAACCAGCTTCCAGGAACATATTATGAAGAGAAAAGAGTGGAGGCGATGCGACAGAGAATTCAAGACGTGTGGGGGGCCGAGCGGCCGGCTCAGCCAATCACAGCGCTGGAGAGCGGGAGGCGTGACTATATTAAGTGGGTGGGGGAGGCTCCAGCGGTCATTCACCTCTCGGAACCCACTGGGTTTGCATCTTGCAACCCACTTCCTCTCTCTCGCTTGGGCACCAAAGAGAACTCGGAACCACTTATTTCAGCCACCCAGCCCTCATCAAATGTCCCAGTAAAGACCACCTCAGGCCTAGCATCGCTCTCACCTACTAGGCGGATACACCTTCAGTATCCGGCCGTCTGTCATCACATCGCTGGTTTGCATACTCACAGCCAAGCGATTCAAGGGGGACGGCAGATAGTAGACGGGAGCGAGAATTTCCAGAAGAGCTATTGGCCAGCTCTGAGGTGGTAAAATTGTTCCAGTACCACCTAGCAGTATACCATTAATACCTATTTTTAAAGGACCCATATTGGGCCCGAATCAGACTTAAAGAAAGAGAGAAAATGCATGACTAACCCAGTGGTTGTATAATAATTGATGTGTTCTTATAGGACAAACTAAAGAGAAAAAATACTAGACTTTTGTTGATAAATAAAATGATGATGTGTTAAGAGGGAAATAGTTATTCTTGTTAGAGAAGGCTCCATGCCGATTAGTTTTAGCTAGTATAGGATCTGCTAGGACAGCACATATATATTAATAGTAAAGTAAAAGGGAATAATTCTTGAGGATAGACACGCAACTATAAGACTCAGGGGAATAAATAATAGTTGCCATTAGACTTGCTTTAGTTTGAGAAATAGGTAGGAAGGACACTAGTCCGTATGATCAGCGAAATCTTCGGTTATAAAGGAAACATTATCTGTTATCATAGTTAAAGGAATATTCGGTCTGTGTTAAGCATTACGGGTGTTAAGTCCAGGATAATATTGTAATCATAAGAATCTATGTAAAGGGATAAAAGCGGAGAACCTTGTCCATGTAGAGTTATTGAGGTGCTGCTTACATTAGGTTAAGAATTATTATTGACCAGGGGATATAATTATGTGAAGATAAATTTGTTTGTAATAGGATTACGTGCATATATAATCCAAGAGTATTTAGATAAGGCGATCGAGGTAACTTGTAATAACGCCCTGGTCATTTAGAAGAAATGTATTGTATGAAGTAACAAGGACATTATATAATCAAAGAGTATTTAGAAGGGCAATTGGGGTAAAATTGTAAATACGCCCTTGTCATATGAGTAAATGTATTGTATATGGTTAAGAGGATATATTAATTGAAAGGTCATATTTAGTAACACCTTGGTCTCTGGAGTAGACAGAGTAGGCCCGGTAAAATTATATCATTTCGAAGTTTAGTTTAGAAATATAACTCTTGCTTAGATAAGTGAATAAAGGTATGATTCATTAATGCCCTGGTCTCAAGAGTATACACAGCAGGGCTCAGTAAAAACCATAATATTGTAGAAACTAATAACGTGCCTATGGATTGAAGCTGACTTAAGTCAATACCTGAATATGGGAATCCAAATAGGGGGTAACATGTGTTCTCGGGTTCCAAAGTACAACCTATGTTGGGTCGACGTAATATTCAATCCGTGTCTTGAACTCATCTCGGCCCGAACAGAGAAACAGTTATTAGTGTAGTAGCAAGTTTGTTAAATAAAGTATACAAACTTCTAAATTACTTTCGATTTATCCCCCACTCTAGTAGTATATTCGATATAAGAAAATAAATACTACATTTTGATGGCAAGCGGTGGGATTCGAAAAATCATTTAGATTGAGTATAATTATCTAACAGAACAATGACGGCCGTATTACCATTCAGATTATGGGAAGACGCGAAAAAAGAAATCGAGCTATGGATCGAACAATTAGAATGTCAGTTCACGCTACTTGACGTAGGAGAAATTGGAAAGAAGATCGCCTATGGAAAGGCACACTTAGGCAAGGCCCTGAACGATGTAAGAGTATGTCTAGAGGGACTAGTGTCCTGGGCAGAATTTAGGAGTTCCCTAATTGAAGAATTTGGCCGAGAAACCTCCACCAGGAAGGCCAGAGACAAACTTAAGAGTCTGAAATTAGACGGCCAAAATATGAGAGCCCTGAGGAGGGAAATCGCGAAAAACGTCAGACTTGTGTATCCCCATATGGACCAAGAGAGCCAGGAAACAGAAATTAGAGAGATTATGATCCAAGCATGCCCTGTGGAAGTTAGAAGGTACTGCATTATCTATGAAGTGACTACCACTAAGGAACTCATGGAGGTAATCAAGAAAATAATGGAAGCCCGAGAGTTAAAAGGGGAGAAAATAAAAGGGGAGGAGGAGAACCCAAACAAAGGGTATCCGAGAACAATGATCCGATGCTTTATATGCAGACAAACCGGACACCTAGCTAGGAACTGTTCCAACCGTCCCCAAGCCTCAATCCCTAGATTTAACTCCAGGCCTGCACTTCCAAACGATCGACCCCTACCAAGGGGAACCGGTCCAAACCAGGGAGGAATGCTTCCAGTAGAATATCGGGAGACAGAAACCCAGCCAAAAATCACGATGCCGGAAGAGAGAGAACATTTTCCGTTAAACATCACATAGAAAGGCGGTATAGTGAGGTCAACATATTAGAAAGACAAATGCCTTGTGAAACTATAGTAATAAATGGGAAAGCCGCAAACATGTTAATTGATACAGGGGCAAACAGAAGTTGTCTTTTTAAATTGCCAGTTGAGGGGTCGACCTCCTTATCGGCAACGACTTTGCGGTGCCCACTTCCGAGGTTCCACCCTTAGTCGTTGCCGAGAGGGCGGCCGACACGAGTAGGGAGGGGCAAGAGGGGCTCGAAAGATCTCAGTCCGCTCAGGTGTCACAGCCTAGTACCCAAGTTGCAGACCAGCGGAGGAAGGGTCGGAAGGAGAAAGTCGAGGCTGGTGGTCGGGTTGAGAGTTTGGACCCAGCGACACTCCTTGGTGACACGGTACTTGATCCAAAGGTGAGCTCCGGAGTGGCTCCAGAACCTGTCCTCCCTAGTGACATGGTAGGGCGTGATGGCACTCCGTGACAGATTAGTTCCCAGGGACAACAAGAAGATCTTAGTCTTGAGAGTTGTGGGAACGGGGCTATTGAACTCGACGAGGACGGGGAAGCATGTCATGTGAACCTGTTAAAGGAGTTTGTGAGGCAACCACCTGAGCAGCCTACTGTCCCTGTGTTGGTCTGCAGTGGCCAAGGTGGAGAAGGAGAGGGGGGCAGTGGGGCACAGTTGGAGGAAAGTTGGGATTGTCATGTCTCGGCGGAGCAGTGGGCGGGGGACACGAGTCAGGTGGCTGTGGAAGCGCTAGAGCACCTGCCTGAGCAGCAGTGTGCAGCGCTCCAGCACCTGCTCGGTTCATACCCCACTGTTTGTGCCGAGCACCCAGGCCTCACAGCTCATGCGGTGCACGATGTTCCGCTGGCAGGTCACTTGAGTGTGAGTAGACCGTTGGCCTCGTTGTTTCAGTGGTTCAAGGTGGGCGACGAGGCTTTGGCATGGTTGTCAGGTCAGGGTCGACCCATGGCTGCTAAGGGTGGTGGTCAGAATCAGGACATTGAGCAGATTGGTGAGGTTGGCTGTGGAGTGGATGCGCCCGGTCGTCGCATAGCCTCCCAGTGCTGCTCTAGTAATATGCAACAGCCCTACCATAGACCGACTATATCTGACCATGTCGCTGAAGGCGGTGATGCTGCGCAGGCAGATGTAGTCGCAAGGAATGCTGGGGTGCGCATGTACGGTATCGGCGGGGGAGCATTAGCAATTATGAACTATGGGAATGACTGCACAGGTGGTACAGATTGTCCCTCTCATGACCTGGCTGTTCTAGGGACAAAGGTGGAGAAGGAGGGAGACCATAGTGTAGAAACTGCGGTCTCGGCTGAGTTGTGGGAGGGCAATGAGCATGTTGTTCTTCGAGATAAGTTGCAACCTCTTGTTCCTAAGCGTCAAGAGAAGTTGTTTACTAGGCTGTGGCAGTACGTCCGTATATTTGTTGATTCTCCAGGCCTGATGTACGGGGTAGAATTCGACATGGAGGCTGGAGACACTGCAAGGCTCAAATTGGCTCCCTACCGTATAAATCCTGCTCAACAGCCTGTCGTGAAAGCAGAGCTAGACTAAATGTGGAAAAAGGGTCTGAGGGATAAGGGATATCGTGAGTGGTCGTTGCCAGTAACTTTGCAACCTGAGTTAAGTGGCAAGATCCGTGTTTGTGTTGATTGCAAGAGTGTGGAAGCATTATCCCTGACAGACGCCTATCCATTACCCAGAGTTGACGACCCCATAGACCGCATCGGGGCTGCCTCGTTTATCACTAAGGTGGAAATAGTGAAGGGTTATTGGCAGGCCCCGTTGCAGGAGAGAGCGAAGAGAAGTGCCAGCCTTATGATGAACTGGGCAGTTTATCAGTGTCAGGTGTGGTTTTGCTGCCGGAACACAAGTTGGATGTGTGGCATGTTAAGGGCACTGATAATGTTCAGGCTGATTGTTTGTCACGGGAGGGTATGTCTTAAGGAGCACCCTCGCCATTCAGTCAGTGGTTGTTTGAGAGTGGAGAAAAATTAGGCTTGCCCGTGTAGTGCAATGCCGCCTAAAACACTATTAAAAAATATAAAAACCTCACATAAAAACTCTTTCTTTTTGATAGTATATAAGTGCATTTTTTTTTTTTTTTTTTTTCTATATTCCGACTTACTTCCTCTCGGGCATAGGCTGGGAGCCTTAACATTCACCGCTTTACAATGAACAGTGAAGCCCGTGAGGTCTTGTTCCAGTCTAGGGAGTGAGACATGTGAAGCACGTAGAGTACAACGAGCACCTGCCATCTTGCCTTCACATGAGGCACGGTGCTCACTCATGGCCCGAAACGACCCCATCTCTGAAGCCACCTCGTTCCTGTGCTTCACTGTCTCACCCCCTACACTCGGACTCTCACACTTACACACACACAACGCCACGTGTTGAGCAGATAACTCACCAGGCATTGCACCCCTATAGCATATTTTGAATATGGGAATATTCATACAGTGCTATTTAATCAGGGAACAATGAGGGTATTTTATTTGACGTTTCGGTGGGCTTGTGGTAATGCACTGATACTAGGTACAGCACAAATTCCATCCCAATAATATCTTCCCATTGATACATCGGGATTTGAACCCGGGACCTTTGGATTACCAGGCCAGTGGCAAGACCACTCCACCACACCTCCCCTACAACTTCACAGTAAGCACAGTAAGCACAGTAAGCATCTAAGACATTCTGAGTTGTTGTCTTAGTAGGCTAGGCTTGGTGAAGCTTGCTCATTGAGCGTTATATAATTATTATGATGCTATTATTTTGGGGAAGTGTTGTGCAGATTTGTTTTTATAATGCAGTGTTTTATGTTTGTGATCGTGCCTTGTTTTCACAACTTGGGAGAGTAGCTGGGTGATGCGGGGTTGGTGCGCATTCTGTCTGGTCAGATGTGGAGTTCACCTGAGGCTGATACGTCGCACATCTTGGGCGGGGTGTTACGCTGGCCAGCTTGCCAGAATACACTCGTAACTCGCTATCGCTCGCCAGGGCAGTGATATGGGCTACAATAATCGTAGAACAATGTTCTTTCTTTCATAGAGTTCATGTTGTCACAGACAGATCAGTGGTGGTCTTTATTCTTGTCTGTGACACTTGGAAGCATTTTATATCATTGATAGAATATAAGATGCATTGTGTGAAGTTGTAGGAGAAAGAGCGAGGTAGGCAGCGAGGTGGTAGTATGTGCGTGTGTATGTACGTGTGCCTCCCTCGCTCGGAGGAGTCTTCCACGCCCGTGATTGGCCGGCGGGCCTGGCTACGTCATAGGACGCTTGCTCTTCATGATGTAGTGGTCTGTGATTGGAGGCCGCTGTCCTGGGAGGGTGGTGCGCGCTCCTGGCCGCGTGTCTCCTGCAGAGCTTGGCACAGCATGCTTGGTCCTACATGTCCTTTGCAATCTGTCCCCCATATAACCCCCTATACTACTTTCTCTCTCTCTGAACTTCTTCCTTTTCATACTTCTCTCTTTATTCAATTACTTATCCCTTCTGGTTCTGCATACGACTTCCATAGTCGGCCAGTCGTATTACCAGCACCGGCTCTCCATATATGTTTGCACTAGTTTTAGGGATTATTAGAGTCATAGTCATATGGTAGCCTAGTGTTGGGGTGCTTCTAATTATTGAGCTGTTCTTTCCCATTATTTAATGCTAGACAGTGGGAGGTATCTTTGGTCGTTGTCTGAGTTATGTATGTGGCAAGTCAGAGCCTGTACAACATCGACGAAGCTAGCTAGCCTGTAACCCTTGTGCATATTTTCCTTTGCGAGTGTAGCAGTATACAGGTGAAGGGCTTTTGCCTATACTTACCTGTATGATTGCTACCTCATTTTGTTGACCTTTGTGGAGCGCCAGGGCAAGACCAGATACTAGAGATCTGGACTTACCAAGAGAGCCTCCAAGTCACTTAACGTAACATAAGGGAAATCTGTTCAAGGGGAGACAGTAGGCTACGAGCATGCTTGCGCTCTGCCTAGTTTCCTGATACCTTTTATGCCACTGCTAGACTTTATTAGTGAGAAAGACAGCATTGTGTTTATTAACTTTCATTGTGTATGCTTTAAGAATTATTCACGCCTTATTTTAGCCTAGGCATAGTGCACAACCCAGTTTGGCTGTTACGTTGGCTAAGGAAGTACTGTTTCTGAGTGGTTATTATTAGTGCTGTCACAGAGTTGTTGCACTCCCTTGTTATATATATGTATCCTATTTATTGGTGTATTTAAGATACACGCTTTGGTGTCCTGCCCCTGCATTATTTCTGTTCTCTATTAACGAGCATCTTAGAGCATCAGACCTTTTCAGAAGATTCCTTATCTGATTGCTGTAGGACTAGACTTCCAGTGTTTTCATAGAGCATTGAAGAGTTTAGTGTTGAGTACAGACTCACACTAAAGTTACCGTAAGCAATTATTCCTTTATTAACACCTTACGAGCGGCCTATGCGGTTTATTTATGTGTACCGCACAGCGGGGTGTTTTTAGCCAAAATAGGGCTGTTTACGTGATCATTTTCATGCCTAAATAAGACCCAGAACGTAAAACAAGTAACTATCCCTGAAAGGGCATAAACAGAGCTTTCGAATGACACCATAACGATCCTTGTATGATGGATAGTTTTCTTGCAATAACCGTGCAACGCGAGTGCAAAAAGCAGGTAATTCGGTACTTTCAGTACATAATTGAGTATGTAGCGAGTGAGAGAGGGAGGAGGGAGCTGAGATTTGTGTCAGTAGGTTCGCCGCGGTGGTCTGGAGCAGTCATACGCTCGCTAGTCTCCTGCCACCACTTGTCTCTCTCTCTCAGCCACATTACGTGCTGAAATTGCCACTCGACCTATGTCGAGCGCCGCCACATAGTCCAGCTTTATTTAACTCGACTTATGTTGCTCGCCGCTAAATAAGGGTTAAATCTTATATAGATTATTCAAGCATTGTTATTACTTTAGATCATTTTCATAACGTAAGTACTCCTGTTGTGAGTTGGCTTTGCCGTCATCGGAAAGCCTTTGTAGAAGTGCACTAAAACCCAATTAATTGATACCCCGTTATCCAGTAGATTAACTCTGGAGAGTTTTAAGTGTTCTTGTTCACCGGCGTAATAGTTTGAGGGTTTGGAATTAGCGTACGTACCATTGTAATAGATATAACAAATAGCCGTTGTTGCAGATATAGCCTATCATCTAGTCCATTATTAAGTGCCCTTGTTTATTTCGTAGTGCCGGTCGTAACAATATATATTTATGTATATACTGTATATACATTATACCGGTATATATATAAATATATAAATACATTTTGTGTATTTCCTTTTTTTATGTGCACTAAGGAGACAATAGGCAGCCTGCCTGTAATGAGTGTCTCTTCCAAATTCAAGGTGTACATGGGGTCAAAATGCCTGGATACACAATGTGTTAAGCAGTCTAAGACACAGGATGACAACACTATTGATTTCCCGAGTTCATTTGTTGAGTAAAAGGAAGACCGGTACAAACTGATAAGGCTTGGGTTAGAGAGTTGAACAGAAAAGGAGTGGGATTGTGTTCATAGACAGGTGTCGCCCACTTGCACTAAAGGAGGGGGTAAGCACTGAGATAACTCTGAAAAACACTGATTGTTGTAATAACGATAGAAGTGTGAAAGAGATGCGCAAGAGGTGTGTAGAAAGAGATTGTTAGGAAATGAGTTGATAAAACGAAATGCTTTGGACTATACTCTTTCAAGAAGTGCATTATGGGGGAAACAATACTCAATGACACTCATTACACAGAACAATAAGTTCTGCGGGGTTAGAGAAATTAAGGAGACGGTTGACCACACCCAACCTCTGGGAAGCTGTTTTAACTGGAGTGGTGATATGGTCACTCCATGAAAGTACTGTATAAAGGAAATTGAAGTACCAAGTACTTTCAGTTCGGGGGATGTCTTTTCATTATATGCTGGTGTGACGCCTGCAGCTTGGCAGAACGCCACGTGGGCTCAGCCGCTCGCTTGGCCACTCGCTAACACTCGCCAGGGCAATGCATTTGGCTACAGTCTATCTACAATGTTGTACTTTCTTGCTGGTGAATCGTCATGTCACAGGCAGTATAGAAGTGGTCTTTGTTTTCGCCTGTGACAATGCATTATATTTTATATCATCAGTTATAAGTTTAATGTATAAGACTGAATGATATAGCTAGAGAGTGTGAGTGAGTAAGTGCTGGAGGCAGAGGGTAGTCGCGTAGTGTTACACGTTAATTGGCTTTATAGGCAGGTCATTTGAGCATAAATCCAAAGAAGTTATCCTAACCCTTTACAATTCATTAGTCCGCCCTCTTCTGGAATACTGCGTTCAATCCTGGTGCCCTTATTACCAAAAAGATATAAACAAGCTAGAACGAGTTCAACGTAGAGTTACCAAAATGATACCTAGCCTAAAGAACAAACCATACGAAGAGCGTCTTAGAGAATTAAATCTATTTCCTTTAACCCAGCGCAGATTAAGAGGTGACTTAATTCAAGTGTTCAAAATCATCAAGGCATCGACAATATGAACTGTAGTAAGTACTTCACTATCGACCAATCTAATTACACGCGGGGAAACGGTTGCAAAATTATTGGTAAATCTTTTAACTCACACGAATCTAAGAATTTCTTCTTCAATCGAGTTGTCAACTTGTGGAATGGGCTTCCCCGAAACGTTATAGACTGCATCACCGTTGATTCATTTAAACTCCGCCTAGAAAAATATCTCGCATCAAACCCGCGACTGACTGCGTTTGTAAATGAATAACTTTATTTTATCCCCCCCTCAGTTACTAACCCATCTGTCCCCTACTAACTTCCTAATCCTGCCACGGACATTAGTTCCAGGGCAGTATTTCCCTTTCCAATGTTCCCTTACCCACTCTAAACCACTGTTTGGACACTTGATCCTCAGTGTTTTGGAGGACAAGCAACCTAGAAGGGTCACTAGATCTGTTGTTGCTTGATTTCCTTTGTACTCCTTTGTACGTTGTCTCGGTGACGTCATGCCACGGCCGGGCCCTCTGAGTGGCTGGCTGCCTCACCACCCTCCCGCCACGTCAGGAAGTGGTCCCCCCCGCACTCCCCGCAGCCTTGTGTCTTCCTTGCTCAGAGCTTGCCTGACTAGCATACCCTACACATCTCCCTTGTTACCTGTCCCCGACTTCTACCTATAGAACACTTTCTCTCTCTCTCAACTTCTTACCTCTCATTCTTCCAATCTATTTAATATCATAACCCCCCTTTGGTTCTGCACGATTTCTTTTATCGGCCATCGTATTATATGCTGAAGCTCTCAGATATTACATGTTTAGTTAGGCATTTTGGAGGGGTTACCATTTTGTCTGTAGAGGTTCGACACACTCACGGTGTCTCCCTACCTTTTACTTGGTTGTCTGCTGGGCTATTTAATGCTAGACTGGGGTGAGGCTATTGTTGTTGTGATTTCCTATGTGTATCAGGTTTTGTTGAACCTGTACAATCGCAACGGATACGTGGGAAGCCTAGGTTGTCTTTCTGACTGTGTACCTTGTGAGTTTAGCACTGTTTTGCGAGGGAGGGCTTTTGCCTCTGCCACCCAACACTGTGCTAACTCGTTTTGCTTTGACTTTGAGAGGGTCGCCAGGAGAGAACCAGATACTAGCGATCTGGATCTCTCAAGAGAGCACCCCATCAATTAACGTAATTTGGCTGTACAGTCTTAAGGACCTCGCTAGGCTACGAGCCGCTTGCTCAGCCATTGTTTCCTAGCCTACTACATCCCAGCTAGACTTTATTCGCCTAGCAGACACCCGATTAAGATTATAAACTCTTATGTTATGTATGCAGCATTTTTATTCACGTTGATTGTAAGCCTTGGTTGTTGTTGAGTTGCACAACCCGAGCAGGCTTTTACGTTGCCTGAGGAAGTACTTCTTTTGTTGTTGGAGATAATACTATTGCACATTTATTATTATTCCCGTGCCAGTTAACACTGTATGTCCATACACTTGTCATATCTTGTTCCTGCTTTATATAACAGTTCAAATTCCGATTCGATCATCTTAAGCAGCATCAGACTTTCTTCAGAAGATTCCTGCTCGATGCTTTAGGACTTTCGTTCACTTTCTTTAATATAGGAGTGACAGTTTATTATTGTTTAGAGTAACTTTAATTATACCTTCTTCTTGTTTGCATTAAATCATTCCAGTGATTTAATTAAGCTCTCTATCTTTTTCCTTGTATACATTATTAACGTAATTGTATGTTGTTGTGATCAGGCTGTATCAGAGATCATCAGCCTGTAGTAGTAGTGCATTTATACCGAGTTATAGGATACCCCGCTATCGCAGATTTAACTCTGGAGGGTATAGGTGTTTTTGTGCGCCGGCATTATAAGTTCGAGGGTTGGATCTAGTGTTACCGTTGTGGCTGTGTGCCTTTCAAGTCCAATGATTAAGAGCCCTTGTTTTATAGGAGTCCCGGTCGTAACACTGGTGTTACTAGATTATTTCATTCAGTTAAGGAAGAACCTCTAGCAATAATAAGGCTACTAACTATCGCAATTAACCATCTTAGCGACTATAGATCCTTTCTAAGAGGCTAGAAAGCGCCTAAATATAGCTAGAAGACGGTATAAGTCACCTGCACTGAGAGGGTTAATGGTATTTGATTGGATAGATAAGTCTAATCAGAAACTTGAATATATGTTGTTACTAAAGAATCATACACTATACATTATTACGAATTACCAAAGAAGGCACACAGAAACAACTTCTTGAGGAAAGCAACGAGAGCTAATGTAAATACTAATAATGATATAAGTAGAAGTAAAACACCTAACGCGTGAAGGAAATACTATTATCATCAGAAGTGTTACCTAATTAAAGACATTTGGTTCACGTTGGCGGAGCACTTTCCCCAAAACAGTAAATTTGTACTTGTTCTCCTCGGATTAATTGGATTAGACGACGGCCACAAAATTACCCAGTGCAACCAAAAATAATTATATAGCCCGTAAACGACTTTATGATCTTACAGCTGGTGGAGTCTCTCTCTCTCTCTCTCTCTCACACACACACGGAACAATTAAGGTAGGAACAAGGAGGAGGGTGCAGTCAGGGAGAGAAGAGCAAACAGGTGGTGATGGATATGGGTGTTGACAGAAGATAGGTCATAAAAAGGGGGAGGTCAAGACAATTACGATAATATGGCAACAGTGAGTTCATATATGAAAACTAAAGACTGTTATGAATTTATAAGACTGACTATGACAAAGGTTCATCAACCATGTTTATATTGACTACCAAACACAGCGTGGGCTGAAGAGTCAACTTTATGGGGAGACTTGTTTTTATATTTTCTTGTTCATTTATTTATTAATATATCATTATGCTGTTAGTTTCCTCCCAAGATCTCCACCAAGTTTTAAAAATACCCCCAAGACCTCCCTGACAGAACACATTTTAAATTTTCCGTAAAATAATGTACCGGCGTAAGGCTGATTCCTCATACATTACAGGCTCCCTATCGTTTGCCAGGTCTTCAAATTGCCAAACTTATGGAGCTAACGTAACAAGATCTCAAAACTAATGGGGCTTAACATGAGGGAGAAGGGGGTCCAGATAAACCAAATGTCCCCTTAAATTCAAATTCCAATTCCAATATTTTATTGTCATAATAGATACATTACATTAGCATACAGACAAATAATACAGTTTGAAGATACTCCTACTATGACATGAGGACTGAATACCTAATGGTATATATGCCCTCAATTCCATTGCTCATATAACAATGCACTGATATGGAACACCCAGATAAACCCAAAACAAGAAAAACAAATTAGTACTGCATCCCACTGTATACTTAAGTGTAAACAGTGAGTAATGTGGAAGATAACAAATACAAAGCCGTAGTTGATTGAAATTGGAAAAATATTCATATGATATTTATATGCCATAGTAGAGAGTTATAGTTAATTAGTATATTTTAACAATGAAAGATGACATATAATTGGGATTATAGATTCCAGGAAATATATTATCCGAAAATAGAGTATATAGGAGATATATTATCCGAAATTAGAGGATATCTTATTATTGTGTTTGAAATGTTTGAAGCCTTCCAGTATTCCACTAATACCGGCAATTCACGGAATTCTTTATAGCATAGAGTCATGCAGGCCTTCAAGAACCCAGCTCGTCATTCAACAAAGGGCAGTGATATTAAAATCACCTTAATTACAGCTAGAGAAAATACACTAGATAAATTACTGTACGATGTTGAAACCTCAAAGGTTCTCTTGTATTTGATTTTTTAATATAAAATCCTTAAGTTTCATCTTAAATGTCGAGATAGAGTTTACTTGAGATAGCTTTGTTGAATAGCGATTCCACAACAATGCACCTTTATATCTAAATTACTTTTGATTTAAGGTTGTTCTAACTCTACTGACACGCAGCTGTTGATTTTGCCTTGTTGGGTAATTATGGTAATCTTCGTTTCTTGCGAACATATTGATAACAATTGGGGGCATTAGATCATTAATAAATGTATACATTTGAATCATAGCGCAGTATTCATAGATGTCCTTTACACGGAGTAATTTAAGTTTTTGAAATAAAGGATTCGTATGAGCTCTATATGGTGAATTAGTTATTATCCCGATAGCACATTTTTGTGTTTTCACAATAGAATATATATATAACACTCACTGGCAGTCCCCCATACCTCGACTCCATAGTTTAGATATGGATACAGAAAACTATTGTAGTGTTACAAGGGTGGATATATTTAAAACTTTGCGAGCCTTGCATAATATTCCAATTCCTTTTGATAACTTATTTTTAATAGTTTTAATATGTTCACACCAACTTTATTTTGAATCAACTATGACTCCCAAAATGTTTGTATTATCCACCCTGGCCACGCGTCTATCACCAATGCATACATTTTCATTTGTTACAGTGCGTTTCCCCTTAGTGTGGAATACTATATAAATAGTATTTTAAATATTGAGAGAGAGCTTGTTTGAATTAATCCATTTTACAATCCCAGCTATTTCCGTATTCATGCGTTGTATTACCTCATTCACCACTTTTCCTTCAAGAAAAACACTGGTGTCGTCCGCAAATAACACTGGTTGTAAATTATTAGACACAATATGTATATCATTAATGTATAAAAGAAATAGTAAAGTCCCAAGAATGGAACCTTGCGGGACACCACAAGTAATATTTCCTACTGATGAGTTAGCGTTATTATACATGACATATTGTGTTCGATTAGATAAGTAACTTTTGAACCAGTCATATGCAATCCTTCTTATTCCATAATGATGTAATTTACTAAAATGAATATCATGATTAACGGTTAATTTGCTTTTCTTAAATCCAAGAAGAGTCCCAATACAATGTTACCTTTATCTAGTTGTTGAGTCAGTTTACCAATTAAAGTTATTTTAAAGCAATATTGGTACCATAATTTGATCGAAATCCAAATTGATATTTATACAATATGTCATGTTTACATATGAATTAATACAGTCTTTTATACATAATTTGTTCGAGAATCTTTGAAAAAAGTGGCAGCAACGATACTGGTCTGTAATTATTTGGACTCATGCTATCTCCCCCTTTGAATGTCGGTATTTTTTTGTTTTTTTCCATTTCATTAGGTACAGCCCCTTGACTTAAAGATAGATTAGTTATATATGTTAAAGGATCAATGATGGAGGGGTATGTTTCTTTAACCACTTTGGCACACATGTTGTCCCATCCTCCACCTTTATTCTTTAATCCCATGATTATTTTAATTATTTCGTCCTGATAATTAGGTGTTATATAGAACGACTCGGGTATGGTATTTGGTAAGTATGCCTGATAGCTCACACTACTAAATGGGATTGATCTACTTAATTCACGACCAATGTTCAAAAAATGATTGTTTAAACTCTCGGATATGATTTTGTTATCACACTCTACTCTGTCATTGATAATGAATGTATCATTAGTGTTTGAACCTCTTTTTTTATTAATGATCTCCTTTATTAATTCCCAAGATTTCTTAAGATTGTTAGTGTTTTCAAGAAACTTGGATTCGTAATGTTTTCTTTCAGCCTTGCGCATAATTGTCTGTAGTATTCTCTTGTAATCTAAGTATTTGTTTATATAGCTTAGTAAAGGTCTCTTTTTTGACAATGCATATAATTTATTTTTTTGTTTTATAGAACGTTTTAGACCTGCAATTAGCCGGGGTTTCCTTAGCTTGTAAGGTTTCAAGGCTATTAAGGGAAAACTATCTTCAAAACATTTTGAATATAAGTCATGGAATTTGGTATATGCCTCTTGATAGTTTTCTAACGCAAATAACTCGGTCCATTGTATTTGTTGAAGTTTGAGTCTGAAACTGTCGATATTTCTTTTACTGTAAACTCGAACTTTTTTATTGTTGTCTTTTACCTTTACTTTAATATAAGGTTTTACGCAAAATATAGGAAGATGGTCTGACATATCTGTGCAAAGTAAGCCGTTTATGAACGTGTCATTGAGGGTATTATTACAAAATACATTGTCAATAATGGTTGATGTATTATTAGATATCCTTGTGGACTTATTTATTAACGGAAGGAAAAAATTAGAGACCATTAAATCAACATATTCGCCAGTTATACTGTGTGTACTTGCATTGATTAAATTCAAGTTGAAATCTCCCATTAAATAGACAATATTTTCTTGATCTTTTAAAATATTTAGAATGTTTGTTAAATCTTGCATACATTCTTTAATATTGCCCTTGGGAGGCCTATATATCTCAGCTACTATTATGTTTTTACTGCTATTTAAATTAAGTTTATCTATCTCCACAAAAATTGATTTAATATTATCATTAACCCTTATTTAGCGGGCTAGGCGGTTTATTTATATGTACCGCCCAGCGGGGTGTTTTTAGCCAAAATAGGGCTGTTTACGTGATCATTTTCATGCCTAAATAAGACCCAGAACGTAAAACAAGTATCTATCCCTGAAAGGGCATAAACAGAGCTTTCGAATGACACCATAACGATCCTTTTATGATTTCTAGTTTTCTTGCAACAACCGTGCAACGCGAGTGCAAAAAGCATGTAATTAGGCACTTTCCCCATACAATTCCGTATATAGCGAGTGAGAGAGGGAGGGAGGAGGTGGGATTCGTGTCAGTAGGTTCGCCGCGGTGGTCTGGAGCAGTCATACGCTCGCTACTCTCCTGCCACCACTTGTCTCTCTCTCTTAGCAACATTACGTGCTGAAATTGCCACACGACCTATGTCGCGCACCGCCAGATAGTCCAGATTTATTTAACTCGACTTATGTTGCGCCCCGACACTTAGGGGTTAAATATACCAAGATCACGCAGGCACTTATATTCTAAATTATCTTTTATGTAAATAGACACTCCTCCTCCCGGCCTATTACATCGAAAGTTCCCTAATTGCTCATAACCATCAATGTTATATAATGTTTTATTTGAGTTGGTTATCCAGGTGTCAGATATCCCTATTACATTGAAAATTACACATAATATTTCTAAATAATTAGCTAACTCATCAATATGTTTTCGTACACTCCTTTGGTTTCGATGCAATAAGCTGAGCGTTTCGTGTGCCTGACCCACACTTTCAAGTTTCCTGTTAAAGGTATCCTTTGAGTAGTAGTCACTAGATAGGTTACGACCAACCATGTTAGCTAGGAAGTTTGTGTCAGGATCTATGTTAGAAAATGGTGAGCTAGATACTGAATTATTAAAATCAAGTGAATCATAAACAAGATAATTATGCCCCATTACATACTCATAATTATTTTTGACAATAGGTCCAGTCAGACATTGATTAACATCCTTATTATTTAAGGTATTGTGTAGAGGTAAAAGATTTTCCATACAATTTATACACATAGATTAAGTGTTAGTTATGGTATTACATATAAAACACCTATTTATCTTTCATTATGTTTGAAAGATTAGTTACACTCATTATTTCCCGGATTTGTCTCATAGTACAAAGATGACCAATGCTTAATGTAAAATTATGATGGTCTATTAGTATTGGTACTATAAAATAATGTTCTATAAAAAATGCATTACTATCACACTGTCTTTACCTCGAAAATTCGGAATGTTTGTTATATTTAATTATGTTGTTCAAGGTTAGTATACAGCTTAGAGTAACTTTAAGAAACAGTACAAAACTAAACAAGTTAAAACAAACGAAAGTAAGAAGCAAAGTAATATTAGAAAACATATGATCAAAACTAGTAATCCGCATACGTAATGAAGATATATCTGTGTCATTGATCCAAATATACTTTGTAAACAATAATAAATTTTGAATTTAAACAACTCATTTATCAAAGCTGTTGTTTGAGAGAGATAATAAATTTTAAATGTAAACCGTATAGTATTACATTTCTAACTTTATATTCTTAACATCAACACACTGACTCAATTGCAAATTAAATCAATTAAAGAAATCAATGAATGCACGCGACCCTCCGGGGACTCGGTCCCGGGACATCCCACAGAGAACGTAAGTACACTAACCATTCACAAGGATTGGCCTCGCGTTATATTACATCTGATACCTTAAGATAAATCTAACTTTCTATTCTCGACATCAACACACCAATCAAATTGCATAATTATTATTTTAATAATTAAATGCAACTTAGCTAAAGAAGCTAACAAATGCACGTGACCCCCCGGGGACGCGACCCCAGGACACCCCACCCAGAACGCAAGCACACCAACCACTACATATGATATCAAGGATAGAATTATATACAAAATTGTAAACAGATGCTAATATTGCATCCTTAAGAAATTATATAGTTATTAAGCACACATAGCAGCCATGGAAAAAAACAAATTAGCTGGTATTTTGAAATACCAGAATGATCGAGGCTCTTATCTCATTTACAATAAAAATACCACTTCATCACATTCATACAGTATTTCATTTGATCCTAATGATTGTCGGCAATGGTAGGTAAATTCCGAAATGTATCGACCATATACTATAATCCACGAATTAACCTGATCACAAAGGACGATGAGTGGTGAATTATTTCACACTGTAAAGGTCATCATAACCCAGTACCAATCGATCGAATTATTTTTGCATATGGTTGATCGATATTCGCGGAAGTGAGTTCGAAGATGGTCAAATCGATGCTTCATGAACAGTGTGTCGTTACAATTATTTTTAAGCAAGTTTAAAGTTCATAACACAACAATCTCTACCCCTCCCATATTGAACGCTAATTACCAAAATATGTTTCATAAATTGTATGTAAAGCTTGCCGAAAGTTTGGACTTTTCAATTATTAGATTATTATTATTCAAGACTTGAATAAATGAAAAATATACATAAATAGTAGAATATGGTCTCAAAATATATAATATACTGTGTATATGAGATCGTTAATTACTCCTCATTATGTCATACTTGTCATTAACCTTCAGTTAAATAGCCCGTGTGAGCTCCCCTAGATTTTAAATCAGTTTAATTACACCTTGGTTGTCCTTTATATAAGTGTTCCCATCTACCAACCAATTATCCTTTAAACTACCAAGCCTTTTCGCCTCCCGTGCCTTCCACAGTAACTCCGATCTTCTGAAGGTCAGGTCCTCATTGATAAAAATAGCCATCTTGCTCACGGTAGCAGCAGTGGTTCCCTGCGATGAATCCGTGCCCGAGGCAGTTCCCTCCTGAGAGACATCCTCCGGTGCACTGCCCCGGCCAGCCACCGCCCCGGCTCCCCTCCTTCGCAGTGTCCTCCGTAGAAACAGAGGTACCAGAAGAATCGGTGCCAACAGTAGAACCAAAGGCAGCAGCGGAAACATCACCCCGGGTCCCCGCTGTCCGCCAGGGGTCACCAGGATGTCTCACTCCCGGCCCGGACCTCAGCAGTACTCGGTTGCGGTACACTGGCTGCCGGGCTCGGTAGGTGGAGAAGCGAACTATAATAGCACGCGGTTTCTCGTTCTGCCGAGGTCGGCCCACACGGTGGATTCTGTCTATGTCACTTGGAGTTATAGGCTGAGATACACATACCTTCGAGTTAATCATATTTAAGGTCACGTCCAATAAATTTTTCATTTGCGGTTTCAGAAATGCCAGATATTCGTAGGTTGTTCCTTCTAGTGTACTGTTCCTGAGTGTCCACATCCTCTTTCAGTTTGTCAACCTCTTCTCGCAGTTTTGAGATTTTGGTGTCCTTATCCTTCACCAATTCACGTAACTCACCGACCTCCTTCGATAACTGACCACAGATAGAATCTTTCAATTTTCTGATTACTCTTTCATCGCTAAGGGCCACAACAAATGCCCTGATGAAATTCTCCTCATCGAAGCCCATGCTTGTCGATAATTGTAGTGACCACATAAATTGCGAATATCCAGTATTAAAGGAGAGGGGTTACCTTGGTGGTTATGGCGAGACAGTGGTTTATTTACTGTTCATTTCAAATTTAACACTTCATTTGCACATATTAATTGCACTGTTCTTAATTCAATTGAATACAAATATCACATCTTGTTAATCTTTCACAGATATATTCTCACATATGCGGATCATATGATACCAAGTACACCATTATTGCTGATATAAGTGTAGTGTTTATAAAAAGTGGGAGCAGTTACTCGCCACAACCTTCTCTGGCTGCTCCAACTGCCCAACGAAAGAGATATTCACATAAATCCTTCCTATAAATCATTGTTTCCGGTTGGAGTATCATAGGTCGTGAGTGATATGTTCGTTTGTTGTTTGAATATATTCAGTTAGGGAGACACATACTGTATGTGTATAGGAATGTACTGATTGTTCGTATTAGCACCATCTATGTTTTGTGAGAAGAATTATTTGATTCATATGCATACATTTAATGGATTTCCGGGGTTCAGAAGATTGAATTGGCAGGTTCATATGGTTTAATTTGTATTGTTAATTTGTATGGATATTAGGGGAAAATGGTAACTACAGTTATATTGTAATGAGAAGAGTAAAGTTCAGGTTAGCTGAACACTGATTGGCTGTAGAAGGGTATCTGAATCCTGATTACCTGAGGAGCCTAAAGGAAGGTGAGGTGAGGGTTAGGTTAGGGGGATTTTTACCTAAACTACAAAAACTGGGGTACAATTGAATTTAGAGACATGGATGCACGATATCAGAAATAAGAATAACAAACACGGCATTATCCAGAATCGCTAATCTAGAGGCTTATACAGGGGGAGTTTTTTTTTCTGGCCCTCCTTCTTCCTCTAGTTCAGTGGTTCCCAACCTGTGGTACACGTACCACTAGTGGTACACAAGGGCCTTCCAGGTGGTACGCGAGCATATGTGAAAGCTGTGTCACCAAATGCCACCTCTGTCCATTGTTTCATACACAGATTCGCCCTTTCCGCTAAGGTGCTCCCTCCGAAGTTGTTATCATGCTTGAACCGAGTTATCAAAATCGTAAATTTCGTCAAAACATCTGCCCTGAATACTCGGCTGTTCAAACTGCTCTGTGAAGATTTCGGCTCTAACCACATCTGTCTCCTGTACCACACTGAGGTTCGCTGGCTCTCCCGCGGGAATACAACGAGACGTCTCTTTGAACTGAGGGATGAACTCCTCGTATTCTTCATGGAGAAAGAACACGATTTTCAAAAAGATCTGGAGGACGAGGAGTTTATCTTAAGGTTGGCCTACCTTTTAGACATTTTTGGGTTCCTCAACCACTTAAACCTGTCATTCCAAGAGCCCAACTGCTCTGTCTCAGACTTCATCTCGAAGCTAGGAACATTTGTCCGGAAGTTGGACCTCTGGATCAAGAATGTGGAAAGTAAACGCTACGGAATGTTCGAACTCCTGACTACCCTTGAGACCGAGCCCAATGATGAATTTTCCCAAGAAATCGTCCATCATCTCTCAGTGCTCAAGACTGAGTTGATGCATTACTTCCCAGACGTGACATGTTGTGCCTACATTGCCCATTCGTTCTCCGTTGATCCAGCCGATCTGCCTGTCGGGACCGGGGAACAAGAGGAGCTCATAGATATCCAGGCTGATGAGGCAGCAAAGATGAAGCACAAGGAATGCTCTCCTATGAACTTCTGGGTAAGCATGGCCTCCTCGTACCCCACACTAGCTCGTCACGCTGTTCCCCAGCTACTGATTTTCCCCTTTACGTGGGAGTGCGAGCAGGGGTTCAAGTCAGAGCCGGAACCGTCTTCAAATGCCCCGCATCGACCAGCTGGTGGAGAAGAAACAGATACAGCCCTCGCATTAAATTGTGTACTTTGTTTTTAGTTAATTTGTGTGTTCTACTTGTGAATAAATTGAGATCTTATCAAATTAAGCTTTTCTTGAACCAGGTGGTACGAGGCGACTGTATGGGCCCTCCAGGTGGTACTCAATCAGAAAAAGGTTAAAGGAACCACTGCTCTAGTTTAACCCCAATAGTCTTGGCATTTTAAGACGTTCTTTCCATTAGTTTGGCGATTTTGAAAAACCTTTCACCCCAATTTATTGGTCAATATTAGGACCTTTCGTGCCATTTAGGTGTCAATTTTTTTCCTGGCGAGCGAAAGCGAGCCTTTAATATAGGACGATCCAGCCTTCGGCCGGGCCATTTTTCTACCAAAAAAATTACAAATTTATCTAGGGATCTTGGAGATGTTTTTTATTAAGCCTGACGGAGGTCTAGGGAGGAAACTAAACAAATTTATGTAGATATGTATATACTCAGGCACATACCCCATTGCTGGGGGTGGCCGACACGAGACAGAGCCAGAACAGAAACAACATTTAAAGTTCCTATTCTCATGGTTCAGGAAAATTTTCGCTTTCCCTCGCCCGTTTCTCTGTCTCGTCGAGTAGGATAATACATAAATAAATTAATCGACCAATAAATAAACCATGACCCCTTAAAGGTTCCCAATTACTCCACTGGCTAATTTAATTTTAAGTTTAGTTTGAGTTTAGCTTGAGCATTTGTGTATGAGTGGGCTAGTGATTAAAATGAGTGTTTACCCCTTTAATCCTTAACACTCCTATTTAAATTGCATAAAATAACCCAATGATAGACAGAATAAAGTGTAAATATGCTTCCTCACATACTGAAAGAGATAGAATAGTCGACAGAATAGTGTAAACATGACACATCACATACTGAAAGAGATAGAATAGTCGACAGAATAGTGTAAACATGACACATCACATACTGAAAGAGATAGAATAGTCGACAGAATAGTGTAAACATGACACATCACATACTGAAAGAGATAGAATAGTCGACAGAATAGTGTAAACATGACACATCACATACTGAAAGAGATAGAATAGTCGACAGAATAGTGTAAACATGACACATCACATACTGAAAGAGATAGAATAGTCGACAGAATAGTGTAAACATGACACATCACATACTGAAAGAGATAGAATAGTCGACAGAATAAAGTGTAAACATGAAACCTCACATACTGAAAAAGATAGAATTGTCGACAGAATAAAGTGTTAACATGAAACATCACATACTGAAAGAGATAGAATAGTCGACAGAATAAAGTGTTAACATGCTTCCTCACATACTGAAAGACAGAATCAAATGGGACGAGACTTATGATGCTGCCTGTACATCTATAGTATACGGGTTTATAGGAGGGGAAGATCTGATTGGCAGGAAGGGCCTGGATCAAGGTTTGTTATACGTAACCTACCTTTCATCTGACGGTAAATTGAATCCCTTAGAAACAGATTCCTCCATAACTAAATGGAAAATAAGAATCTACTATGTCTCTTTCATATTAATGCCAAGTTTTCATAATTAACAAATTATTTCGCTACAAATCCTGCATAATATTTAAGTAATCTAGCTGAAAACAGCAATTTACCGTCAGCTCAAGAAAAAACAGAGCATAGGTCTGATTATTCCTACATATGGCAGGGCCATGTATTTCCTGTTTTACTCTCTACATACATACTATACCTCTGCTATTATCTATATGTCGGGAATAGGGTAATGATCCCGACAGTTTTAGGTCCAATAGGACATTTGAATTTGGCGGCATCGTATCGCATGTACGATTTCGGCTGGTTCTTTGTGTATTGTAGTTTATTCTTAATATAGGTTAAGTATTAACTGTAATGTATTAATATCTACATCAGCTCTAGATGTATCATGAAACCAGGTTATGGGTTCTAATTATTATGAGCCGGCAGCCATATGTAATTTCGCGAAGCGATCGGACGCCGGCCCTTTAGTCTCTCAATCAACACCATACAGCCAACATCCCCCCCCCCCCCCCCTGCTCTGACTCAACCCACAGTTCACCATGTGCTACAAATATTAATCTATAACAATATTAACAACAGTCCTACATCACCAGTCCTCTAAGCTAAGTTCATTGTATCGATATTGTATTATGTGAACATTCCTACATGTCATGCAATTGAATTAGCCGCGTGTGGGGGACTGGATTACACCCATCGACCTCGTTGGTAATTATATTATAACTATTTGTTGGGATATTTCATGTACCAGTGATATGTAATTTAACCTCTTTATCTAAATTCCCGAAAAATAATGTCCTTTGAACCCTAAGGCTTCCTTACCGTAGTACCGTTTTGTTTGCTTCCTTGACGCTTGTGGGCTTACAAATGGCTGCCGCCTCGCGCATTGTTGGCCGACTGCCATTTCCCTAGTTTAGACCCAGCTTCTTCCCTCGTGTTTTTTACCATTTAGGCACCGTCCCTATATTTTTTGGGGCTAGTTTCCAGCTTTTTGTGGGCGTGTGATCCTTGGCGTTTTTTGGTGGGTTAGCTGGGCTGGAGATTGGGGTAGGGGTAATTTCGTCGGGCGCCCTTTCGCGCTCATAGGCTAGGCTAGGCTAGGCAGTCTAGGCCTGCAGGTGTCTGTGGTGGCTGTTCATTTCGCTTTGGTGGCGTGCCTGTGGTGTTAATTGTGTTTTGTCATTGTGAGACTCATTATTAATTTTGCTGGTGGAGAGGGTTCTCATGTGACCTTTTATATTTCAATTTCATAATAGCCTAGGCCTAGTTGCTTAAAGTGGCGGTCATGAGTGTCGGTCTTTGTTAATTCCTAAGCGATTGACAGTTAATAGTCAGACCTCATGATTGTCGCTTGACCAACTGGGTTTACCTATAAAGGGCTTACAATAATTAGTGCTTCACCTTACCCTTTCTTTTAATGGATTTAGTATTTAATTATTTTGTCTAGTTAGATAATTTCCTTTCGATAGTTTATGTTAAGGGGGATGTAAGTACTATGTAATTCTTTTTGAGTAAAATTCTTAAGTAATGGGGGTTTGCCGCTGTTGATTCCTAAGCGATTAACGGTTTGTAGTCTGACCTCTTTGTAGTTTAAGTTGCTTAAAATTAGACCTTAACGATGACAGATTTAAAGAAACTTAAGATTCTTAAGGGAGGGATGAAGGGAAGTTTAAATAGATGTTTAAGAGATCTTGATGAATTTTTATTAAGTGATCAAATAAAGGGTAAATTCGCTACTGTTACTAAATCGCTAGCTACTTATGATAGTTATGCTCAGCAGGTATATGGTTTATTGACAGTTACTGACGATGTGGAAGAAGAAATGTCGGCAGATCTTGAGAACTTTGAGGATGTTAATACAGCCTTAGCCAGACTATCTTCCACCCAAGAATCAACCTCTGTTAAGGATACCGGTACACCAAGGGCGACTGGTTTTAACCTGCCGAAGCTTACTTTGCCTACCTTTTCCGGGGATTCGGCTACCTGGACTGGATTTTGGGATATCTTTGAGTGTTCCATCCATCATAATAAAACACTCACATCCATCCAAAGGTTCACATATCTCCGTGGTCAATTGAAAGGGGAGGCATTGAAGTTAGTCGATGGGTACAAGCTAGAAGCTACCAGCTACGAGTCTGCAGTGGAGTTGCTGAAGAGAACTTACGGGAGAGTGGAAGTCATCAAGATCGCGTTGATTACCAAATTCTTTACACTAGATCCTCCATCCTATGATGTGGCGAACCTAAAGGAGTACTATGCCTCCTTTGAGAGCCTCCTCCGAGCTATGGAGACAATGGCCATCACCAAGGAGGAGATATTTAGTGTAAGTATCTTGAACAAGATACCCTCTCCCCTAAGGGAAATCGTAAGACGACAACTAAGCGACTCTCCACTCAACTTGGAATCGTTGGTGCGGGTGTACCAGACTGAAGTCTTCAATATGGAGAGTACTGGACACTACCGACAAGTGGAGATGTCGTCATCTACTGCAGCTTTCCCGGCACAGACTTCTCCTAAACAGAAAAGGTCAATATCATTAGGTTGTAAGTTGTGCAGTGTCCACGGTCATCTGTGGTATCAGTGTCCTAAGTATCCTAAGGCTACACAGAAGATTGGCCAGGCTAAATCGCTTAAGTTATGTACCAGCTGTCTGGCAAGAAACCACTTCAACAGTAATTGCACCAATTCCTACATCAAACCTTGTAAGTATTGCAAGGGGAAACATTGGTTTTCCCTTTGCACCCAGTCTGATCGGCACGACGGCAAAGAAAAGGGGAGAACCCCCAAAGAGTCACATGAGAAAGGTAAGAGCGAGGGTGATAAAGTATCTGCCATGTCCATTGCTTCTCGAGAATGTCAATTGCTTCCTACTATGATGCTGCCAGTAGTGGGGAGTAATAATAATACTATAATGACGCGCACCTTACTTGACCAGTGCTCACAGAGGTCATTCGTTCTGCGGTCATCATTACCCCAGCTCAAGTGTACCAGCAAGGGTCAAGAGAATTTGCGTCTCCATGGTTTCACTGGTGAAATAGATTCCAGCGACTATGATATCGTGGAGATTTCCTATGTTTGTAGAAGAAAGGTATGTCCCATCAAGGCTGTTGTGGTCGACACACTACCCAGTTTCTATATAGCATCAGAGATTCAACCACATTTGAAATATCTCAGAAGCAAGTGTTATAAACTGGCTGATGATCAACTCTCTGCTAACAATGGTATTATGCTACTGGTCAGAGCTGATTATTACTACGACCTGGTTCACCCTGGATATCGGCGGGTAGATAAGCTAATAATGCTCCCCACGATCCAAGGGTATGCCATTTCTGGATCCTATGCCACTTCCTCTCAAGACACACAGGTGGAGGTGGTTACGGTCCTCAAGGTAGCAGTAAGCCCCATAGATATATATATTAGGCCAAATGTGCCTGATAATACATGTACTGATATAGATAAGCTATGGGACTTGGACAATATTGGAATTGACCCACATGAACTTGATCGGGAGTCCAAGCTAGCGTTAAGCTCATATGAAGAGACTGTAACGTATGACTCTGGCAGGGGTCAGTATGTGGTAAGGCTCCCTTGGAATGATAACAAGAGTAAATTACCTACTAATTTCCATCTAGCACTTGGTAGGTTACGTGGCCTTCAGAAGCAGTTTGTCAAGGATCCAAATTATTGCGAGACTTATGCGTCAGTTTTAAATGAGCAGGTACAACGTGGATTTGTGGAGAGAGTAGATCTCAATGAGTATGGGGATAACATCCATTACCTTGCTCACCATGGGATTAAAAAGGACAGTTCCACCACTCCTGTTCGTATTGTGTATGATTGCTCTGCTAAATCCAGTGATCGCTCCTATAGCCTGAATGATTGTCTGTACACGGGTCCGTCCCTGGTCTCTGATCTCGCGCAAATTATGTTGCGCTTCAGATGTCATAAGTTTGCATGGGTCGCCGATATTGAGAAGGCCTTCCTGATGCTTCAACTCCATCGTGAAGACAGGGACTCGACAAGATTTTTATGGCCGCGGGACCCAATGGATCTAGATTCAGAGTATCTGGTCTACAGGTTCAGAGTCGTCTTATTCGGGGCGACCTGTTCCCAGTTCCTTCTCAACGCTACTATCTTGCGTCATCTTGAGGAGGCTGGACTAGATCCTGACTTCAAGAATGAGATCAAGCAGGGGATCTATGTGGACAATCTTCAAGGCACTGGAGACAATGAAGATTTATTGCTCAAGAAATGCTGGGAGATCCGCGATATATTTGCCAAGGCTCATTTATACTTAAGAGAATGGGCCACTAATAGTGGTCTTTTGAAAGGTCAATTTGCTTCTGACAGTGTAGCTACTGAGAATAGTGAGGTGAAGTTTTTAGGCCACAAATGGGACACTACCACAGATTGTATATCCTTCTGTCACACCCCATGCGGCAGTGAGCTTATGACCAAGCGAAACTGCTTAAGCTTGTCAGCGAGGTTGTTTGATCCCCTAGGTTTTTCGCTGCCTGTAACTATCCATGCTCGTATGTTTTTACAGCAACTGTGGCAGCTAAAACTAGATTGGGACACGCCCCTCCCGACGGAGTTACAAGATACTTGGCGGTTGATACGGTCGGACCTTTCCACATGTTGCAAGGTCCAACTTAATCGTCAGGTTATTAGTGGTCAACAGGTGGATCTAAATGCCTTTTCTGATGCTAGTAATAGTGCGTACGGTACTGACATATACATATGCAATGGTAGTGAAGCGACGCTGGCTATAGCGAAGGCCAAAGTAGCCCCTATAAAGAAGATTACAGTTCTTAAATTAGAACTTACTGCATTGCTTCTGTCTGCTCGTCTAATAAAGTTTACACTGGATGCTTATACAGACATACTACAGATTAATAACGTCTATGTCTGGAGCGACAGTCAAATAGCGCTTTCATGGGTACACAGCCAGAAAGTGTTACCTGTTTATGTTTCTAATCGCACTGATGAGATACATAACTTAGTTCCTACAGCTAAATTTCGCTATGTGAGCACCAGGGATAACCCCAGTGACATCGTTTCCTGGGGAATCTCGGTGCAACAGTTTATGTCGTCCTCTAGTTGGTAGCATGAACCTCCATGGCTTACATCTCCTACTGAATGGCCTCAGGATTTCAGGGAATGCATATCTGATCCTTCAAGTCGGCCCCAAGATGATGTGTTAAGTAGTTCGAATGTGAGTACTACACATCAGGATAACAAGTTGGTAGAGTGGGAACGTTACGGCAGCTATGATCAAGTAATACGGGTATTTGCATGGATATACCGTTTTATTAACAACATGAGAAGTCGGGCTCACGGGTCTTTCCTTAGTGAAGATTCGAAGCATATCAGACTCCATGAATTTAGATCAGCAGAAGCAAAACTAATATGTTTAGTACAAAAGGAATCTTATCCTACTGAACATCAAATCCTGAGCAAGGAGTCAAAGGCCAAACCCTCAAACTTAATGAGGCAGCTAGGATTATATATGGAAGGAGGCATAATTAAGTGTAGAGGCAGGATACAAAAGGCGGACATTATTGATTCTGCGAAATATCCTGTCCTCCTTAGCTCCTCTCATTTGATTAGCAAACTGTTGATTCGCCAATGCCATAGGACCTGCCTACATTTTGGCGTAAATTATGTTCTGGCGTATATGCGACAACGTTGGTGGATCCCTAAGATGCGACAAGCAATTAAAGGGTTCCACAATAGCTGTACCATTTGTAAAAGATTACAGGGTAAGCCTTACTCCCCAGTTGATCTACCTCCCTTGCCTGAGTTCAGGGTACAAAGGAAGGACTGAACCATTTCAGATAACCGGGGTAGACTACACCGGAGCGATTCATGTTAGAGAATCGCCCGGTAATATCATAAAGGTATGCCGTCCTATTCACATGTGCGGTAACCAGAGCGATTCATATTGAATTGATTGACGACCTATCCAGGGAGGGGTTTTTGCATACTCTAAGACGCTTTGCAGGCCGCAATGGTTTCCCTCAAATTATTATGAGTGATAATGCGACTTGTTTTGTCGGGGCCTCTAAATATCTCCAGAGTTTAATGGATGACCCGCAAGTTGTGGCTACCCTCATTGGAAAGGGTTGTCAGTGGAGATTTATACCAGCACGTGCACCATGGTTCGGGGCGATTTGGGAGAGAACTATCGGTATCGTCAAATCTGCCATGAAGAAGGTATTAGGAAGGGCACTGGTGACCAGACGGGAGTTGCAAACCATCTTAATAGAAATTGAGATGTCAGTCAACGACAGGCCCTTGACCTATACCTCGGCAGATGTTGATGACCTCTTACCCATTTCGCCTTCTATGCTAACACGTGGACGAACCCTTAATACCTTTCCTAGATCGTCCGTAAATGACGAAGATCTGCATGACCCTACGTTCGGCAATGCTGACGCCACACGTCGTCGCTTCCAGTATGTAAACAAGGTGTCCGACGATCTATGGAAACGGTGGACCCAAGAATATTTGCTGTCTCTTCGCGAGCGTCACTCTCATAAGATCAAAGGGACGAATCAACGATGGCCTCGTATCGGGGATATCGTCCTGATTCATGATGAGCGTCCTAGGTTATTTTGGAAGCTTGGGAGGATTATCGATTTGTTCCAGGGATTGATGGTCTTATATGGGTTGCTAGAATACGAACTTCGACTGGGGTTACTACTCGCCCAGTCGTAAGGTTATATCCCTTGGAGCAGGATGTAGAACTGCCGGATGATCCTGGCGTCTGTACTGATACCCCTCCGCGGGAGAGTGCTGGTGACAATGCTCCTCAAGGTGGGGCAGCTGATGATGAGAAGGATGATCCTCCTCAGGCTTCAGGTGGCGCTCGTCCCAAAAGGAGGGCGGCTGTGAGTTCCGTGGACCTTTGGAGATCAAAGATCAAACTAGGTGATCTTTGACTTCGATGTCCTTTTGTTGTTCTCTGTATATAGCTCCTGTATTTCATTTTGGTGGCGGGCAATATGTCGGGAATAGGGTAATGATCCCAACAGTTTTAGGTCCAATAGGACATTTGAATTTGGCGGCATCGTATCGCATGTACGATTTCGGCTGGTTCTTTGTGTATTGTAGTTTATTCTTAAGTATAGGTTAAGTATTAACTGTAATGTATTAATATCTACATCAGCTCTAGATGTATCATGAAACCAAGTTATGGGTTCTAATTATTATGAGCCGGCAGCCATATGTAATTTCGCGAAGCGATCGGACGCCGGCCCTTTAGTCTCTCAATCAACACCATACAGCCAACATCTCTCCCCCCCCCCCCCCCGGCTCTGACTCAACCCACAGTTCACCATGTGCTACAAATATTAATCTATAACAATATTAACAACAGTCCTACATCACCAGTCCTCTAAGCTAAGTTCATTGTATCGATATTGTATTATGTGAACATTCCTACATGTCATGCAATTGAATTAGCCGCGTGTGGGGGACTGGATTACACCCATCGAATACCTCGTTGGGAATTATATTATAACTATTTGTTGGGATATTTCATGTACCAGTGATATGTAATTTAACCTCTTTATCTATATTCCCGACACTATATTTAAATTATGAGTGTACATGTATTTATCTATCTGCCTATGTAGGGACCGCATGTCTGTGCAGTCTGTGATTTGGTGAGACTGGGAGTTACTCTGGATTCCCTACATTATAAAGGAGTACAAAGGAAATCAAGCAACAACAGGTCTAGTGACCCTTCTAGGCTGCTTGCCCTCCAAAACACTGAGGATCAAGTGTCCAAACAGTGGTTTAGAGTGGGTAAGGGAACATTGGAAAGGGAACTACTGCCCTGGAACTAATGTCCGTGGCAGGATTAGGAAGTTAGTAGAGGACAGATGGGTTAATAACTGAGGGGGGGATAAAATAAAGTTATTCATTTACAAACGCAGTCAGTCGCGGGTTTGATGCGAGATATTTGTCTAGGCGAAGTTTAAATTAATCAACGGTGCTGAAGTCTATAACATCTCGGGGAAGCCCATTCCATAAGTTGACAACTCGATTGAAGAAGAAATTCTTAGATTCGTGTGAGGTAAAAGATTTACCAATAATTTTGCAACCGTTTCCCTGCGTGTAATTAGATTGTTCGATAGTGAAGTACTTACTATAGTTCATATTGTCGATACCTTTGATGATTTTGAACACTTGAATTAAGTCGCCTCTTAATCTGCGCTGGGTTAAAGGAAATAGATTTAATTCTCTAAGACGCTCCTCGTATGCTTTGTTCTTTAGGCTAGGTATCATTTTGGTAACTCTACGTTGAACTCGTTCTAGGTTGTCTTTATCTTTTTGGTAATAAGGGCACCAGGATTGAACGCAGTATTCCAGAAGAGGGCGGACTAAGGAATTGTAAAAGGTTAGGATAATGTCTTTGGATTTATGCTCAAATGATCTGCCTATAAAGCCAATTATTTTGTTTGCCTTCTTAACAATTCTGAACATTGTTGACTCGGTTTTAGGTTACTCGATATTGTTACTCCCAGATCGGTTTCTCTGGTTACATTCTTAAGCTGAGTGCCATTCATCGAATATTTGCTTTTTCATTTTGGTATCCGATATGTAGTACTTTACATTTATCCGCATTGAAACTCATTTGCCAAATTTGGGCCCAACATGACAAACTTATCTAGATTGTGTTGCATATCTTCAACTTGTTCTTTTGAGAGTACGCTATTTACAATTTTTGTATCGTCAGCAAATGTTGAGATTGTACAGATGAGACCCTCATCTATGTCGTTGATGTAAATTAGAAAGAGAATTGGTCCTAGTACCGATCCCTGGGGTACCCCGCTACTTACATTGTAAGGATATATAGTGCCTTCACTCCACCTTGGAAACAGTTATTGAGACTTTGCTCACCCTGGATTACTGTGATTATTTATTGACATTTACCGTGGAGAATATTTATTACTCTACCTGCTTTCTGGAAAATATTACTGAAGATTTCTTCACCCTGTGTTAATGTGGTTAATGGGAGGTTTTTAGTTTGTTTCCTACTCCTTAAAGAATCTTAAAATTTCACCCCCTTGACCCCCATTCAAGATAAATTTGTACATTTTTCGGTAGAAAAATTTCCCGGCCAAAGACCGATTACTCTTAAATTATAGGCTCGCTTTCGCTCGCCAGGATAAAATCGACACCTAAATGGCACGAAAGGTCTTATATTTTTGACAGAATTGGGCTGAAATTCTTAAAATCACCAAACTAATGGGGCAAACATCTTAAAATCTCAAAAGCAATGTGGCTAGACATGAGGGAGAAAGGGGTCAAGAAAAAAGTCCCTCAAGTGGAAATCTCCCCTAAGGTGAAATATAGAGGAGACTTTGCTCACAAGGATTGTATCGGTGGAAATTACTTTGAAGAAACTTGTACATATGTAAATAAGTTATATTGTACTATTAAAGAAAACAAAAAAGCTTGCATCTGCTTTCCTTCTCCCACATATAAACACTAGTGCCCCTGAACATATGACAGCGTTCCTCCTGTTGTACTAAAAAAAATGTGCTCCGTGCCTAGGGAAACTCTTACGTCTCTGTTTCTCCTCTAACGTCTTCCCTTCTTGCTGGAAGTTTGATCTCCTTCACCCTGTCACAAAGATGGGTGACTGCTCTCAATGCTCAAACTATCGTCCAATTGCTCTCATCTCTTGTATCTCAAAAGTTTTTTAAACTATTCCTACTTCAAAATTTCTTAATCATTTATCTTCTCATAATCTACTCTCAGATCGCCAGTATGGCTTCCTGGAGGGTCGCTCTACAGGTGATCTTCTTTCATATCTTACTAACTCTTGATCATCCTCCTTTCGGGACTTCGGTGAGACCGTTTCTATTGCGCTAGATATATTGAAGGCCTTCGATAGAGTCTGGCACAAATCTCTAATTTCTAAACTACCTTCTTTCTGTTTCTATCCCTCCATCTGTGCCTTTGTCTCTAATTTCCTTTCCGGCCGCCATACCTGTAGTTGTGGACGGCCATCGTTCACTTCCTCATCCTATCAACTCCGACCTCCCAGAAGCTGGGTGTAGTCAACCGCCTGAAGGGGTTCTTTACCCCTGCATAGAATCTTGCTCGGTACAGGGACACAGTGCATCCTTGTATTGAGCATTGTTCACATCTATGGGGAGGACCTTCTCACACAGCACTTCTAGACAAAGTAGAAAGGAAAGTCTTTTGTATCATTAACATTTACGGTGCGGGCATATATCCGCTATATTTAGGCTCATTCAGGCACTCCTGAATGATTGAGCAAGTATCTGAATTCAATTAAATGTATTCAGCCAAAAACTAGAAAGCTAGAAACAATTTAAAACTAGAACAAAATTAAAAATTACACCAGAACGAGCTTCATAGCGCGCTGGGTTCATATAGAGCGCTACCATAGAAATTGGCAAATATTCGCTAATACTGAGCGAATATCGTTAATGTTGCGCTATATATGCCTTTGGCAGCACTGCATTTGTCTAGCGAGACATGGCTGATATCTCTCAGTGCCGCGACCACTGGGCTGAAGAGCGGACAGGGCCCTGCCCTGCTCCCGCTCACTCGCACTCGTCTCCACAGGCTTTAAGAGCCTGTAAATTGCTATAAATAGCTATGGCGTTCTAGAGCGGTCACCGTAGCCAATGGGTTCATTCCGGTCCACTCACCGACTCTCTGCAATCTCTCTCTCTCTTCGCCGCAATGTTGCATCTCTCTCCCTGTTCTATCTCTAATGGTACTACAATTATCAGTGTTCCTCAGAGCTCTCTCAGTGTATAACACCTCTTCTACATAGGGTATGTGGTACCCATCTTGCAACACAATCCCACCCCTACTCTGTACAGTTCTCCAACTAAAGAGTGGGACGATGCTCCCAATTTTTCTTCTATTCAACAACTGAGCTATAAAACTCTCTCCCTGAATATATCTTTCCCTCATCCTATGACATAAATTGTTTCAAACTCCGTGTGTCCAGAAATGTTGGCTCGAACATTCCTTGATTTCGGCCCTGTCACTCTTTCTACTCTGGGGGAGGCACTCGTCACAAGCAGATTTGCCTTTTGTCTTCCTCATCCAAATAAAAAATGTTTTTATATACTTGTCATGCTTAGGGGAGCCGGATTTCGACTAAAAGACTGTCTGTCCCCAACTCGAGTGTGGTTGGGGAGAAACATAGGTAGAAGTACCAGATTTCTCCTTTTAACCCGGGAGCTGCGGGGAGACTCTTAACCCGGGAACGGCGGGGAGACTCTTAAGAGTTCCCCCGGTGGACTGCGGGGAGACTCTTAAGAGTCAGAGAAAAAAAAATCAACTTTTGACATCGGGAAAAAAAAAAAAAAAAAAAAAAAAAAAAAAAAAAATTGGCCCCTGGGCCATGCAAAATCTTAGTCATCTACCTCCCCTCCTTCCCCACTTTCCTCCTCTCCTTCAGTTATCATCTATTTTCCCTGTTATTCCCTTATTCTGAGGTATATTTTCGTGCTAACATTAGAAATCCGGTTGCAGGGTGTGGTCATCACTCATAGCAAGCGAATGCAAGAGAGAGAGAGAGAGAGTATCGATCGATTGTGTCTCAGTGGCCTTGGGGGAAATTGGCGGGAAAGCAGCTTGCCTCACCCATACATTATACAACTCGCGGGCTATATCTCCGATTTTGACCATCCAAACACTGTTTTCACTTGTTTTATTGTTGTTTCAGGTTAGTACCTTTATAATCAACCCATAATAGGCGCATATGGATAAGTATTAATGCTATTAATGGTACAATGAATATTTTAGTGACGGAAACACCTCAAATACATGCGCACAGGGAGAGGTGTCTAATTACCCCCATGCGCACTTCAGAGGTTAAGAGTCTTAAGAGCAGAGCTTTTGAACGCGTACCAAAACCGCGCGTTTATAGCCAGGCGGCTGAAAATTGGTGTGGGTATAGTACTACATGTCAACTCTCGACACCACCCCGCCAAACGCTCACCCCGCACTCGTGCAAGCACCACCGCGCCAGTAACCAAGCACTAGTCATGGAGCCCACACGTCCCTCACGCTCGCTCCCTGATGACACAACCAGCCCTCCTTCTAGTGGTGTTAGCCGCCGTGGAAGGCAGAGGGTGGCTGCTAAAGACCCTAGCTACCAGTACGACACGCCCTACAGCTCGGAGGACGAAACACCAGCACCCAAAGCACGAAAAACACGTGCAAGCACGACAAAGGTACAGAGGTCATTGGTGTTTCGGGACACTGCCACCACGACCCAGGCCACTGCAACAACCACTACCACCAGCACTGCCACCACTGCCACCCCTGCCACCGGTACCAGCGACGCAGGAGGCTGCCCTAGGGCTGCAGAACCTGCGGGGGCAGGAAAAATTAAAGGCACGGGCGTAGGGAAGAGAACCCGTACGCCAGCCACAGTGACCCTACCACCACCACCACCACCAGCCGCCCCTGGCCCGGCTGCCCCTGCTGTCCCTGCCGCCCCTGCTGCCCCTGCCGCCCCTGCTGCCCCTGCCGCCCCTGCCCAAGGAAAAGGGAAGGGGAAGGGGAAGGGGAAAGGGAGAGGGAAAGCGACTGCTGGCCCTGCTGGCCCTGGTGTCCCTGCTGCCCCTGCTGCCCCTGCTGCCCCTGCCACCCCTGCCGCCCCTGCCCAAGGAACAGAGAGAAGGGCGACAGGCACCACCATCATCTTGCCTGCCTCTAGGGCCACAAGACCACGCACCACTGCTGCCCCTGCCACCGCCTCTGCTGTCCCTGTCCATAAGACTCCCGCACGTGCTAAAGTGACCCGGAAAACTCTGACACCATCAAAGTATGCCCCCCTGCTGTTTGATGGTGATTCGCAGGGCATTGGCAGCCCGGGTTTCGACGACGAAGCCCTAGCACGGGACCAAGGGTGGGGGGATTTGGGAGTGGACAGTGGGAGTGAGTCCGACGTCGGTGACGAGAATGAGGAAGGGCATCGTCTGTCAAGTGAAGAGGAGGGTGATGATGATGCAGTGCTGTATCGCGACCATGGAAGCGATATTTCAGACGCTGAAGGAGACGCAGACGACATTCCGATCCCTGGGCTGCCTTCGTTCGATTGGTCTGACGGGGTCAATTTTGTACCTGACGTGCCCCAGTTCAATCCTGGGACGTCAGGAACAACTGACGTCTGGCCCTGTGACGATCAAACGAACGAAAGCGACTTCTTCCTCGCTTTTTTCGATATGGAGGTAATGACGTACATCGTTGCCCAAACAAACGCCTACTACAGGTGGGTGTTTGGCAGATTGGACGTCATTTCTCCAAAAGCGAGAATACGAGGCTGGGTGGATACGACTGTGGAAGAATTTATGACGTTCTTTGCCTTGTTGTTCCTCATGCCTCTGATCAAGAAGCATGTGTTGCAACACTATTGGAAGCACGACCCTCTCATCGCCACCCCAACTTTCAATAAGTTCATGACTCGTGACAGATTTTTGTTGCTGCTAAGATTTATTCACTTTGCAGACAACGACAATCCTAATAGGACTGACAGGATATGGAAAGTTCGGGATGTGTTCACCATGTTGTTGGAGAGGTATAGGAAATACTTTTACCCCTTCCTCAATTTGGTGATTGATGAGTCGCTCGTGCTCTTCAAAGGACGTCTTGTTTTCAAGCAGTATATCCCCTTGAAAAGGCATAGGTTCGGAATCAAGCTCTTCGTTTTGTGTGACTGTGATACTGGAATAGTGCTTGACATGATCGTGTATACGGGCACTGACATTGACATAACGAAAGCCGCTGCCAATGACCCCATGGGCATGTCAGGTGCCATCGTCAGGAAAATGTTGGCACCTTACCTGGGCAAAGGCCACATCATCTACACTGACAACTGGTATACTTCTCCTGCTCTCTGCCAGTTTCTTCATGACAACCAAACGGGGTCATGTGGGACTGTCAGAAAGACAAGAAAGTTTATGCCTAAGTTCACCGGTAATGTCATTCCTCTTACAGATGCCTCCTCCAGTGACACACCTTCTGAAGACGACCTGGCCCAGGAACACCGCGAGAGGCATGTGCGAAGAAGGCGACGAAAGGGGCAGAAATACAAGCAGCTCGAAAAGTGTGGGAAAGTCATAGCCCTGAAGTGGAAGGACAAACGAGACGTCCACCTGCTTTCCACCGTCCACACAGGTGCCCAGATGGATTCTGGCAAAATCCACTACCGAACCAGGAAGACCATCTACAAGCCCGACATGGTAGTGGACTACACTAAGAACATGCGCCTGGTGGACAAGTCTGACTGTCAGCTGTCAGGCGTTGAGTGTCTGAGGAAGACTGTGAAGTGGTATCACAAGCTCTTCCTCCACCTAGTTGATATCACGATGCTGAACGCCTACAACTTGTGGTTGGTGAAGAAGGATATGTCCCCAAACCAGAAGCTGAAATTCCGGGAGTTCGTCTACAACGTCTCATACCAACTCCTGGAGAAGTATGGCACCACCACTCACAGACGTACGGCATGGCGTGGGAATCACGTTCCTGACCGCATCCAGCTGGGTGTCGAAAGACACTACCCAACCAACACAGAGCTGATTGGCACTCGTCACAGGCAGGCTCAGTGCACCGTCTGCAGCTCCAGTGTCAGGAAACCCCATGTCACCAAAAGAGTCACCTCAATGTGCGCCGAGTGCAAAGTTCCACTCTGCCTGGGTGACTGCTTCAGGGACTACCACACCTTCAAGAATTATTGAGTGTCGCCCCCTGCCCTGCCCTGCCCTGGACTCGCCCCGTGCCCTGCCCTGGACTCGCCCCCTGCCCTGCCCTGCCTGGACTCGCCCCCTGCCCTGCCCTGCCCTGGACTCGCACCCTGCCCTGCCCTGCCCTGGACTCGCGCCCTACCTTACCTGACCTGACCTAATTGATCACGCTACCTCATAATGTAACATATATATTATATAATGTATAAGTTCCAAAGATGTCCCTGTGATATAGCTTTTACATTATATAATTGTATGTTTCATTATTTAGTTTATAAGTTTCAAAGATTTACATGTAATATGCCTTTTTTGTTTAGTATATCAATATATATGTTTGTTATTAGCCTAAGTAATGTGTATATAATTTGTTTCTTACCTCAAATGAATTGTACAAAAATAATATGTTTCAATAAATCCTGTCAATCAACGTTATTGTATCCACAAACATCACTACTTGTGTACAATACATCATACACTTAGCAACAATATTATGATATACAAAATTATGTTGTTCGTTCTTCAGATTATAATATATTATTTTCATCATTATCAAAGTTGTCAATAATTATGTTTTGCAGCACACGCTTTTAGGTAAATATATGTATGTATGTATGTATGTATGTATGTACTCAGGCACATATACAATTGCTGGGGGTGGCCGACACGAGACAGAGCCAGAACAGAAACCTGTACAATTCCAATTTAGGTAAATGTACAATATAGAATAGCAACATATATAAAGTAAATTGAACAAAAAAGTCGCAAATGTTTTATATATCATGGTTTTATATGGAAACAAATATTAATTTCACCACTTCACCTATAGCAAGCCAATTAATCACTCCTGCTATGTTATTAAATTTATTTTTGTTTTTACTCCCACAGGGTCATTAATTTAGTCTTATCATCATTTATCAAAAACTCAGTGAAGGTTAATTGCCAATTACTAAAGGGGACGTCCCCTCTTTATGTTTCTCTATGCCCTATTAGTTTGGTAATGTTAAGGCAATGCACCCTTTTCTTTGTCAATATTATGAATTTCCGTGTCATTCAAGGGTCGATTTTCCCCATGCAAGCGATTCTGGGCCTTTAATTTATTAGGAACCTTCAGCTGTTATTATTTGTTTCCACCAAAAAAAATATATATATACTGTATATATATACCGGTATATATATATATATATATATATATATATACAGTATATATATATTTTATATATATTGTATATAAATATATATATATATATATATATATATATATATATATATATATATATATATATATATATATATATATATATATATATATATATAACAGTACAAAACAAAAACAAATGCGTCGGAGGGGTTATATACAGTATTTGTATTTATGTTTATTATTTGTTCTTATAGAAGTCTAAGGAATAAAACTTGATTCCCCTAATGACTAAATACAAACTACTCGGATCTCACAATGTGAGAGACTATGGCATTCGAGTGTACTAAACTGTCGTGGTCAGAATACTTGTACATGTTATAATGATAAAACACAACACAGTTAACATTAACCCCTTTTGTACCGTCGACATTATTTTGTATTTTATTCTGGGTACTACTAAATGATTTTATTTAGTTTAGGAAGGATCTCTAGCAAATTATAAGGCTGCGAACTACCTCAATCAACCTTTTTATCCCGGTGGACCCCAAGCGATTTAATATAAATGTACACTCCAAGACCAGCCACTTGTCATTTTTGTTTTTTCCTGAAAACACATAGGATGGGTTAGTAATGAAGGGAGAAAAAAAACGCTCACCTAGGTCATTTGGGGTCCTTGGGGGTGGGGGAAAGTCACAATTAACATGGGGTGATGAGGAGGCAATATACTGGAAAATCACTCCCGCGCACGCCCACATTCGCACGGCTGGACTTGGAGGGTTGCCAACCATCGGTATTGTTCCGTGGAACATTAAAGTAGTTCCCGTACAAAAGTGAACCCTCTAGGTGCCATAGGACAAGAGTAATTAAGATGGCTGCAACCATTGCGTTGCTGGGGTTTAGCGTTTCATACATAGGCGACGCAGAACGTGCGTCGCTGGTACTCAAGGGATTAACTTACACATATCCTTCCTAAGCTGAATATAAACGTTTAAATATTGCCAGAAAAAAAATATAACACATCGCTGGTACAGAAAGGGTTAACAAGTGAATTCCAGTCATTTGGTGTGTGTTAATCAAGGTGTGTGTCGTCAGTGTATCATAACTGTGCCTCATAATATTGTCCTGGAATTACTGTCCACAACTGTACCTTTTACAATATGTAATATATATATATAAATGGTGTATTTAACACACACACATACACACAAACACACACAATCATACACTATGGATAACTATGCCTATAAATATATATATAATTGATCCATTAGCAAGATACCTACCAGCTGATTGTCAGTTTAACCCTCGGGGGCCTGGGCAGGTTTTCCTAAGGATGGACGTCGTATCCGGGCGATCTGGCCGAAAAAAGTCTAGGCCTAGGCTACCATATTTGTTTTTATTTTAACTGCTAGAAATTTCCCACGCATCTATAAATGTAGTGCGGTTTTCAATCTGTAGACTGGCGTTGAGTAGAGCTCTGTAAGTCAACTGGTTCAGTTGTGATGATGTTTTCAGTGGAGCGAATTTTTCCGCGATGTTGACAATATCGGAGCTTTTCAGACACTAATTTCGTGTGACGTCACAACAATAACATTGATCCGACGTCTCCTTATTGTTTTCGGAGGTGCGGTGACGCAACGATCGGCTTTGTTTACATGCGTCGGACGCACGGCGTTCAGACCAAGCTGAATAGGCTTTCAAGCTTACGGATTTTAACAGGACACCCGGGCTCCTGCCCATCTTCCGCGGTGTCCTTTTAACATGCTGCCCGGGCTCCGAGGGTTAAGCAGCAAACTGACTAACTGATTCACTGACTGACTGAGTAACGGATCGACCAAGAGCCTTCAATAAAACTTCACTCCAGCTCCCGGGCAGAATGTATAGCCCCAGATAAGCCCCAGTAATTTTGTGTGTTCGGAAACACTGAAATGGTCAAAATCAAAATAATTGCTGGGGTTTAGCGTTTCATACATAGGCGACGCAGAACGTGCGTCGCTGGTACTCAAGGGATTAACTTAATATATCCTTCCTAAGCTGAATATAAACGTTTAAATATTGCCAGAAAAAAAATATAACACACATCGCTGGTATAGAAAGGGTTAACAAGTGAATTCCAGTTATTTGGTGTGTGTTAATCAAGGTGTGTGTCGTCAGTGTATCATAACTGTGCCTCATAAAATTGTCCTGGAATTACTGTCCACAACTGTACCTTTTACAATATATTATATATATATATATAAATGGTGTATTTAACACACACACATACACACAAACACACACACTCATACACTATGGATAACTATGCCAATAAATATATATATAATTGATCCATTAGCAAGATACCTACCAGCTGATTGTCAGTTAAACAGACTAACTGATTGACTGACTGACTGAGTAACGGATCGACCAAGAGCCTTCAATAAAACTCCACTCCAGCTAACGGGCAGAATGTATAGCCCCAGATAAGCCCCAGTAATTTTGTGTGTTCGGAAACACTGAAATGGTCGGCCGCTTGTGTAATATTTCACATTAATTACCAAGGTAGGCTTTTGTAATCCTCGTGTTTGAATGAAACGTGAACATCTGCTATATTTACTTAATGGGTGTGCCAATTCGCATCTCGCGCTTCCAGGACCATTCATTTTAATAACAAATTAAAGATACCATGATGCGTATATCGGATGTGTTATCCATGCAAGGTATCTCTGGAAACGAACTTATGAATACGAATGTTTATACATCAACTACAAAACTTCATATTATAATGTTTATTGATGAGCAATTTTTTTGGTTTTTCTATGTGAATGAGGGAGGCAAAAGGCATAACTGCCTGCAACGAGTGCCTCCCCCAGATTTCAAAGAGTGACAGGGCCGAAATCAAGGGACGTTGAAGCTAAAATACCTGGACACACGGAGTTTGAAGCAATTTAAGTCATAGGAAAAGGGAAAGACTGATTCTGGGAAAGAATTCCAGAGCTCAGCAGTTGAATTGAAGAAAGTCTGAGAATAGCGTTTCACTCTTGGGTTGGAGAGTTGCACAGAGTAGGGGTGGGATTGTGTTGCAAGGCGTGTACTACGTACCCTACCTAGAGGAGGTGGTATACACTGGGAAAGCTCCGAGGAACACTGATTATTGTAGTAGCGATAGAATAGAGAGAGAGATGCAACATTGCAGTGAAGAGAGAGAGATTGGAGAGAGTTGGTGAGTGGATGGGAGTTAATGATACGAAAGGCTTTCCTTTCTACTTTATCTAGGAGTGAGGTGTGAGAGGATCCTCCCCACACATGTGAACAATACTCAATACAAGGACGCACTGTGCCCCTGTACAGAGCAAGAAGATGCGCAGGGGTAAAGAACCCCTTGAGGCAGTTGAGCACACCCAGCTTCTAGGAGGCTGCCTTAGCGAGACTGGTAATATGGTCTTTCCAAGTGAGAACAGAAGAAAAAGAGACACCGAGAACATTGAGGGAAGATGAAGGGTTGATTTTTGTATTGTTGAAGAATAAGGGATAGTCGTCTGGAGGTTCCTGACGGGTAGTAAGATGGATAAAATTAATTGAGTTTTGGAAGCATTAAATGGAACAAAGTTTTCTCTACCCCAATTGGAAAGAGTAGCTAGATCAGAAGATAAGTATTTTATGGCTTCTTTATGTTTACTTTTGAGGAACTGCTGGCTGGGGCGTTCTGGAAAACTAATTGAGTGCGGTAAAGTAGAGTCGTCTGCATATGAATGGATGGGACTGGATGTACAGTTGAGAAGATCATTTATGAAAATTAGAAAGAGAATAGGAGATAGGACAGAACCCTGAGGAACACCGGAGTTGATAGGATGAGGAAATGAGCGATGGCCGTCCACAACCGCAGCTATGGAACGGCCGGAAAGGAAATTAGAGACAAAGGCACAGATGGAGGGACAGAAACCGAAGGAGGGCAGTTTGGAAATTATAGATTTGTGCCAGACTTTATCGAAGGCCTTCGATATCCATATATCAGCCCAGATAGTTAAGATTGCATAAAAGAAACATAGGGGGTCCACAAATTATTATAAGTGGGCTATAGACTATGGCATCTGAGTGTACTAAGTGGCTACTGTATATTATACAGGTTACCACAATTTACTTCCCCGGATGGTACGCCCCAAATGTCCATTAACACCAAGTTCCTATTATACTGTTTGTTGAGCAGAGGCATCGTGTACAACAGACTGCCAACCCACCCACCCGCTTAGCCTGATGTTGTAAATGTGCATATGTTATAAGAGTTCGATGGATAACTTACAAGGAATTGGAAGACAAAATATTTGATTGTAAGGAAGATAACTGTATTGATGAGGAGGATAACATAAAGATAAATACCTGACCCTTTGACCCTTTGTCAGAGTGAGGGTTGGTGTCCTCTACTTCCCATAGCCCCTTCTATCTTTTTCTCCTTCTGCATCTCTAATTTTTTCAAATGGCGTAGGGATGCGGCGACCCCAACGCCCGCCACTTTCTGGTGCAGGTAGCCTCCTCTGTGGTGGGGGGGTGAGAAATTTCCACCACCGCTTTTCTCCGGTGAGACGTAGAAGTCGGCTAAAGGGGATCGGGGGCCTGGTATCCTTCTCCCCTTAAATAAATCTACCAAAAAAACGAGACAGAGATAGGGGCGAGGGAACGCGTTCGTGGTCCCGGACCCTAAGAATAGGAGCTTTGAATGTGCGTGGATGTAGTACGAATGAGAAGCGAGAGGATATTGGAAGGTTATTTGAAAGAAGGATGTAGGATGTATGATGCACTGAATGAAACAAAGATGAAAGGAGAGGGAGAAGTGGATTTTGGAAACGTGATAGGTAGAAAGTCTGGAGTAGACGAGGGAGTCAGGGGGAAAGAAGGAGTGGCTATTATTGTGAAGGAGGAGTTGAGAGAGTTTATAAAAGAGTGGAAAGAGGTGTCATCAAGGCTAATGTGGGTGAGAATGCGGTTTAAGGGTGAAAGGTGGGTTTTTGTAAGTGCGTATGGACCAGGAAGTGAAAGAGAGTTAGACGAGGTAGAGGGTTTCTGGGAGGATTTGAGAGATTGTCTACAAGGGTTTGATGAAAATGAAAATGTTATAGTTTTAGGGGACCTAAATGCTAGGGTAGGAAATGAGCCTGTTGAGGGAGTCATCGGTAGTTTTGGTGTGGATGGTGTAAACGAGAGTGGAGAAAGACTGAAAAATGTATGTGAAGAGTGTAGATTGAGTGTAGGTAATACGTTCTTAAAAAAAAGGCGTATACACAAGTACACCTGGCATAGACTTGTGAGGGGAGAGATTGTAGAGAGGGCATTGATGGATTATGTGCTGGTGACAAGGGAAAGATTGTGTAGACTGCTGGATGTGAATGTGATGAGAGGTGAGGCGGAGGGTATGTCAGATCATTACCTGGTGGAGGGAAAGCTAAGAGTTAAGAGTTACAGGAGAATAAGAGACAAGCGTGAAGTAAGAGAGGTAATAAAAGTTAGTGAGTTAGAGAAGAGTGAAAAAGAGAGGGAGTACAAGGAAAGACTAAATGAAAAGTGGATGGAAGTGAGAGAGATGGAAGAGAGAGAAGTAGAGGTTGAATGGCAACAGTTTAAGGAAGGAGTGAAAGCAAGTGCAGAGGTAGTATGCGGCAAAAGAAAAGTAGGAGGCAGAGGTATCAGGAAGGGAAGTGAGTGGTGGAATGATACGGTGAGAAAGGCAGTTGAGGAGAAGAGACAGTGTTTTGAGAGGGTTTTACAGGATGGTAGTGTTGAGGTATGGGAGAGGTACAAGGAGAAAAGGAGAGAGGCAAAACGGAAAATTAGAGAAGCGAAAAAAGATGCAAACGAAAGGTGGGGCCAAAGGCTGAGTGAGAATTTTGAAGAACGAAAGAAGATGTTCTGGAAGGAGGTAAATAAAGTAAGGAAAGGAGGACAAAAGAGGGAAGAGTCAGTGAAAGATGAAAATGGAGAAATACTAGTGGAACCAGTTGAAGTGAGGAAAAGATATGCCGAGTATTTTGAATCTTTGTTAAATACAAGAGATGGAAGAGAAGCAGTGATTGAAGCAGAGGTGGATGGAGATAGGTTACCCAGGCCACCCAGGTGGCAGGGAATGAATGAAAGGATTGAAGAAAATGAGGTGAAAGAAGCAGTGAAACAAATGAGAGCGGGAAAAGCAGAAGGTTTGGATGGTATTGCTGTGGAGTGTATAAAGAAGGGTGGAGATGTGATAATAGATTGGTTGGTGAGACTTTTCAATGTGTGCTTTGCTGTGTCAATGGTACCAATAGACTGGAAGAGTGCATGTATTGTGCCGTTGTACAAGGGGAAGGGAGATCGGCAGGAGTGTTCAAGTTATAGAGGTATTAGTTTATTGTCAGTGGTTGGAAAGCTGTATGGCAGGGTGTTGATAGAGAGGATAATAAAGTGTACGGAAGTTGCAATAGGAGAAGAACAGTGCGGTTTTAGGAGGGGAAGAGGGTGCGTGGATCAGATGTTTACAGTAAGACAGTTATGCGAGAAGTATTTAGAGAAGCATAAGGAGATATTTTGGGCTTTTATGGACTTGGAAAAAGCGTATGATCGTGTGGACCGTGAAGCAATGTGGAAGGTGTTAAGGATTTATGAAATAGGAGGAAATTTGTTAGAAGCAGTTAAGAGTTTTTATGAAGGGAGCAGAGCATGTGTGAGAGTAGGAAATGGTGAGTTGAGTGAATGGTTTGAGGTAAAGGTAGGTTTGCGACAGGGTTGTGTAATGTCACCATGGCTGTTTAATATGTTTATGGATGGTGTGGTGAGGGAGGTGAAAAGGAGAACTATGGGAAGAGGATTGGGTTTAGTAGGAAAGAATGGTAGAGATTGGGAGTTGAATCAGTTGCTGTTCGCTGATGACACAGCATTGGTGGCGGATTCTGATGAGAAACTGCAGCGGGTAGTCAAAGAGTTTGGTGTGGTTTGTGGAAGGAGGAAACTGAAGGTGAACGTCAATAAAAGTAAAGTAATGGTGTGTAATAGGGGAGAGCATAGGGTGAATCTAGATGTGAGGCTGGATGGGGAAATATTGGAACAAGTAGAATGTTTTAAATATCTAGGAGGAACGATAAGCAGGAGTGGAGGTATGGAAGTGGAGGTAAAACAGAGAGTGTGTGAAGGAAGGAAGGTTTTCGGAGCAATTGGAAGTATGTGGAAGACGAGAAATTTCGGAGTGAAAGTAAAAAGTGCACTGTATCAAGGAATTGTTGTGCCAACAGTGATGTATGGGGCTGAGACATGGGCTCTGAAGAAAAAGGAGAAAAGAGGGCTGGATGTGATGGAGTTGAGCTGCTTGAGGAGTATGTGTGGAGTTACGCGTAGAGACAGATTGAGGAATGAAGAGATACGTAGGAGAGTGGGGCAGCTAGAACATTTGTCAGCCAGAGTGGACAGAAGGGTGCTGAGCTGGTATGGTCATGTTGAACGAATGGGAGATGAAAGGCTTACAAAGAGAATATGTGAGTCAGTTACAAGGGGAGATAGAAGGGCAGGAAGACCCCCATTGAGATGGAGAGACTGTGTAAGAAAGGCTTTAGATGATAGAGGAATGACTATCGATCAGGCAGGGGAAGTGGTGGTGGACAGGAGTGAATGGAGAATGCTTGTGAATAGTTGAGTGAACACGTGGTCATTTGGAGTAAGGGGTCGGGCGCAAGTTGGACTAGATAATAGTCCATCAGGCGCCTGGCCCGGGGAGACGATTAATATGAAGGGTGTGCCTGGAAGTGTGGTGGGAGGGCTTGTGGCTTTGGCTCCGCTGCATGTCTGCCTGCCGAGATCGGAACCTCTCCGGGTGGTCAGGGGCCGGGGGAGTGCTGGAGCGACCTTGGTAACCCTGGTCTCTGGGTCTTCTCCTGGGTGACCTGGATGTGTGAGAGTTTGTGTTTTTTATCTGTTTATTTTTTGTTTTATGTTGTTTTTGTGTTTTCCCTGTTCTTGCTCTGTCTTGAGTCGGCTACCCCCAAAATGGGGATTGGGCCTGAGCATATAGATAGATGGATAGATAGAAATACCCCCAAAATATGTAGGAAATATATTGAATGTACAGTTAAATAATATATCATTTAAGTTCCAAGTAAAAACAAACAATATTCAAAATAAATAAAACAACCGAACAATATTAAAAATAAATAAATATATAAACACATATAATACTCCGGCTGATCCTATCTAAAGGCTTTGCTTTGACTTTTCTAATATCAAAGATGGGGAGGATATTTGGGTTATGAATATAGTTGTCATAAGAATCATGTGTGATGAATACGAATATGTTTAAGCTATCGAAATAATACTGTACTAAGCATTTTAAATCGTATTATACTGAATAATACCTGACTGCCTAACGTAATGAGGTATATTTAATCAACGTAGGTTTAAGAATATAAACAATATAATATGCCATGTGGTCTTGTCGGTTTGATGTTGGACTCCTGCGCTACAGACCAGGGTTCAAAGTCCGGCCTTGCCATACGTCAAACTGTTAAGAAACGATCGAAATCTAATTATACAGCGTACAGTGATGAGAGAGAGACAAAGAGGGAGAGAGAGAGAGAGAGAGAGAGAGAGAGAGAGAGAGAGAGAGAGAGAATTACAAGGAATAGTCGTACCTTGTACTCTTTTGCTCTATATCTTTCCCGAGTGCTGGGGATCATAATTGACCAGCATACTCCAGGACAGCTGTATCAAAGCGCGAGGGCTATTTCCTTTTCTCTATACTTAAACTGCCTCTTAATATAGCCCAGTAATTTCTGATCTTTCTTATCTACTTCAATACAATGCATGGACAAGTTTGGCTCACTGCTAAATGTGCTAATCAGAGCACCTAAATCCTTTTCAAAGTCATCCTAAGAGAGAGAGAGAGAGAGAGAGAAAGAGAGCAACCGAGAGATTTCATTGATTGCAACATCGAGAGGAATTTTGTCTCCACACTCTATGCCAGAGTATTCATATTGTTCATAGAGCCAGTGTGGCTAAGCGGTACTGCACTTAACTAGTGCGTGGAGGGTCCTGGGTTCACTCCCTAGCTTGTTGGACTTAAGGTTTATTGACCTACGGGTGCGGCTTTCCATGCCCTTAATAGATATGGCGGACGTTAGAGGTGTGGCAAAACAGTGTTGCATGTATACATGTATATTCTAGCACATGGTCAATATGGACAAACTGGTTACAGACTACATTCACATCCACAACCACTCCAACGGTACAATAATATTATAAATGCACTTCCCACATTACACACAGCAAGGGGCGCCGTTGAAATAGGCGTTAATCCCCGACATTCACCTGACCTGATCTGTGACCAACACAAAACTTCACAATGCACTAAAACACTGCCTGCTTTATTCGCTGGGCGATCACCAGCGCCAATGGTGACAGTTATTCTTCACACCATAATTACTTTCACTGCAGTTCTCACCCTACACTGATACATTTTTGACTCGATAACAACATATATATGTATCATCCTAAACTAAAATAGGCAGGCTCAAAAGAGCTTTAAATTGACGAGTTAATGTCAACGTGAAGAAAGCCCTACCATTTCACTCTCATATGTTTGTTTGTCATTCTCTCACGTAACATACGCTCCACATGTTCTAACCAACTCAAAATGTTCCCATTATACTCCTCTCAGCTCATCAACATTTACACCACAAAGATCTCGTACTACCTCATTCGTATGTTTATCTCTTCATGAAGTTAATTTAAATACAGTTTAATACAACTACACAATAAATCAAAGCAGATGCTCCAGGCAAAATGTTTGTATATATGTTTGTGCTGTACTTTGTTTCAATAATGCATACGACAAATTATAATATCTTCCAATATGCTAGTTACCCATGAATATATCTAAAGTTATTGAATTACTATGGGAAATAATATCCAGCTAGGGAAAAGGTAACTCATGTATAATTTAAATATATGCCATGACTAACACCATATATTGGCCAGCATAAAAACCTTCAGGTTCACACTGGACAGAGAGGCTGCTGACAAAATACCGAAAATCTTAACCCCTGCTGTACCGTAGGGTATTGTAATAAAAGTCCCCCCCCCCCCCCAGTCCCAAGCAATGTGGCCAAAATGGCAGGATAGAACACCTTTCCACTTCAAGAAATGAAGGAATACTGGCTCTCCCAGTATTCAGTGGGTCTTATTATAAGTTGAGCAGTGTTGCCATATCGACAAACGGTCGTGGTACCTGGTACAGCCTTGTACAGGCAGTTATAAGGAAAGTACACTACTGACGGCTATAGCCGTCTCTGGGACTGGGGAGTGACTTTTCTACTGACGGCTATAACCGTCGCTGGTACTGTAAGGGTTAAGGATGACACATTATTTACTGTAAAGTGTAGAGGATCTATTACTGTTTTCTGATTTGGGAAGTTGCAAGTGAAGCAACGTGGAGGAAGGAAATAGGAAGGGAGAGTTAGCGAGCAAAGCATTCAGAGTTGTCAGAGGGAGAGATAACGAGGTCAGTAAGGGAAAGAATTAAATAATTAATGCAGAAATCAACTGCTGAAAAACAATGAAGAAGACGCCATGTATACGTATGGGTGAAGTATTGTGGAATTGGAGAACATGTTAGAAGGCTAATGACAAATGTTACGTTATCGTAATCTTTAGAGTATGTAGTGCATTAGTTTTCGAATCAGATCGGAAATTACGAAGTCTAGAAAAGAGAGACTTAATTATTGGAAATACTTGTCAAACATTTGCATAGACCAATTTACCTATATACTATTAATCACAAACCCGTGATTATGTTTAAAGAAAGTATGGACTTGTGGAGACGTTTACACATTTAACTGATATGGCAGCATAATGCTTACAGAGTATCAGTAGAATGCACAATACTCCTGAAGTAAGTATTGTGCTATTAAGAAGAGAGCTTCACAAAATAGCCTTGCAAGGAAATACCTTATTTGCATAGAGAGTACCAAAATGCATTACTACGCAACTTAGCAGATTATGATACCAAGTTGACATATTTGACCTATATCAAAATTACCTACATAAATATGGCTTTTTTACTGCTGCTCTCACTTTTAAGGACCATATTACCAGTCTTGCTAAGGCAGCCTCCCAGAAGCTGGGTGTGCTCAATCGCCTCAAGGAGATCTTTACCCCTGCACAGCTTCTTGCTCTGTACAGGGGCACAGTGCGTCCTTCTATTGAGTATTGTTCACATGTGTGGGGAGGATCCTTTCACACCGCACTCCTAGACAAAGTAGAAAGGAAAGCCTTTCGTATCATTAACTCCCGTCCACTCACCAACTCTCTGCAATCTCTCTCTCTTCGCTGCAAAATTGCATTTCTCTAGCTATTCAATTGCTACTACAATAATCAGTGTTCCTCGGAGCTTTCCCAGTGTATACCACCTCCTATACATAGGGTACGTAGTACCCGCCTTACAACACAATCCCACCCTACTCTGCGCAACTCTCCAACCCAAGAGTGAAACGCTATTCTCAGACTTTCTTCTATTCAATTGCTGAGCTCTGGAACTCCCTCCCAGAATCAGTCTTTCTCTCTTCCTATGACTTAAATTGCTTCAAACTCTGTGTGTCCAGGCATTTTAGCTCGAACGTCCCTTGATGTAGGCCCTGTCACTCTTTCAAATCTTGGGGAGGCACTCGCTGCAGGGTGTTGTGCCTTTTGTCTCCCTCATTCACATACAAAAAATAAAATAACAAATAAATGTGTATCATGGCCCGGACATTCATTATATTTATGATGTACACAAGTGTGTATCATGGCCCGGACATTCATTATATTTATGATGTACACAAGTGTGTATCATGGCCCGGACATTCATTATATTTTATGATGTACACAAGTGTGTGTCATGGCCCGGACATTCATTATATTTATGATGTACACAAGTGTGTATCATGGCCCGGACATTCATTATATTTATGATGTACACAAGTGTGTATCATGGCCCGGACATTCATTATATTTATGATGTACACAAGTGTGTATCATGGCCCGGACATTCATTATATTTATGATGTACACAAGTGTGTATCATGGCCCGGACATTCATTATATTTATGATGTACACAAGTGTGTATCATGGCCCGGACATTCATTATATTTTATGATGTACACAAGTGTGTATCATGGCCCGGACATTCATTATATTTATGATGTACACAAGTGTGTATCATGGCCCGGACTTTCATTATATTTATGATGTACACAAGTGTGTATCATGGCCCGGACATTCATTATATTTATGATGTACACAAGTGTGTATCATGGCCCGGACATTCATTATATTTATGATGTACACAAGTGTGTATCATGGCCGGATTCATTATATTATGTATTTATGATGTACACAAGTGTGTATCATGGCCCGGACATTCATTATATTTATGATGTACACAAGTGTGTATCATGGCTCGAACATTCATCATATTTTTGACGTCGCTTCGCTGTATGACCAATATACAGATAAAATAGCTACAGATTGTAGTATGAAATGTTTTCGTAATCAAGTTTAGGGGATGATCGAGGTAAGAACTGACGACAAAACTCCCCCTCCTGCCTTAGAAAATACATAATCATCTTCATATTATTATTTTGATGTGCCTTTACGTATCACAAACAATATATTACCAACATCACCTTACCATTGACACGTCATTGGACATTATTAGTGAACTATGGAATATGTGATATGCATAATTTAAGTAAGGGAACCGTTAATATTGTGTTTATGATGGCATTATTTGTGTTATAGTTAGCTCATAAATATATGATTACATAGAGTTCACAAAAATAGACAAATGACACATAAGCTGATAATGTTGATTCGATAATATTGAGCCTATATTTACAATACGTTTGTAACAAACGTTGGCGTTCATTTGGTAAAGTGTATTCGTTGTTAATCTAAAGACAACGTTAAAGTTAACCGATTAGTTTCGTTGTCGATCAATATTTTTTGGCATAAATGTTGTTATCTGCAGAATAGAGTATCAAATCATCATTGATTTACGATATAGTAATATCAATAATGTGCCAAAGTTGCTCTGTCAACTTGTTAATGCTTTGACAAAACAAAGCGAAACTTGTGCTTCGAAATCGATAAATGTTGGGGTCAACATGAAGGGCAAAAAGAGTGGTGAATCTCATAAATAAGTGAGAACAAATGAACTGAAATACAACCAAAAATGATATCTAGATTAATATGGTGATACATATGAATATATATTTACTAATCAAAATAGATAAGTAAGCACATTGAGATGGGTATAGGTTAAAGAAATAAAGATAGAATTGCGAGTTGGTGTGTATAAGAGAATACACGGAGACAATATATTTTTCAAAACCGGTGATATGCACGTGTTTACTGTTCAAACTAACGTGTTTTAGTATATATCGGTTTCTGTAATAGATTAAAATATTGACTCGGAACACTCAAGAGGCAAGTAGTATCAACTTGTTTATGTGAGAACCAAGTTTGAAGTGAATGTAAACATGAATAAAATATCGACGTAAATGCCGATATGTACTGACATAATGCAATATCTTATAAGCTTGAACAAATGGGATAAAGATAATATAGGCATTTATTCTTCACTTCACTCCTTAAATGCTTATTTATAAAGTGCATTGAGGTATGGTAAATCAATACTAATAACACATAATACAGAAGTGCATGTACAGTCGTCAGGATTAATTCGTTTCATTTCCCCTGGACTAGGCGTTAGTAGCACTGGACGGTGGAGGGGTATCCCCTCTACCTCCTTTCCTTGTTGGTTCCATACCCCCACAAAAAAAAACTCCCATTTTCTCTCCGACCCCAGAACTACATACCCACCCTCCTTTCTCTCGCTCTCACCCAGCTACTTCTGGACCTCACCAATTGCATGTATTCTGAACAACTAATGAAGGAATGCATTGTATCATAGGTAGAGTTAAGTATGAGCTTTACTAAATTTGAAAGCAAGAGAGAGAGAGAGGGAGAGGGGGGGATGTTCAACGAAAACCTTACATATGATTCGAGTGATTCCTACTGATACATTTAGGCCTACCATTGAAACCTGAAAGTTTCATACCGATTCACTGATGGTTTAATACTGTTGAACTATCATACTCTAATAAAACTGCCAAACTAACCCATGCGAAGTTGTATTTCCTTTTCATCGTTGTAATGGCTCAGGCTCGGCTACGTAACAAGCTTGAGACAACTAGGACCGTCTGTGTCAATTCCTCCATGAGTCTCTCCCATCAATAAACACACAAACTAAACCATTCAATTATTTTGAATTATTTCTTTGTATAACATTATTTAATACTAATATAACTACTTATTAGCACCGTATACAGGAACTAAACATTTGCTTGATAATATTCTCCACAAATCTCACTGCTGCCAGACAATTCAGGACTCATTAAGTGTAAACAGCCAATTTGCCAATACATGCTATGAATTATTGCCGAGAATTTGCCCCGTGACTGCATTACGTGAATTCAAAACTCTTAACATAGCTATCTACCCAATCATTAGGCCATATTGCTTTCCTAATTGACCATAATGTAAAACTACTCTATATAAACGGGACACGAACTACCCTCGGGCAAGGTACTGTAGTTTTTGAAAAGAGGCTCCAGCTTTGAAAATATTACTTGATTTAAACAGGCTAAATAATCCTGAAGGGTTGATAACCAATATATGTGCCCTATTTTTACTAACTACCCCTAGGGCACTCTTACGCTCATCTATCCATTAGGGTGGGTCTTATTTTAAAGTTCCCTTTCCCTCAACATTTACGTTCACCCATACATTAGGGAAGGACTTATTCATATTGTCACCTTACCCTTAAAACCTTGCCATAGGGTTACTCTATTTTATCAGGTATCTTGTGTTGTAACCAAGTTAAGGGGGGCGTCCGCTATGGTTATGTAGCAATATGGGTTGAAACATAGCAAATTGTGTTAAATACTCCCTGAGTAATGGCAAGACGTAGAGTATCTACTCCACATAATACTATTGAAATTTTCACGCCTATTCAAGCTTATTCTCTTGAGATAACTTTCAAGATAATTGGAATTCAAATCTGTTAAGAATAATTACTTAATAACTATATAACGCTCATTTATTATATCACAGACTAACTACAAGAGTTATACTATTGAACTGATCTACAATTCTTCTACTACAATACCACTCTGTATAACAGTTTCGTGTATAACCAAATAATCTCATTATACTTTATATATAATTATATAAGTGTGTATATCTACCCCTCCACCTGGTATACCCATAAACACTATACAGTAACGTTAACTCTACTAGTAACGGTAGTAATTGGCAGCTTCAGGTTATGTTTCGTTTATTTCATATGTTTAATGTGCAGGAGATGGTGATCGAGAGATGTGTGTGAAATACTTCATTCCTTCATCAGGTGTTCAGAATAAATGTAAACGGTGAGGTGCCAGAAGTAGCTCCTAGCTGGGTAAGAGCGAAAGAAGGGAGGATGGGTGTAGTTCTGGGGTCGGAGAGAAAATGGGAGGGTTTAGGTGGGGGTATGGAACCAACAAGGAAAGGGGGTAGAGGGGATACCTCTCTACCGTGCAGTGCTACTAACAGGGAAAATGAAACTAATTAATCCTGACGACTGTACAAACAAGATGGGGATATTAATTATGTGCTATCATGGAAACGTATGCTCTTCTCAAATGCAAGCAAAATTAAGTAAGCTTTTCTGAATTATTCATTTATTTGTAAAATTTCATTAATCGATTTTAGGAGTATAGTTGGTTGTTGGAAGGAACATAATAATTGCAATACCTAAAGATAAAATGGTTCCACAAACACATTATAATTATATGGCGTTATCCTGGTTGCCGTTTCCGTCCAAGCCTTAAACAATTGAATATGAACACACAGATAAAACATGTATTTATTCGTACAACTTACAGTATGTAGGACACTAACATTTCAGGTACAATACAAAAATATCCGCAATGTATTGAAATATTAAACACATCTATTTTGAAGATTTATGGTACGAGACATTTATAATTCACAATGTTTACATGCATGTTATTACTTAGAGTGATATGGGTGCATGCAATAAATTAATATTGACACTAAAGTTGTGAAATCTATGATTTACAAAATGTTCCATGTTATGGTTACAGTGGCATATTTACTGTTTTGTCTTCTGAATCAATGTTATACCAATTTTCTAACTATAGTTCATTACTAACCCTTCATGTTCCTATTTTCAGAAAGTGAAAATTAACTTGGTAAAAAATAATATCCCAAACACTAAACAAAAACACCTAACTGGTCTCCAACGATCAAGAGTGGTTTAATGGAGGCGCTCAGTGCTCGTACCAAACTGACCGTTAAGCTAATGAAGGCTAAACACTACCAACTTAATGACCGAGAGAGAGAGATAGATAGATAGAGAGAGAGAGAGAGAGAGAGAGAGAGAGAGAGAGAGAGAGAGAGAGAGAGAGAGAGAGAGGGAGTTATAAGGAATAGTTAATATCTCAAAGACCTTGCGGTCCATTCCGGGGAGATACTCGAAGTGAAAGGAGAGAGACTGTTTAGTGCACTTCACTCATTACAGAGTGTGCAAAATACTATATACTCTTTTCTTGAACTGCTCTACTGAAATTTGTTTTACAACTTTTGAGGACAGTTTGTTCCAGGTAGAACAGATCGTATATGTGAATTTTTGTCCACAAATACTAGTCTTGAACCTTTTCAATGCTAATTTCCAGCCATGGTTGCGTGTTGTATTCATATTGAGGTTAAACATTATGCTATAATCCATGTTGTCAAACCCATTAAGTATTTTAAAAAGTTCAATGAGCTGACATCGTAGTCTGCGTGTCTCAAACGGAGAGATAAAGAGATCTCAACTGGTCCTCAAAGCTCAGTCTTATTATTGATATAAAAAGTTGTGTTGCCTTAGCTTGTATTCTTTCCAGTCGCTCTATCTATTTCCTGAGTGTGGAGACCAGAATTGAACAGCATACTCCAGGAAAGGCCGTATCAGAGCATTGTAAAGTGTGAGGACTATTTCCATATTTCTATACTTAAATTGCCTCTTAATATAGCCCAGTAATTGCTGAGCTTTCTTCTCTACTGCAATGCACGGCTTGGAAAACTAGCTAATCAGAACAACCAAGTCAGTCACTTCCAGAGGCATTCCTAATAGCAAGGATAGTAAATACTAATAGGATGGGGCACTCAGCATTAATTTTTTGTATTGCCCGGGCTGAGGCCGGGACGGTAGCACCTCTAGCGGCCAATAGGAAACACTACTCTTGCTGGCGTACACTTCATCTCAATAACCATACACATTACTCTTTATGCTGAAGATAATATCAGTATGATAATATCACTTGTGTATAAACATTTATAAGCGATTTTGAATACATAATAAGATAAACAGAAAGGAAATAATTAAGAAAACTAAATTTATACCAAGAATAAAATTATACAGTTGTAGGCTACTTCATTGTTTACAGCTGTATTGCAGATCACATCTTATATATGTACATATTCATGAAAACGAAACACAAGTATATAGAGTTTACAGTATATTATATAGACTACAGAACATAGTGAATAATTATGTAATAGCCTGCAGTACAGTAGACCACCACCACCACCTTGTATATTTATTCTTAACACTACAGAACATTGTGATTATATACTGTAGCCTATTAGGCTTCTCCACCACCTATAAAGACATTCTTATGACTATGTAACATTGTTTGTGAATACACCACCACCACCACAACTGCTACTACTACTACTATACCCTGTTCATTATAGTTAGGCCAGAAAGTATTACTTCTAATCTCTGTAGCTAAAACAGGGCTAGAGTAAATGGGCTGTATATTACCACACTTATTCCCCGAGCATCTTAGACCTGATGTGAACCTGTTAGCACTACACATGTTTCAAAATTAAAGATTTCCTGCTTTGTTTTTTCATTTGGGAAGCTCGATAACTAGTATTTAGTTTGTGAATTTTCCAGTATATTGCTATTCTGCAATACACTTGTGCAATTTTAAACAAGCAATTTTTTGTAGGCATAATCAGCAGTAACCTTCATAATATCTTGCCGTCTACAGGCCTGAAGCCATAGTTTCAATCTGAGGGAAGGGGAGAAAATGGTATACTTTGTTTAAAAGTTAGCTTAGGTTATAGTTAGTTTAGTCAGGTTGCACACAGGTTGCACAATTGCACACGCACATTCTCACTATCTCACTCACACATTCTCACTCTCTCTCTCTCTCTCACACACACACACACACACACAAATGTGTGTGCGTGTTTCCATTCCTTTGCTAATGACAAATATACCCTCCCCTAGGATTAAAGTCCCCACTGAGGTGTCAACCCCTCCCACACTCTCTTTCTCTCTCTCTCCAATATGAAATGTTGAGAATTAAAATATTTGTTTAGTGTATATGTTATATATTTGTGTGCTAGCTATGATCTATAACATATTACCTCATATTTATGGAAATTTAATTGTAAAATATATTAAGACTTAAAATAACATATTATAGCACCAGTCACCATAATAATTTGTACCATTAATAACTAATATAATTAGCCTAACACAGTATCACCATTACCACCAGTGTTCTATAATTATTATAATCACCATTTCCTCTAACATCATAGCCTATAGTCGTCACACCTTGATGTAATGCGTTTTTATGACTAAACTGCGTTCATAATTATGTGGCACACAATAGTGAGACCGAAAATACCTTTAGTAATTGTTAATATATAATCTAATATAGTAATATATATAATCTAATATAGAGAATCCTTGTTAATATATTTTACGTATTAACAGTACCCCAGCAAGTGATCTTGGAAATGTGGCTGAAAATCGTATTCACTCTGAACTCTTATGGACGGCAGCAAATAGCCTTCAGTTTTCATATATATTGTTGTCAATAGCTAGGCCTAATGATCATTATAGTGTGCCATTAAAACATCAGGCTGACGCATAATTCCTGTTAGTTAATAAACCTGAAGACTGGTACACTATCAGTGTCACAGACATCAGATACATAATGATTTGATAGTACAAAATTATGCATTTCCTAGCTACAAAACTCACCTTTTAGGATCCTTTGGAAAGCAGAAAAAGACAAGTCTCTATTCCATTTTGAATTATTGGAGCAGTTTATAGCTGAACATCGTGTAATCCCCATCGTGGCAACAATAATAAGCCATCAATATCCACGTGTACGAGAAACACACACCTCTCCCACCTCTCCAGCTTGAATTAGGCCGCCAACTGCAGTGTTTATTCCTATCAGCCGCTAGGTGGCTAGTCTGACCCATGCCGACTGGGCCGCCCATAAGACAGGTCTGTCTTCCTTTCTCTAGGGTCTTTGCTAATAGCGAATAGTCTGACTTGGGGTTTGCTTGGCCGATATGCATCACCTTGCACTTTTCCAAGCTTAGAGGCATCTGCCATGTCTCCGACCATTCACCCAGCCTGTTGAGGTCCATCCTGAGCTGTTCAATCCCTGTAGGGTCCTTCACATTTATTCCAAGCTGTATGTCATCTGCAAACTTAGAGATCACACTCAACAGACCAATATCGATTTCATTGACATACATGATAAACAGAAGATGGCCAAGGACAGATCCCTGTGGAACTCCAGAAGTGACTGGAGTCCACTCAGAGGAAACACCATTGATTACTACTCGTTGTTGTCTACCTGTTAGCCAAACGTCTATCCAATTTGTGACCGAATTGATTCCTAGTGCACTAACTTTTGACATTAGCCTGCAATGAGGCACATTATCAATTGTTTTCTGAAAATGCATGTAACGCATGTCTATAGCTCTACTTTTGTCATACTCACTCAGCATTTTGTGGAAAAAATAAGACATGCTCGGTGTCGCCTGAATCCATGTTGGGAATCTGTAATTAAATTGTGGATTCCTAGGTTGTCAACTATCTTGGCTACTAGTATCTCTTCTAAGAGTTTTACTATGATAGAAGTCAAGCTAATTGGCCAATAAGTCTTTAGACACTCATGATACCCCTTTTTAAAGATTGAGAGTGAGAGAGAGAGAGGACAGAGGTAAACAGAGAAAAACGCAGTAAGCTCTGGCAACACACCAGTCAAAGAGACGTGTTAATGACCATATTTCACTTCCTCAAATGTTCCTTCTGACGTCGAGTATGGGATTAAATATTATATTATTTTGCCTACTCACCTTATATTTTATCATACAAGATAATATAAGATTACATATACAATATATATATATACCGGTATATATATATATATATATATATATATATATATATATATATATATATACATATATATATATATAGATATATATACCTGTATATAATATATATATATATATATTATAATGCTTTAAGCAATATCAACATTACAGAGAGAGAAGTACTGACATGTTTGGAAAAACTTAAGTCAAACAAATCACCTGGACGAGACACAATCTCACTTAGAGTTTTAAAAGAAGCTAAACGTGAGCTCTCCAAACCACTGACATTGCTTTTTAATAAATCCTTGCAGTCCGGGACTATGCCTAATGAGTGGAAGCTCGCTAACGTAACACCGATATTATAAAAGGCAGCTAATCTTTACCTAGTAACTATCGTCCAATTACCTTAAACCTCAGTTGTCTGTAAAATGATAGATACACTCATAAGAGATAGACTCGTAAATCATTTAGAGGAAAATAACCTACTCAAAGATACTCAGCATGGCTTCCACTAACAAACGTTCCTGCTTGACGAACCTATTTAAATTCTTCTACTGTATCTATGACTATGACTATAGTAAAGTTGTAGATATTATATGCCTTGATTTTCAAAAGGCCTTTGACAAAACTACCCCGCAAACGTTTAGTGATGAAGATAAAAGTGCATGGAATAAAAGGGGGAGTGTTGAGATGTATGGAAAATTGGCTCAATGAAAGAAAGCAAAGGGTAGTCATAATCGGTAAAGCATCAAAATGGACCAAAGTAACTAGGGGGGTACCCCAGGGATCGGTTCTAGGACCAGTTATATTCTTAGTTTATATAAATGACATAGATGAGGGCCTCACCTGTACAATCTCAAAGTTTGCAGACGATACACAAATTGCAAATACTCTACTCTCAAACGAGCATGTAGAAGATACGCAAAATAAAATAGAAAAACTGTCATGTTGGGCTCAAATTTGGCAAATGAGTTTTAATGCGGATAAATGTAAAGTACTCCATATTGGGACCCAAATTGAAAGAGAAAATTACTCAATGAAAGGCACTCAGCTTAAGAGTACAGACAGAGAAACTTATTTGGAAGTAAAGCAGGGATCCCACTGTGCGACTCGGCGACTTGGAATGCGATGAGACAGCTTGCGACAGTTTGTTTGTCTCTATGTCCAGTATTCGCATTAATCGACCATAAAGTCTCAATCAATCTCAGTATTCTCACAATAGTCTCACAAACCCCCCCACGAGACCCCCAGAAGTCGCTAGAGTCGCCGTTAGATTTTGAAAAGTTTAAAATCCGGCTGCGAATGGACGACTGCTGCGAGGAATGCGACATAATCGGGCATTGTCTCACTTCTTTCTCACCTTAACTCAGTAGAATCTCAGTACTCGCACCAAGGTCTCGTTTGTCGCAACTCATGGAAAAGGTGTGCGAAATGGTCGACCTTCAAACGAGAATTGCGAAAATAGTGCGACAATTGTGCAACAAAATTGCGACAATATCGATTAATTACGATATCATTGCGTCCTTCATTGATATTTCAGCGATCTGTCATTATTGGCAACGCTGTTTTTGGTATGACCGAGCGATTAAAGTGCGACGGTAGCGCAATAAACGCGATAGTCTACCCGATAACTTCTATCGCGACGAGATTGTCACTAGACAAGTTCCGGAGTGAGATAATGTGCGAACAAAGAAGAAAAAACGAATACAACAAAAACATTACAACAGAAAATCAGAAATTAGGAGTTCGAAAGGGTTTAGGATTAGGAACGAAGAAGAAGAAGAAGAAGAAGAAGAAGAAGAAGACAGTGAATAGAATGAAGAGGAGGACGAAAGGGAGGAAGAAGGCAGAGGAGGAAGAAGGCAAGTAAAAGGGGGATCAAATGTTAAAATAAAGGAATATGAACGATAATAATTAATAGATAAGAAGACGAAGAGAAAGAGAAATATAAGAAAAGGAAAAGAGAAGAAGAAGACGAAGAAGATGAGAGAAGAAGAAGAAGAAGAAGACGAAGAAGATGAAAGAAGAAGAAGAAGAAGAAGATGAAGAAGATGAAAGAAGAAGAAGAAGAAGAAGACGAAGAAGATGAAAGAAGAAGAAGAAGAAGAAGATGAAGAAGATGAGAGGAGAAGAAGAAGAAGAAGAAGACGAAGATGAAAGAAGAAGAAGAAGAAGAAGAAGAACCTTCTTAAGCTGTATGAAATCGTCTTAACCCTTTGAAATTTCCAGAGTTCCTTCTTAAGCTGTTTAAAATCGTCTAAGGATGTACCGATAGCCTTACTGGAGATAGTCTGTACCCTTCGAAATTCCCAGAGATCCTTCCTAAGCTGTTTAAAATGGTCTAGGGATGTAGCCTTATTTGAGATAGTCTGTACCCTTCGAAATTCCCAGAGATCCTTCCTAAGCTGTCTAAAATGGTCTAGGGATGTAGCCTTATTTGAGATAGTCTGTACCCTTTGAAATTCCCAGAGTTCCTTCCTAAGCTGTCTAAAATAATTTGAGATAGTCTTTACCCTTTGAAATTCCCAGAGTTCCTTCCTAAGCTGTATAAAATCGTCTAAGGATGTAGCCTCATTTACGATTTGTTTTTTACACCATGCCCTTACATAAGGAAGGTTGAGCTGGTATCACACGAGAGCTTTTATAGTCAACATTCGATGATCAACATTTTTCTGGCAATATTTCTTGAGTATTTGACACTGGTATCGGAAACTAGACAGATGGTAGACGAATTTAGGTAACCGAAATCATCTAAATGTTTACCCCATAAGCTGCCAGACCAGTGTTAAGGATAAATGTTGAGTGAAAAAGCGCTCGTGTGATACCGGCATTATGGAGCTCCGATCTTACTTCCAACTATTTTGACAATTTTACCAAAACACATTATTATTATGATGATGCGTTGTTTAATGTTGATAAGGGTTGTGAGTGATTCTACCTACAGTATATATAACTTTCTCTCTCTCGCTCTCTCTCTCTCAATTTTTTTTTTTTTTTTTTTTGTCGAGTAGACTGAAAAAACGCCTCCCAGACTTCCTTCAAAATAAATGTTTACCTGATCGAAGGACCGAGACATTGCAGGTTTGCGATCGATCACCGCCAAAAATCCGATCCCTGAATGGGGTGAAGCGTCTTATGATCGCCAAAAGGATAATGTGACATGTCCTAAATTCTCCAAACAAATGGAGTGAAACAAGGAGGGTCCAAACCCCCGCCACACATACACACACACACACACACACACACACACACACACACACACACACACACATTTGAAAAGAGTTGAAATTAATATAGATATATGAAAAATATAGAGCTACAGTCAAACACCCACCCCAAGGCAAAATAGAGAGGCGGATGGACTTCATCAGGCCACAGCCATCCGCCGTAATCGGTTTTCTGTTATAACGGTGGCAAACCGGCTATCTCTATAATACCTGGTGTAGAGTGTTTGCCCTAAAAGAAAATGTAGTATAGTACTAATGAAATAGTCAAAATCAGGGGGTTGATAAATTCGGGAATTAATTTTGTAGTCAGAAGTAGAGTAGACAAAATCAGTTAGTTTAATTAAATTGGGGGAGGTCATATTTTGTTGTCGGATATCGTAGAAATCCCTTAACTACATTAAAAAGTACTGAAACATATTTAGCATGAGATAAAGTGAGGTTGAGCTCTGGGAGGCAGGTAAACTGGTCGAGAACTTTCCGCCACCACCCTATTTATACCATATCTGCCTCATCCAATTATAGAATCGGTGACATCGCAGGTGGGATTACAGGTGAACGTATGGCGACAACCGTCCATCATTCGACATGTTTGCTTAACATTCTCAGTCTAATTGCACCAGTAGTCTTGCATGCGCACCATTATTGCAGCGGTATCGCAATTGTCAATAATACCTTTTGCATAATTCGTTCTTATCGCTGTCAAATTGTCTTCAGACTTTCGCTAATGTCTCCTCACATTCGATGTTCTCGCACGATACTCGCATACTCTCTCACGGCTACCGCGTTCTTCGTTCTTCGCTTACAAGATCACATTGATTCGGCGCCGAAAATGGCGATTTTTGGACATAGACCAAAAAAAGCTGTCGCATCGCATTCGAAGTCGCCGAGTGCACAGTGGGATCCCTGCTTAACAATATCGAGTAACCTAAATCCCAGTCAACAATGCTCAGAAGTTGTTAAGAAGGCAAATCAAATAATTAGCTTTAGAGGCAGGTCATTCAAGCATAAATCCAAAGATGTAATCCTCACACTTTACAGTTTCCAACTGTCTTCTTCTGGAATATTGTGTTCAATCCTGGTGCCCCTACTACCAACAAGATATTGATGAACTTGAACGAGTTCAACATAGTTACCAAAATTATACCTAATCTAAGAAACAAACCAATCGAGGAGTGTCTTAGAGAATTAAATGGATTTCCTTTAACCCAGCGCAGATTAAGAGGTGACCTAATTCAAGTCTTCAAAATCATCAACGGCATCGACAAAATGGACTGTAATAAGTACTTTACGATCGACCAATCAAAGTACATGCAGGGAAATGGTTGCAAATGTTTTGGTAAATCATTTAACTCGCACGAGTCTAAGCATTTCTTCTTCAATCGAGTTATGAACTTGTGGAATGGGCTTCCTTGAGATGTTATAGACAGCACCACCGTTGATTCCTGTTAACATTGCCTAGACAAGCACCTCGCATTAAACCCGCAACTGATTGCATTTGTAAATGAATTACTTTTTCTCAGATACATGGAGGATCACTTATAGATGTGTTATGTTATTAACCCAAATTGTTCCCTACTAACATCTAACCCTGCCAAGCACATTGGTCTTAAGGCAGTGCTTTTCTTTCCAATTGTTTCTTACCCACTCTGAACCACTGTTGGACACTCTGAACAGCAGTGTTTTGGAGGGCAAGCAAACTCGAGGAGTCGCTAGACCTGTTGTTGCTTGACTTTCTTTGTAAATAAGACGTTGTCCTTACTGAAAGGGTTTAGGTTAGCGATATTTCGCTAATCTAACAAACGTTTGTAACACCGAAATTGTTCGGAATTTGGGGTAATTTCGTTTATTTCAAGCCAAATGCAGTCAATCATGCACACGTCCTGGCAGCAGACAGGTGGACTCATCTACTACTCTTTCACATCTTGTATGTGTATAATTTGGCTTGGATTATCACACTCATTATCTTTGTAGGTTTGTCTACTTAGTATTTAGGCTACATTCACCCGTGTATGCTTGTTTCACCCATCATTTTTCTTGAAGTTGATAGACCTTCTCTCTTGCATTTTGTATTCAATTAATTTGGTGATAAAAAGCCATACTTAATTAACTATATGTAGACTTTGAAAAATACATTCTTCATGAAAAACGTAAAAAACACAACTTTTTACCATCTTCACAAAACAAAATCGACACTAACACAAGTTCAATTGAATTTGATAATTACCAAGAAAGCATTATGGACGAAAGAAGATAACGTTGTAATATAAATTCAGGGTAGGAATGGATATAAAAGCATTTTTTTTTTTTTTTTTTTTTTTTTTTAAAGAGACAATGAACGGAGGAAGGAAAAACACAGATAAAACAAAAAGGTCCATGTGCCTAAAGGCATCCTCCATTCATAAAATGTTTGTAACAACTGGATTTAAACATTTGTAGATTGTAAGTTTGTGAAAAGCAATTCGAGGGAAGTGAATTCCAAAGAGTAGTAGTTCTAGGGATAAATGAATTTTGATATGCAGAAGTTCTGCATTGTGGAGGAGAAAGTGTAAATTCATGGGCGCTCTCAGCTGCCCTAGTTCTACGGGGAAAGATGTGGAGAGGCGGCACAATTGAAGCAAGTTCCTCGGAACAATTGCTGTGAAAATATCTGTAGAATAATGCAAGGGATGCAACGTTTCTTCGTATGGATAATGTAGGAAGGTCCTGTGTGATTGAAGGTTATTGATTAATCTAATAGCTTTATTTTGAATTTTGTCCAACTGCCTCAATGCAACCACTCCACTTCCACTCCACAGAGGTGAACAGTAATCCATCTGAGAACGCACATGACTTTTATATATTACGGCCAACTGCTCGTCAGTGAAGAATTCTCGAACTCTGTACAGGAGTCCCAGTTTTTTAGAGGCATTCTTAGCAATGCTTCTAACATAATGTGTCCAGCTCAAGTTAGTAGTTAATGTTACACCGAAAATGTCAATACTAGGGGAAGTGGGAATATTTACATCATTAACAAATATATGGGAGTCAGTGAGATTCTGTCGATTAGAAAATTGAATGTACTTGGTTTTCTGTGCATTAAAGGAAACTAGATTCTTTTGTCCCCATTCTTCAATTCTAGAAAGGTCCTGGTTTAGAGAAATTGCAGTGCTTATTTTTGAATTTATAAGATCGGGTTGGGTGAAAGAATTGGTAAATGTGAAGGAACTGTGGAGTGTTGAGTCATCTGCGTAGGAATGTATTGGATTATGAGTGGTAGATATGAGATCATTGATATGAATGAGGAACATAATTGGGGCCAAAACTGATCCCTGGGGAACACCAGCATTTATTGAGTAAAATTGAGAATAAAGGCCATCTACCATTACATATTTTTCTGTTATGAAGATAAGAAGAAATTAGTGGAACTAATGATGCAAGGCCGTAGTGTGACATCTTCGACAATAAGTATTGATGCCAGACTCTATCAAATGCCTTTGATATATCCAGTGCTATTGTATGTGTTTCACCATGTTGGTCTGTAGCCTGGTTGATTTGATGCGTAAGAAGGCAAAGAATGTCTGCAGTTGATCGACATCGTCTAAAACCATATTGCCTATCACTGATTAATTTATTATTCTCAAGATGCTTAATTATGTGATTATTTAATATAATTTCAAAGACTTTACCAAGAGTGGAAGTTATAGCTATTGGTCTGTAGTTTGATGGATCTGAAGAGGCACCTTTTTAGGAACTGGATGGATATTTGCTTCTTTCCAGGGTACTGGGAAGCATGAGGTATGAGTACATAGACGGAAATTTTTTGCCAATACAGGAGCGAGCACCAAGGAGCAATTCTTAAGTACTATTGGAGGAATTTTATCTGGACCAGGAGCCTTATCTACTGAGAGATTCTGCAAAATAGTTTTGACATGTCTGGTGTGGATCTTAAGTGAGGGAATTTCAGGCGAATTAAAATTAAGTACAGGGACATCTTGATTTATTTAATCTAAGATTGAGTTGGTGGAGAAAATATAATATATAATGTTCATGATAATTCGTATTGATATATATTTATTCATTTGGTCATGTTTGTATATTTAGGTTATTTATTATAGTCGTTGTTTTCTTTCTTGATTGCATTTTTCTCCTCATGTATGCCTTCCATCTATGTTATATCCTCGCCTCCGTTCATCCATCACTCTTTCCCTAGATTCTAATTTTCCACAATACCCTTCTCCCCTCCCTCCCTCCCCAGCTGGTGCTCCGTTATTATCTTCATAACTGAGGTGGAATATATTATACTTGTTTATCATATGGTCAGGTGGCTCTGGAGGTGAAGTCTTGGATTAATGGTGGGGTATGTTGATGCTAGTGAACTGTAGTTAACCTTATTCTGTTGGTTATCACAAATAGTAAGTTCGCCACTATATGTTACAAATGTTCTACATATTATAGCACATATGAATATGATCACTAGACATTACATCGACCACCGTTTACAGTACACTATAGCATATGGATTTACTAAAAAAAAAAAAAAAAAAAAAAGGCGGGTGCCCAATCACGAAAGGGGTTGAAATAGGGGAGTTATTCCCCGGCCAAAGGCGGCTTTCTATTGTCTTTCCTAGCTGATGCAGAGAGGATTGGGTTCTAGTCATGTGGTGATGGGCTGGTCTATCAAAGTGAGAATTGAGCATTTCATGCCATACCCATAGCTTACTCTGACTGTTCCTTTTACTTATATATTTACTAGATCTTAAGTGACTGCGTCTTCTTCCGTAGATTGACCTCTCTACTGCCAAGCTAGAGGTTGGCAGACTTGTTTTGTTTTTGTTGTATATTCCAACTTTACTCCCTCTCGGGCATAGGCTGAGAGCCTGTGCTTTCAACCATTCAACACGATGAAGCCTGTGAGGTCTCGCTCCAGTCTTGGGAGTGAGCCACGTGAAGCACTTAGAACTGAAACCAACGTTTTGCCATCTTGCCTTCGCATATATATGGATCTGCTTCACTTTTGTGCTTCACTGTCTCACCCCCAAGACTAGCACACTCACTCTCAGAACGCCATCTATTGAGCAATTAATTCACTGGGAGCCAAAACGACACAGGGGGAGATTGCAGACACAAATCGAGCAGGGCAATACCCAGGGGGAGGCCTATTTGGCATTTGATAAGGAGTTGTTTAAAATCCTGCTTCACTTGTCTGGCTTCCCTTACTGTTTTTGTGTGTGCCTCACCTACAAAGAGTGATCCAGCTAGCTCTCACAAACACATCTACCTCCTATCTTCACTACACTAAACAAGCACACCACACTTCCTTCTGCAATAAAACAAAAAACAGAAAAACAAATATTAATAAATCAAATGATGAATGACAATTGTCCAGCCTCGGAGTCTGTTTCCTCCTACTTTCTCTATTCCAGTTTCAAACCCAAAGGTGGATGTTGTGCATACATGCAAAAACAAACTCACTAGCTTTCGTGTTCCTGATTTCGACTCCTCTGAATTCTCCTCAAACTATCCTCTCATTTTCATAATAAACACTTCTGTGCTGTCCATCTTTCCCCTAACTCAAATGACTTTCCCAAATTCTTTGACTATCTAAACTTTTAAGTGGAACACATTCTATCCATCTCACCTTTCTCAGAAATGCCCATCTTAGGAGATTTCAATGTTCACCACCGCCAATGTATCTCCTCTCATTTCACGGACCAGCCCGGTGAGCGAGCCTACATCGGTTCTATCCTAAATGACCTAGAGCAGTTGGTTCATCAACCCACCCATATCCCGGATTGATTCAGAGATCGGCCCAACGTTATTAACTTGTGTCTACCTTCTAACCCTTCCTCTTATACTGTTGATCTATTCTCTCCTTTGGGCTTCTCTGACAATAAACTTATCTCTTTCACCTGTCCTATCTCTCCAGTTCGGTCACACAAACCTCCCAGCCGACGGTGCTTGTGGCACTTTTGCGCTGCCAACTGGGAGGCTCTCCGGCAGTACTTCTTTGATTTCCCATGGAATTATTTTTGCTTCCATGACCGGGGACCATGAACGCATTACTGAAGTAATCCTCTCGGGTATGGAGGCATACATTCCATTTTCTTTCTCTCAGACAACTGCAAAAAAATCTTGGTTTACTCACTCTTGTTCTAATGCTGCCCGCAATAAGAAGGAAGCATTCAAATGGTACCGACGCCTTCAAACTCAAAAATCACATTCTTCCTTTGTTTCTTCCCAGAATCAAGCAAATCTGTTCTTCGGCTCGCCGAACACTCTTTTATTAATAATAAATGTACTGAACTATCCCACTCTAGCTCTTCCCAACCTTTCTGGCATCTACCCAAAAACCTCTCCAACATTTTTCTTCTTCGTCTTTCCCTCCCCTTTTTCCACTCTGACGGCACCCCTGTCACTTCTTCCTCTGACAAAGCTGAACTCTTCGCCCAAACTTTCGCTAGAAAATCCACCTTGGATGATTCCGGTGCTATTCCTCTCTCTAAACCCCCCTCTCTCCTACTTATGCCTAATATCCTAATCTCTTATACAGATGTACTTTCTACCCTCGCTGGGCGTACGGTCCGGATTGTGTTTCTCCTGTTGTACTAAAAGACTGTGCTTCCATGCCAAATCCCTGCCTAGGCAAACTCTTCCGTTTCTGCCTCTCCTCTAACATCTTCCCTTCTTGCTGGAAGTTTGCTCTCATTCAACCTGTCTCAAAAGAAGTGTGACTGCTCTCAACCCTCCAACAATCGTCCAATTGCTCTAATTTCTTGCATCTCCTAAGTTTTTGAAACTATTCTTACTTCAAAATTTCCTAAGAATCTCTGTTCCCATAATCTAATCTCAGATCACCAGTATGGATTCCTTAGGGGTCGTTCTACTGGTGATCTTGCATGTCTTACTAACTCTTGGTCATCCTCCTTTCGGGACTTCGGTGAAACCTTTTCTATTGCGCTAGAATAATAATATTGTGGTTCCCAAACGCTTTACGGTCATTACCCCTTTTTCACATAGCATCAATATTTATGGCCCCCGTCCGTCCGTCCATCCGTAGCCCGCTACAGTATTTAAAAACACACACTTTTAGCACCATAAATTTCATTCTCTGAGTACGATACATTAATAGAACTAAACAATTAATACACATTCCTAGAGCAGACAATATATAATTAGGTGCTTGAATTTATATTCAAAATATCCTACTAAAACAAGTTACAGCTCTTACAATGTTCCTATCATTTGCAATTCCATTCCATTCAGTGCGAAGGGTGATGTTGCATATAAACAACCACCTTCTTGATTCCTGGTTATGTTACACTCAAAGCGCATCGTAGGTCATGCTTCACATCGAGTACATTACAATATTTTGTTTTTATGTGGAGTCGGTGAGAGAAAGCAGCCTCACAGGAATAGGTTGACGCAAATGGTAAGAGGTGGCGAAATGCTAGGTCAAATAAGTTTGGGTAGGAAACTGCCATTGATGACCAAAACACAGTGAGATATTCAACTTCAAACTTCATCTTGGTTCCTGAATCTTCCTGAAGCTTCAACAACTATGTCTGGCCATCATCATTGCCATCAGGTATACATGTCACTGGAACAGTGAATGGGCCCTTAGTAGCAGAGAGGTTTGCTCTGGATATCTGGGAAGTATCTTTTAAGTTCCTCTTCCATGGTTTAAAGATGTTTGACTATCAAATTATGTGTAGCAGTGTCGCATTCCTCTGTAACCTCTGACACAGTTTCCAGCATTGCTAAGTTACCTAGGCCAACTTTGCGCCTCCAATTTCCCATCTTAAAAATGAAATCTTTGATTTTGTCCACAGATTCGATTATCAAGCTTTCTTTACCCTGTAATTCCAGGTCGTGAAGTTCAGTTGTCTACATATATCAGAGTGTACAAGAATTCTGGGGGCAGTGTTTTAGATGCAAGGGCATGCCTGGGGATCATGCAGTAAAGACGGACAGCAGTTGGATTTTTTTTGTAGAAATCTTGTAACAAAGCCTGACTGAGAACCTAGCATGGCTGGAGCCCCATCCGTGCATAGCCTCTGAGGGATATGCACGGATTAGGCCAAAATTGTGTTCTTCCTCAGCAAATACATATATTTTGTTATTATAATCATAGACTACAGTAGATCTGGACTGGGCACGAAAATGGAACTTTGCAGTAAGGGACCCAAAATTGGAGAACGAACACAAAAGCTTGAACCTAGAAACCGCGAAAATGTGATATTTTCGCGGTTTCGAGGTTTGAACTTTGGGGTTCGTTCTCTGAATTTGGGTCCCTTACTGCAAAGTTCCATTTTCGTGTCCAGTTCAGTTCTACTGTAGTCTATGTGATAATTAGTATATAAGAAAATATAATCAGATATAGAGCAATATTTATTCAGATTGAATGTATAAAGATAAATATATAATTTGAGACAGACCAATCATATGCCTGGCAGCAAGGCAATGCACAAACCTGTTCTGAACCTTTGATTTTACTCTACTGGCTGGTTACCTCCCCCCTACCCTCTGGTATCATAATCTGTACACTCTCTCAACTTAAGGCCCCCTACATATTTAAAAAAGGCCCCCCAGGGGGCCATGGCCCCCAGTTTGGGAACCGCTGAATTATTATATCGAAGGCCTTTGATAGAGTCTGGCACAAATCTCTAATTTCTAAACTATACCCTCCTTCGGTTTCTATCCCTCTATATGTGCCTTATCTCTAATTTCCTTTCTGGCCATTATATAGCTGCGGTTGTGAACGGCCATCGTTCACTTCGTCAACCTTCCAACTCTGTTCCTCAGCGCTCTGTCCTATCTACAATTATCTTTATAATATTCATTGATGATCTTCTCAACTGTACCTCCAGTCCTATCCATTCATATGCTGATGACTCTACCTTACACTATTCAACTAGTTTTTCAGAACCTCCCAGAAAGCAATCACTCAAAAAGTCATGTGATGATGCCATAAAACACTTATCTTCTGACCTATCAACCATTTCCATTTGGGGCAGAGAGAATCTTGTTGCTTTCAATGCTTTCAAAACCCAGTTTCTCCATTTATCCACCCGCCAAGAACTCCAAAGGACTTTCTCTTATACTTCAACAATACAGAAATCAACCATTCACCTTCTCTCAGTATTCTCGGTGTCTCATTTTCTCTGGTTCTCACTTGGAAGGACCATATTACCGCCCTTGCTTCCCAGAAGCTGGGTGTGCACAACTACTTCCGGGGGTTCTTTACCCCTGCACAGCTTCTTGCTCTGTACAGAGGCACAGTGTGTCCTTGTATTGAGTATTGTTCACATGTATGGGGAGGATCCTCTCATACAGTACTTCTTAACAAAGTAGAAAAGAAAGCTTTTCATCTCATTAACTCATAATCCACTCACTGACACACCGCAATCTCTCTATCTTCGCTACAATGTTGCATCTCTCTCCCTATTCTATCGTTATTACAATAATCAGTGTTTCTCAGAGTTTTTTCAATGTATACCACCTCCTCTATGTACAGTATGTAGCACCTGTCTTGCAACACTATCCTATCCCTGTGCAACTCTCCAACCCAAGAGTGAAAGAGTGAGAGGTTAGAGGTTACGATCTCTGCCCAACCTAGAATGAACAGACTATAGTTTGTGGATACGTCTAATTTTGTATAACTTTCTTACCTCACCTAACAAAAAATATTAATAATTATAAAACAAAACAAAACAAATAATAATAATAATAATAATAATAATAATAATAATTATTATTATTATTATATAAATTATAGATATATATATTAATAAATTAACAAAATATTTATAACGACTATAGAAAATGTTTGTGTAAAATCAACTACTAGTAAATAATGATTACCTCAATCGCAACAGTTTTTATGTGGCGATAAAATAAACTATGTCTTTTACTTCCCTTTGCTGTTACATTCACCCTGATTCCATTAAGAGGAGATGGATTTTTTTGTCATGCCCCCATTCTCCCTTATGTTTAAAGCCGTTCGGCCCATTAGTTTGGCGATTTTAAGATCTTACGCCCCATTTCTTTATCAAATTGAAGACCTTTCGTGCCATTTGGTTGTCGATATTTTCCTGGCGAGTGATAACGAGCCTGTAACTTTAGAAGGAACCTGCCTCGAAAAGGAGTCAAGGGGGTGTTATTTTAAGCTAGATGGAGGTCTAGGGAGGAAACTAAAATAATAGTATAAAGATTCATACATGAACAAATACATATACACCCATCCCCCCTCAACACATACATATACACCCATCCCCCCTCAACACATACATATACACCCATCCCCCCTCAACTCATACATATACACCCATCCCCCCTCAACTACATATACACCCATCCCCCTCACACATACATATACACCCATCCCCCCTCAACTCATACATATACACCCATCCCCCCTCAACACATACATATACACCCATCCCCCCTCAACACATACATATACACCCATCCCCCTCAACACATACATATACAACCATCCCCCCTCAACACATACATATACACCCATCCCCCCTCAACACATACATACACCCATCCCCCTCAACACATACATATACACCCATCCCCCCTCAACACATACATATACACCCATCCCCCTCAACACATACATATACACCCATCCCCCCTCAACACATACATAACACCCATCCCCCCTCAACACATACATATACACCCAACTCCCCTCCACACATACATATACACCCATCCCCCTCAACATATACACCACCCCCCCTCAACAAATACATATACACCCATCCCCCTTCAACACATACATATACACCCATCCCCCCACAACACATACATATACACCCATCCCCCCTCAACACATATATACACCCATCCCCCTCAACACAGACATATACACCCACCCCCCCCCCACACATACATATACACCCATCCCCCCTCACCACATACATATACACCCATCCCCCTTCAACACATACATATACACCCACCCCCCCTCAACACATACATATACACCCATCCCCCTTCAACACATACATATACACCCATCCCCCTTCAACACATACATATACACCCATCCCCCTTCAACACATACATATACACCCATCCCCCTCAACACATACATATACACCATCCCCCCTCAACACATACATATACACCCATCCCCCTCAACACATACATATACACCCATCCCCCTCAACACATACATATACACCCATCCCCCCTCAACACATACATATACACCCAACCCCCCTCAACACATACATACACACCCATCCCCCCTCAACACTTACATATACACCCATCCCACTTCAACACATACATATACACCCATCCCCCTTCAACACATACATATACACCCATCCCCCTTCAACACATACATATACACCCATCCCCCTTCAACACATACATATACACCCATCCCCCTTCAACTAACATGGGAGAGCGGCTGAATTAGTTGGGTGCAAACATGATGAATGGCATCACGTCAATGCTATCTGATACCCTATCACCGATTTACTTGTCCATATTGGCCAGAAATAGAGATGCTTCCGGAGATATTTTATGCACAGCTATTTATTCGATCCCGTATGTCTTATTTATAACTATGTTTTCAAAGAGATAAACATATAATGCGCTTCAGTATAATGAGAGTATTCTGTATTAAATTAAATATTTGATACTACGTATGGTATATACTGTAGAATTAAATTAATACAAACCATTATTATTTATAGGTCTTATCATGAGAATAAGATTTCAAGAATAAAAAATTCATTAATTTATGTGTTGATAGGTAAATACTTGGAAGCTTTCCTTAACTCTTACAAGTTGGTGAACTTATAAATCTACTCCGGTTCCAGACAAGCATAAAATGCAGTTAAGTTGGAGCTATAAAAATATACAAACATATGGAGAGGAACACTTTATTGAAAGGTTTTCAATCATGGACGAGCCTATGACCGAAACATTGTTATCATAATATTTATGTGGTAATTAACCCGGGAGCTGCGGGGAGACTCTTAAGAGTTCCCCCGGCGCACTGCGGGGAGACTCTTAAGAGCAGAGACTTTGAACCCGTACCAAAACCGCGCGTTTATAGCCAGGCGGCTGAAAATTGGTGTGGGTATAGTACTACATGTCAACTCTCGATACCACCCCGCCAAACGCTCGCCCCGCACTCGTGCAAGCACCACCGCGCCAGTAACCACGCACTAGTCATGGAGCCTACACGTCCCTCACGCTCGCTCCCTGATGACACAACCAGCCCTCCTTCTGGTGGTGTTAGCCGCCGTGGAAGGCAGAGGGTGGCTGCCAAAGACCCTAGCTACCAGTACGACACGCCCTACAGCTCAGAGGACGAATCACCAGCACCAAAAGCACGTAAAACACGTGCAAGCAGGGCAATGGCACAGAGGTCATTGGTCTTTCGGGACACTGCCACCACGACCCAGGCCACTGCAACAACCACTACCACCACCACTGCCACCACTGCCACCCCTGCCATGCCACCGGTACCAGCGACGCAGGAGGCCGCCCTAGGGCTGCATTACCTGCGGGGGCAGGAAAAATGAAAGGCACGGGCGTAGGGAAAAGAACCCGTACGCCAGCCACAGTGCCCCTACCACCACCAACACCACCAGCCGCCCCTGGCCCGGCTGCCCCTGCCGCCCCTGCTGCCCCTGCCGCCCCTGCCGCCCCTGCTGCCCCTGCCGCCCCTGCCGCCCCTGCCCAAGGAACAGGGAAGGGGAAGGGGAAAGGGAGAGGGAAAGCGACTGGGAAAGCGACTGCTGGCCCTGGTGTCCCTGCCGGCCCTGCTGCCCCTGCCGCCCCTGCCGCCCCTGCCGCCCCTGCCGCCCCTGCCGCCCCTGCCCAAGGAACAGGGAAGGGGAAGGGGAAAGGGAGAGGGAAAGCGACTGGGAAAGCGACTGCTGGCCCTGGTGTCCCTGCCTGCCCTGCTGCCCCTGCCGCCCCTGCCGCCCCTGCCGCCCCTGCCCAAGGAACAGGGAAGGGGAAAGGGAAAGCGACTGGGAAAGCGACTGCTGGCCTTGGTGTCCCTGCCGGCCCTGCTGCCCCTGTTGCCCCTGCCGCCCATGCCGCCCCTGCCCAAGGAACAGAGAGAAGGGCGACAGGCACCACCATCATCTTGCCATCAAGGCCACGCACCACTGCTGCCCCTGCCGCCGCCGCCCCTGCCGCCGCCGCCCCTGCCGCCGCCCCTGCCACCACCTCTGCTGTCCCTGTCCATAAGACTCCCGCACGTGCCAAAGTGACCCGGAAAACTCTTACACCATCTAAGTATGCCGCCCTGCTGTTTGATGGTGATTCGCAGGACATTGGCAGCCCGGGTTTCGACGACGAAGCCCTAGCACGGGACCAAGGGTGGGGGGATTTGGGAGTGGACAGTGGGAGTGAGTCCGACGTCGGTGACGAAAACGAGGAAGGGCATCGTCTGTCAAGTGAAGAGGAGGGTAATGATGATGAAGTGCTGTATCACGACCATGGAAGCGATATTTCAGACGCAGAAGCAGACGCAGACGACATTCCGATCCCTGGCATGCCTTCGTTCGATTGGTCTGACGGGGTCAATTTTGTACCTGACGTGCCCCAGTTCAATCCTGGGACGTCAGGAACAACTGACGACTGGCCCTGTGATGATCAAGCGAACGAAAGCGACTTCTTCCTCGCTTTTTTCGACATGGAGGTAATGACGTACATCGTTGCCCAAACAAACGCCTACTACAGGTGGGTGTTTGGCAGATTGGACGTCCTTTCTCCAAAAGCGAGAATACGAGGCTGGGTGGATACGACTGTGGCAGAATTTCTGACGTTCTTTGCCTTGTTGTTCCTCATGCCTCTGATCAAGAAGCATGTGTTGCAACACTACTGGAAGCACGACCCTCTCATCGCCACCCCAACTTTCAATAAGTTCATGACTCGTGACAGATTTTTGTTGCTGCTAAGATTTATGCACTTTGCAGACAACGAAAATCCTAACAGGATTGACAGGATATGGAAAGTTCGGGATGTGTTCACCATGTTGTTGGAGAGGTATAGGAAATACTTTTACCCCTTCCTCAATTTGGTGATTGATGAGTCGCTCGTGCTCTTCAAAGGACGTCTTGTTTTCAAGCAGTATATCCCCTTGAAGAGGCATAGGTTCGGAATCAAGCTCTTCGTGTTGTGCGACTGTGAAACTGGAATAGTGCTTGACATGATCGTGTATACAGGAACTGACATTGACGTACCGAAAGCCGCTGCCAATGACCCCATGGGCATGTCAGGTGCCATCGTCAGGAAAATGTTGGCACCTTACCTGGGCAAAGGCCACATCATCTACACTGACAACTGGTATACTTCTCCTGCTCTCTGCCAGTTTCTTTATGACAACCAAACGGGGTCATGTGGGACTGTCAGAAAGACAAGAAAGTTTATGCCAAAGTTCACAGGTGATGTCATTCCTCTCACAGATGCCTCCTCCAGTGACACACCTTCAGAAGACGACCTGGCCCAGGAACACCGCGAGAGGCATGTGCGAAGAAGGCGACGAAAGGGGCAGAAATACAAGCAGCTCGAGAAGTGTGGGAAACTGATAGCCCTGAAGTGGAAGGATAAGCGAGACGTCCACCTGCTTTCCACCGTCCACACAGGTGCCCAGGTGGATTCTGGCAAAATCCACTACCGAACCAGGAAGACAATCTACAAGCCCGACATGGTAGTGGACTACACCAGAAACATGCGCCTGGTGGACAAGTCTGACTGTCAGCTGTCAGGCGTTGAGTGTCTGAGGAAGACTGTGAAGTGGTATCACAAGCTCTTCCTCCACCTAGTTGACATAACGATGCTGAACGCCTACAACTTGTGGTTGGTGAAGAAGGATATGGCCCCAAACCAGAAGCTGAAATTCCGGGAGTTCGTGTACAACGTCTCCTACCAACTCCTGGAGAAGTATGGCACCACCACTCACAGACGTACGGCATGGCGTGGGGATCACGTTCCTGACCGCATCCAGCTGGGTGTCGAAAGACACTACACAACCAACACCGAGCTGATTGGCACTCGTCACAGGCAGGTGCAGTGCACCGTCTGCAGCTCCAGTGTGAGGAAACCCCATGTAACCAAAAGAGTCACCTCAATGTGCGCCGAGTGCAAAGTTGCACTCTGCCTGGGTGACTGCTTCAGGGACTACCACACCTTCAAGAACTACTGAGTGTCGGCCCTGCCCTGCCCTGCCCTGGACTCGCCCCGTGCCCTGCCCTGGACTCGCCTCCTGCCCTGCCCTGCCCTGGACTCGCGCCCTACCTTACCTGACCTGACCTAATTGATCACGCTACCTCATAATGTAACATATATATTATATAATGTATAAGTTCCAAAGATGTCCCTGTGATATAGCTTTTACATTATATAATTGTATGTTTCATTATTTAGTTTATAAGTTTCAAAGATTTACATGTAATATGCCTTATTTTTTTAGTATATCAATATATATGTTTGTTATTAGCCTAAGTAATGTGTATATAATTATTTTCTTACCTCAAATGAATTGTACAAAAATAAATATGTTTCAATAAATCATGTCAAACCTACTATGATAATAAAATAAAACAATAAAAAAAGAAAAAAAGAAAACAAGGTCATGTCATTGTATTCTTACAATATGATATATTCTATGAATATTTCATATTGTTTGAATACAATGGCATGATCTTGTAAAAAAAAAAATTTATAAATTTTTTTCTAGACAATATAAAACCTTCCCCATAACCCCCTCCTGGATTCGATCCCACTACCCTACGACACTTTGAGTTTTCCAGTCCGCGACCTTACCAACCATGCCACAGGAGCTCATACCAAATATCACTCAAAACTTCGTGTCTACAATCGAAATGACAATATACAAAAAAAAATGAATTATCCCACCAATTTACGTTTGTAAATTGATGGGATTATCAATTATATCATGCCAAGGTTTATAATAGTTTGTCTCTGTCAAGAATTAGTAATTATATAACTTTATTCTGTCAAAAATTGCCCAAACACTCAGCAAAATTGCCCCTCTCAGTGTGACTCCACTCATTTTCACACGGTCAGGCGGTCACGAGGTGACCCTTGCCGCTCCTTGATTCTCCAGCTACAGCAGCTCTGTCTGGGAACAAAATTGGTATAAATACAATAATGGATAAAATACTCTTCACAAATACATTTGTATTGTATAATATTGTAAATAAAAATGAATAATAACTGTGTGGGTGTCGAAAATTGCTCAACCAGCTTTCTTATGTCTCGCCTACGCGCGTATATTGGATTATACATAGTCATGACTGTCATACAAATAATTGCAGTAGGTCTCGAATATACATTTAGATTGCATATTACTTCGAAATAAATAAGTAAACGTTTCTCTGGTGGCAATCTACCCTTTCGCAGGTGTAAGGAGACACCAGTCTATATTTAGCCCTCTATCACAACAGGCAATCTGCCTGTGTTGACTCAGCACCGTCGCTGGTGGTCTAAATATAGTACTTTATTTACAGTCAATGGCCTACATGTTTCTGTGGTACTTCACATGTGTCTAAAATGCAATGTCTGCTTGCATAAAAATGCAATTCTGAAGTCCATTTATATGTACGACATACGCATGTCTCAGTTTCTCTCTCTCTCTCTCTCTCCATTCCTGACTCATGTTATTGTAGACCTGTTGATGGCAACGAACACCAGCCATCTGGTAGACATAAGGGTCAAAATACCAAACATCAATACGCCTGGGGCGCCTCCACAATTATCACTAAGCTGGTTATCTATCTAGAGATCTGCCTGACTTCCATCTCTCCACGACTCACTCACTCACTGCACCCCTGCATGCCTCCCTCCCACCCACCCACCCCCAACCCCCCCTTTCAGGCTTCCGTCTGCTAGAAACACATTCACAATTTGCGTAAATATCGCATCAATTGGGCTATATGCGGTATATTCCTTGTTATATGGGACGCCTACATATGTACACATCTTTATTATAGCATGAGAGTGCTCTAAATACAAGATTGACGTGATATTTATGGCGTAACACACCCTCTTCCCCTTTCATTCCCACCACAACTCACTCACACCTTGGTTCACGCATAGAAACTCATTGATAATGTGCGTAAATATCGCATGAATTGGTTTATATGCGGTATATATTTTGATATATGGCACGTATACATACGTACAAGTCTGTATTATAGCGTGACAGTGCTCTACGTACAAGATATACATGATATGTATGGCGTAAACCACACTCTCAGCTCATAAATTGCCGCCAAACCTCCAACACATCTTCATTCCCGCCTAAATATTCTCTTATAATTCCCTTATATATTGCAATTTTTGGTCACTATGAGGCATATTCATTGTTATATGGGTGCCCTACACACGTATACATACTCTAAATAGCCTAAAAGGGCTCGAAAAAGGAGATATACGTGATAATACGCGGTAACCCACCCCCTCCTCCCTCTCCTTCTATCCCCTGCGCGCGTAAATATTTGGCAGGGAAATCTCGCCGCTCGATGACAATCTAGCCGCGCGGTGCCATTCGCTCCACATTTTTCAACTACGGACCGTTCCCCTACCCCCCCCAGACATTTTTTGGGGGGTCAAATATATATGGGCCGATGCACGCAAACATTCCCTACACGATGATGTACTTTTTATCGAAATTGGCAATAGGTCCCAAAATCATCATAGGTGCGCACAGTCTTACCCTGTAGAAAACCCCCTGTGCGCCGCGGAGAGGTTAAGAAATGAGGTAAATTTCTTGGAATCAAGAGTGCTGATAAAATGTATGGTATACATTATCATACAGTATCTATATATACCTACGGCAATAGGTTTATAGCCTGTAGACTGGAACAAGTAACACAACCAATTCAAAAGGTTATATTCAAGATGGTGAATGAGACTACATGACAAACGTGCGTTGCAGCCGATTCGTTTGTAGGCTTGCTTTTATAAATCTACTGCGTCTGGCTGTCTCTGTCTGTCCATTGTAGTTGCGACATCGTAAAGTAGCATTGCTACTGTCTGGTCATGTCATCTAGCAATCCTATAAGACACTCTTGCTCACGTCAACTATTCACTATCTCTCACACTCTGCACTTCACCCCGATTGCGTATTTTGATTATGGGATTATTCGTAGAATACCTACATACCATATATACCGTATATATATATATATATATATATATATATATAATATTGGACAATACCGTCAAATAATTATAATCATTTGAACTACCCACTCACGAATTGTAATACACAAAATGAGTTTCTTAATCATGTTTCCCCTCCTCATAGCCAACACCACAACATGCCACAACGTTTTACCGCCCCGACGTGAATATTTCCTTTTACACACGTATTCCATTTCCTTTGGTAAGAGTGTATTTATTAACGTCCAGGTGAAAGGAAAGACGCCTTGGTTATTTTACTCATTTATGCAGTTCCACCCTGTGCCCTGTGTGGGTGTGTGTCCGTGTGTGTGTGTGTGTGTGTGTGTGTATGTGAGCGGGTGGGTATGGGTGTTCGTTTGTGTACATGTGAGCGGGTGTGTGCATGTGAGCGGATGTGCAGGTGTGTGTCCGTGTGCGTGTGTGTATATGTGAACGGGTGTGTGTATATGTGAGCGAGCGTGTGGGTGTGTCCGTGAGCGTGTGTATATGTGAGTGGCTGTGGGTGTGTGTCAGTCTGGGTGTGTAGATGTGAGTGGGTGAGTTGCTGTGTATCCCTGTGTTTGTGTGTATAAGTGAGTGGGTGTGTGCCAGTGTACGTATGTATCTGTGAGTGGGTGTGTGTTCGTATATATAAGAACATAACATAAGAAAATGGGAGTCTGCAGAAAGCCGATTGGCCTAAGCAAGGCAGATCCCTGTCCCACACAACCCCAATTACAAAGCCCAATTATAGGCTCAACACTCTAATACCCTGAGGATCATCTTACCAAAACGGTTAGAGATTAACGCAGGATTACGGGGGTCTGCAGAGCGCTGATTGGCCCAACCCTGCTGATCCCCCTTCACACCCAACCCTTCTCGTCCATATGCTTATCTAATTTTATCTTAAAGCTCCCTATCGTTTTTAATCCCACTATAGCACTTGGTAGTCCATTCCACCCATCTACAACTCTGTTACCAAACCAATATTTGCCTATATCTTTTCTGAAACGAAATTTATCTAATTTGAAACCATTGGTACGAGTTCTTTCGCTATCACTGAGCTTTAGTACATTTGTCATGTCCCCTTTGTTAATCCCATTAACCCACTTGAACACCTCTATCATATCCCCTCTAACTCTGCGTCTCTCTAACGAATGTAAGCCTAATTTCTTCAACCTTTCTTTATACGGAAGATTTCTAATATTATGGATCATTTTTGTCATTCTACGTTGTACTCTCTCCAATGAATCTATGTCCATTCTGTAATAAGGACACCAAAATTGAACAGCATAATCCATATGGGGTCTCACTAATGACAAGTAAAGTTTTAAGATAACATCAGCAGTTCTGTTACTCACACTCCTTGAGATGAACCCGAGAATCCTGTTTGCCTTGTTTCGAACGCTTTTACACTGTTGTCTAGGCTTCAAATTATTGCTAACAAACACACTTTGATCTTTCTCACAATTCGAGTTTTCTAATTCCACATTAGCTAGTTTATATTTAACATTTGTATGCATCTTCCCTATCTTTAATACCTTGCATTTGTCAATGTTAAACTTCATCTGCCAATTTACTGACCATTCGTGTAAGGTATCTAGATCCCTTTGGAGGCACTCTATATCTCTATCTGAATCAATTGTTCTCCCCATTTTGGTATCATCTGCAAATTTACTTATCCTACTAGTTATACCTAAATCAAGGTCATTTATGTATATAACAAACAACAGAGGACCTAATACAGATCCCTGGGGGACACCACTTTTGACTGCTCCCCATTCTGACTTCGTACCATTTATGCTGACTCTCTGCTTCCTACCAATTAGCCATGACCTAATCCATCCCAACAACGCCCCACCTATTCCATGCACCTCAACCTTTCTCATCAATCTCTCATGGGGGACTCTGTCGAAAGCTTTACTGAAATCTAAATATATTATATATAATGACTTGTCATTATCTACTGCTTCATATACCTCTGAGAAAAAACTAAGCAAATTAGTAAGGCAAGAACGTCCCTGAGTGAATCCATGCTGAGAAGAATTTATTAAATTAAATGTATCTAAGTGGTTTCTAATTTTACTAGCAATAATTGACTCTAGTAGCTTTCCTATGATTGATGTAAGACTAATGGGACGGTAATTGGATGCTATTGATTTGTCACGTTTTTTGAAGATCGGAACTACGTTTGCAAGCTTCCAAGCTTCTGGAACTATACCTGTCTCCAATAACTTGTTAAATAAAAATTTTAATGGGTAACTTAACTCATCCCTACATTATTTTAATACTCTAGCATATACCTCATCAGGACCAGGCGATTTATGAGGTTTCAGTCTGTCAATTTCCTTAAGCACATCATTTCTACTTATAGTAACCGTACTTAACCTATTTTCTATACTATCGCTATATACCTAACGGACTTCTGGAAACTGTGCCAAATTTTCATTAGTGAAAACGGAAAGAAATTGACTATTTAATGTACTGCACATTTCTAAATCATTTTCTGTCATTTCTCCTATCGAAGTTTTAAGGGGACCAATTACATCTCTAACCTTGGATTTATATAGTTGGTAAAATATGCGTGGGTGTGTGGCTGTGTATCCGTGTGTGTGTGTATATGTGAACGGGTGTGTGTCTGTGTGCGTGAGTATATGTGAGTGAGTGTGTCTGTATATGCGAGCAGGTGTGTGTGGGTGTGTCCATTTATGTGAGTGGGTGTGTATGTCCATGTGTGTATATACAGTATATGTGAGCAGGTGTGTGTGTGTAAATGTGGGTGTAATAATAATAATAATAATAATAAACGGTTTATTAAAGAATGGCAGCCTCATGAGCTGAAAATACACATTTTACAATTTAGTGGATGAACATGAGATGTACAGATATGAGGATGGTAAGCTCAGTTTACAAACAAAATAAATAAATACAATAATGATGCATGTGCAGAATACAAATTATCATAAAATAACCATGAGAGTAAGTGATATACAGTACATATACACATTTATTTACTTACTTATACAGAACATACGTATATACACGTACGTGCGCACATACATATACATACATATATAGGAACATAAGAACATGCAGTAAGTGTGCACATGTCCGTATACACAAACGCTCACGTATGCACACAAACATACATACATACAGAAACTGTTTTGGTATGGTCAGGGTAAAGAGGGTGCAGCAATTCAAGTCCGTATATGGTCCGTATGGTCAGGTACAGCCTACTCCAATGGGAGGTTAATCCTCGGTAGTGTAGGTGTGTGTGTGTGTGTGACAGAAGGCGAAATATGGAAGAGCTGGGCGTTCTATTGTTCTATTGTGTGTGTGTGTGTGTGTGTTCGTATATGTGAGCGGGTGTGTGTGTGTCTGTGCCTGCATAGATATGTGAGCGGGTGTGTGTGTCCGTCCGTGTGTGTGTGTATATGTGAGCAGGTGTGTGTGCGTGTGTGTCCGTATATGTGAGCGGGTGTTTGTCCGTATATATGAGCGGGTGTGTGTGCATCCGTGTATTTATATATATATATATATATATATATATATATATATGAGCGTGTGTGTGTGTGTCCGTGTGTGTGTGTATTGTGAGCGGGTGTGTGTGTGTATATACGAGCGTGTGTGTGTGTGTGCATATGTGAGTGGGTGTATGTCCGTATATATGAGCGGGTGTGTGTCCGTATATGTGAGCGGGTGTTTGTCCGTATATATGAGCGGGTGTGTGTGCATCCGTGTATTTATTTATATATATATATATATATATATATATATGAGCGGGTGTGTGTGTGTCCGTGTGTGTGTGTATTGTGAGCGGGTGTGTGTGTGTATATACGAGCGTGTGTGTGTGTGTGCATATGTGAGTGGGTGTATGTCCGTATATATGAGCGGGTGTGTGTCCGTATATATGAGCGGGTGTGTGCGTGTGTGTGTGTATATGTGAGCGGGTGTGTGTCCGTATACCAGAGCGGGTGTGTGTGTCCGTGTATATATATATATAGGGGCAAGCAACACCAAGGTAAACACGAACATCTTTATTCTGGTACCGGTAACGTTTCGACATTAACATATGTCATCATCAGACCTAAAGCAATAAGAAATAAATGTATTAATACATTATGTTGACATTTAAAGCAAATATATTTTTAATAATAATTTAGAAAAACATAAAAAGTTAGAAATCGCGAAAAAAGAGATAGAAACAAACACAAACAACAGAAACAGCTAAACCATATGTGAACTACGTGTAGATATTGTAGGCTAAACTGTACACAATACCTTAGAAACATAATAGGTTGGAGGAGAATTCGTGGGTGCCCAAGGTGGGCTTAAGATGGTGAGTGAGGAGGGACTCTGCTATTAACCGGAAGGTGTCACCAGAACAACTGAAAATGACTGAAAAATATTTTTTGTTAATGAAATGGCCTAAAGGTTCACAATGGTCTCGAATGGCTGAAAAGGATGGTTTAGAAATGGGAAGTCCAGTTCTATAAGATCGACCCAGGTGCTCCGCAACCCTCGTGTTTAAGTGCCGTTTTGATTGGCCTATATAAGTTGCATTACAGCAGCTACATTTATATTGATAAACAATAGAGGATTGCAGAACATCCGGGATACGATCTTTGAATTTGTAATGATGAGACAACGTATTGGTAGGTTTGAATATTATTCTGAGGGACACTTGGGGATAGAAGCAACGAATCAATGTTGTGACTTTATGGCGTATCGAGTAACTTGATGGTCCTAAAAATGGCATAGTGAAAAATATTACTGCCTTTTTAGCAGTCGGTACGGGGCTCGGGACTTGGAAAAGTTTATTTAGTTGTTTACCGAAACAGTTTTCAATGAATGAAATAGGGAAACCATTAGAATACCATTAGAATAAGGCAGATTATAACAATAAAGTTGCAGAAATATTGAGTGACAGAACAAAATTCGCAGAAATAAAACAGGATATCTACCCTCTCTTAATTAAAAGTGAAGACAAAATCAACAAATTTCTAAGACAACTAAAAAGAAACGAGACAATAGATGAAATGCTATATTCACATTTATTCGTCTCTGGTGCCCGCCCTGGAATTTTATACGGACTTCCCAAAGTTCACAAGATAAATTGCCCTGTCCGCCCTATTTTGTCCGCCATAGGTACAGCCAGTTACAATCTAGCACAGTATTTAGTACCAATCATCTCTCCTTTAACTACCAACGAGTACACAGTTAGGGATTCATTTACATTTGCCAAGGAACTTTGTAACTTCACTCATTCCGGTTGTATAATGGCTTCATTTGATGTAACTAGTTTATTCACCAACATTCCCATAAACGAGACAATTGACATATGCACTTCAGAATTATTTGAAAATGAAAAAATTGTCAACGGATTCTCCAATGATCAGTTCCATAAGTTACTTTCATACGCCGCTAAAGACAGTCTTTTCATTGTCAATGGTTCATTTTACAAACAGGTAGATGGTATTTCTATGGGTAATCCTCTCGGTTGCAGTCTCGCTAATTAATTCTTAGTTTATCACGAAACACAATGGCTTGACAACTGTCCTATAGAATTCAAACCTTTGCTCTACAGACGTTACATAGATGACACATTCGTTTTATTCCAGTCTCCCGATCACGTTCCATTTTTTTTAGCTTATCTAAATTCACAACATGAACACATTAAGTTCTCTTCCGACACTGAAACAAATGGTAAACTCCCCTTCCTAGACATAAATATTAACAGAACACCTGACTCATTTAATACTTCAATATACAGGAAACCAACCTTCACAGGTTTAACGACAAAGTTTAATTCATCTATCCCGATACAGTACAAACGAAATTTAATCTTAACTTTAGTCACCCGTGCTTACCACATTTGTTCCTCATATTTGTCTTTTCACATTGAACTCGAATATCTCAAACACATTTTACATTCTAATGGTTTCCCTATTTCATTCATTGAAAACTGTTTCGGTAAACAACTAAATAAACTTTTCCAAGTCCCGAGCCCCGTACCGACTGCTAAAAAGGCAGTAATATTTTTCACTATGCCATTTTTAGGACCATCAAGTTACTCGATACGCCATAAAGTCACAACATTTATTCGTTGTTTCTATCCCCAAGTGTCCCTCAGAATAATATTCAAACCTACCAATACTTTGTCTCATCATTTCAAATTCAAAGATCGTATCCCGGATGTTCTGCAATCCTCTATTGTTTATCAATATAAATGTAGCTGCTGTAATGCAACTTATATAGGCCAATCAAAACGGCACTTAAACACGAGGGTTGCGGAGCACCTGGGTCGATCTTATAGAACTGGACTTCCCATTTCTAAACCATCCTTTTCAGCCATTCGAGACCATTGTGAATCTTTAGGCCATTCCATTAACAAAACAGATTTTTCAGTCATTTTCAGTTGTTCTGGTGACACCACCCGGTTGATAGCAGAGTCCCTCCTCACTCACCATCTTAAGCCCACCTTGGGCACCCACGAATTCTCCTCCAACCTATTATGTTTCTAAGGTATTGTGTACAGTTTAGCCTATAATATCTACACGTACTTCACATATGGTTTAGCTGTTTCTGTTGTTTGTGTTTGTTTCTATCTCTTTTTTCGCGATTTCTAACTTTTTATGTTTTTCTAAATTATTATTAAAAATATATTTGCTTTAAATGTCAACATAATGTATTAATACATTTTTTTCTTATTGCTTTAGATCTGATGATGACATATGTTAATGTCGAAACGTTACCGGTACTAGAATAAAGATGTTCGTGTTTACCTTGGTGTTGCTTGCCCTTATAAGACTCCGCTTCCCCCGAGGAGAATCTATTGCCACTACTATATATATATATATATATATGAGCGTGTGTGTGTGTGTATATATGTGAGCGAGTGTGTGTTTGTCCATGTATATATATATATATATATATATATATATATATATGTATATATATATACAGTATGTATATATATATATATGAGCGGGTGTTTGTGTATATGTGAGCGGGTGTGTCCGTATATATGAGCGGGTGTGTGTGTCTGTGTATATATATATATATATATATATATGAGCGGGTGTGTGTGTCCGTGTATATATATATATATATGAGTGGGTGTGTGTGTCCGTATATATATATATATATGAGCGGGTGTGTGTGTCCGTGTATATATATATATATATATATGAGCGGGAGTGTGTGTCTGTGTATATAAATATATGAGCGGGTGTGTGTGTCTGTGTGTATATATATATGAGCGGGTGTGTGTGTTTGTGTGTATATATATATGAGTGGGTGTGTGTGTTCGTGTATATATATATGAGCGGGTGTGTGTGTCTGTGTATATATATATATATATATGAGCGGGTGTGTGTGTCCGTGTATATATATATATGAGCGGGTGTGTGTTTCTGTGTATATATATATTTATATATGAGCGGGTGTGTGTGTCTGTGTCGGCTATATATATATGAGCGGGTGTGAGAGGAAATCTATTGCAGGTATAAAGTAAAATTCCAAGTACTTCTTTTCACATGCCAAACAAAAGGCTAATTCAGCATCAAACATCGGCCCACTAAGCATAGGGGATGGTTCATTCACAGGGGACAAAAAGGAAATGAGCGAACTCTTCCGCCGGCAGTATGAACCTGATGAAACAAACGCCATCAGAGACCAAAGTATATTTTTCATGGAAACCACCCTCACGGGAATCCCCCAGATGCTGGATATTGATTTCGGTCCAAAAGACATAGAAGAGGCCATTTCCAACATGCCATCCCACTCGGCACCAGACCCGGACTCATGGAATTCGATCCTAATGAAGAAATGTAAGGAAAACCTCCCAAAACCTCTGGAACTAATGTAGAGAAGGAGTCTAGACACTGGTGAAATATCAGATAGCTTAAAAAACGCAATAATTGCCCCACTGCATAAAGGAGGGAGTAGAGCACTACCAAAAAACTACCGCACGGTAGCTCTAACCTCCCACATCATTAAAGTTTTCGAGCGAGTCCTGCGAAGCAAAATCTCAGCATTCATGGAGGCAAATGAACTACACAACACCGGTCAACATGGGTTCAGAGCCGGAAGATCATGTCTCTCACAACTTTTGGAACATTATGACAAAATTCTTAAAGCGCTAGATGAAAAGAAAAACGTTGATGTCATCTACACCGATTTTGCTAAGGCATTTGATAAATGTGACCAAGGCATAATAGCCCACAAACTAAAAGCAAAAGGTATAACGGAGAAAATCGGACGGTGGATATAAAATTTCCTCGTAAACCGAAAACAATCAGTAGCAGTAAACCAAGTCACATCTGAGCCTTCGAATGTCAAAAGCTCAGTGCCCCAAGGAACAGTGCTAGCGCCCCTTCTGTTCCTCATTCTATTTTGCGACATACTGTAGATACTAACACAAGACACAGTACGGTGTCGTCTTTTGCGGACGACACAAAACTAAGCAAGATAGTAAACACACAAGACGACACGGGCCAGCTGCAGGAAGACATGAATGTAGTGTTCCAGTGGACCAGGGAAAACAACATGCAATTCAATGAAGAAAAATTCCAATTAATAAGGTACGCAGATAATAATGTTGTTAAAGAGAACACAAACTACCTAACAGAATCTAACCACATAATAGAACGGAAAGACAATGTGAAAGACCTTGGGGTGTTAATGTCTGAAAATATGGGTTACAAAGAACATAACCAGGTCAAAGTTGCGGCTGCGAAACTTTTAACGGGTTGGATTCTGCGTACATTTAAAACACACGGTGAATTACCTATGATAATGCTCTTCAAATCTCTAGTGCTACCGCAGCTTGAATACTGTAGCGTATTAACATCTCCATACAAAGCATGTGAAATAAATTACTTGGAGAGTATACAAAGAAAATTCACTTCGCATATAAGTTCGGTAAAACAGCTACACTATTGGGATCGTTTAAGAGCACTGAAACTGTACTCGCTGGAACGTAGAAGAGAACGTTGCCTAATAATATACACATGGAAAATCACAGAGGGTTTAGTACCAAACCTACATACTCCGATAGTCATGAAATTCAGTGATAGGAGAGGCTGGGAATGCAATATCCTCCAGATGAATAACAGGGGTGCTATGGGCTCTCTGCGAGAGGGCTGGCTATCACACAGAGGCCCACGTCTCTTCAACAAACTCCTACAGCGAGTAAGAGACATGAGGGGCGTCTCTTTAGCCCTTTCAGACTCATATGACGCAGAGGTTGCCAGATAAGCAATAAGAAATAGAGTTCTCTCACTCTTATAATTACCTCTCCAAAATTAGTTTTCTGCCCACAGCTAACTCAAAGACAAACTGCAGAGGTTGAAGTAACTACACTAAAGGTTTCTAAATACCACTGATGGTAACAAAGGTTTTAAAGTATCCCTAATAGGCTCAAAATCGGGTCATATGTCGGAGAGGGTTAGACAACTTCATGAGAGCCCTCGATGTCGAACTGCAAAAAGTGCCAGATGAGCCCATCTTCGCAAGGGAGCGTGCTGTCTCCTCAAACAGTCTGCTGCACCAAAACACAACCCACAAAGAGGGGCGACGCACTACTCGGTGCTGCTAGGAGAGTGGCAAACACAACCTTAGGTGACCTTAGGTAGGTGTCCGTGTATATATATATATATATATAAGCGGGTGTGTGTGTCTGTGTATATATATATACAGTATATGAGCGGGTGTGTGTGTCCGTGTATATATATACAGTATATGAGCGGGTATGTGTGTCCGTCTATATATATATCTGAGTGGGTGTGTGTGTCCGTGTTTATATACTGTATATATGAGCGGGTGTGTGTGTCCGTGTATATACAGTATATATAAGAGCAGTTGTGTGTGTGCATGTATATATATATGAGCGGGTGTGAGTGTCTGTGTATATATACATATGAGCAGGTGTGTGTGTCCATGTATATATATATATGAGCGTGTGTGTGTGTCCGTGTATATATATATATATATATATGAGAGGGTGTGTGAGTCTGTGTAAATATATATGAGCAGGTGTGTGTGTCCGTGTATATATATATATATATATATATATGAGCGGGTGTGTGTGTCCGTATATATATATATATATGAGCGTGTGTGTGTGTCCGTGTATATATATTGTTTTGCTCTTCTTATCATGCAGGCTCTTCCCACAGTCACATACTGGCTGTGCCTGTACTGCCTGTTGTCCGTGACTGTACCCCCCTCCCGCCTCGCCTGCCTCGCTCGCTCACCCGGGTTCACTTTCTCTACTCCTATCTAAGGAAGCCATCTTGACTCCAGACTGAACCCCCTCAATGAACCGTATGACCCACAATGGCATACGGGACTTCAATAGTTCGGCTCCTCACCACTACGTACCCACTTGCGCTTCTTGGTACATCACACATAAAGAGAGGTGACATAGGGTTTGAGCTGGAGAGCTTAGGCAGTTCACATCTGGTGGTGTTCTCGACGGGTGGTGCTTATTGGATTCTACAAGCCTGGATTGTCCGCCTCACCTTTCTCGACGTACTGCTTGTTGGGGCCTAGCAGTGTGGAGATGATAGGGGTGGTTGTGAGTTGTTCTGTGAGTTGCTCCAGGACTTAAACCCATTTTAACTAAATATTAACATTTAATTTGATATTTTATTTGTTTTAGTTTTCTTTAATATTTGTTTATAATTAAATATTTACTTTATTTATAAACATTAAATTAACTCAGTTTATTTATTAGCGAAATTAACTTTTGATTTAATTGTTTAACATATTCATTTTAAAACATGAATAACACCTTGTAAGTAAAACTTTATTTTATTAAAATTCTTTTATAAATATATTGGTTATAATTATTCCCCTGTTTTTTATATGTATTAGTGTGAGTGTTTCTTTGATGTTTTACTCTGGTGACTATTTATTCTTTTGCTCAAGCCATACTAATATTTTGTTTTACCTATATACCTGGGATTGTTATAATAGTGCCTACTAGGGGGTGTCTGGTGGGGAAAGGATATACCCTAATAATCACTTAGATTATAGAGACATATATTATCATAGTGCCATAAGAACTTGGGTTTCTGGTACTTATACTAGTTAGCGTCTATATCCTCTCACGTCTGTCTTTGTGTTGTCCCTCTGGGGTGTCTACACCTCTGGGTAATCAGGTCGAATTACTTGTAAACTATTACCTAGCTTCTAGTCCCAGAGGGGCGTAACATAAATGGGGGCCTGTCCGGGATCTTTAATTTTTTGTGTATGAGCTTGAGTGACGTTTAATATGTTCACCAGATAAGATAGTGATAGACCTCTCGCACTGGCATATATATATATATACAGGGTTTCGTATTTATAAATAATTGTGCTAATTTTGTTAATTATTACTAATCATAATTTTTCCTTAATTGTTTTGTTGTCCTGGTTATGTATATTGCTGTGGCTCTTTATATTATTCTGTTCTATATATATTAATATGTGGTTAGGTTTGTAAAGTTGCAGTAATAACATAACCTCAGTACTCACTAAGGGTTAAGTGTGTCTATATGTAAAACCCGTACACCACCAGAATAGTGCTCAAATCATACCCTTCCTCATACTAGTCATTCATACTCTGACTGGCAGTATCTAGTATTCTCTATGGGTATCTTCGGTGACAGAAATTGAATCCCTGCACCCCGGTCTTCACCTGAGTCAAATCATATAATCCAAATCATTTTCAGAGTAGGATAGACCCCTCATCTTATCATCTTCAATATAATCCAATATATTAGAAGATCAATGCCATGACTACCTTCATCAAATATTAGTGATTAGGATTGAAGTAGGATCTTGTCTGCCTTGTGCTTTCACTTCATGCCTCTTCATCATGTCCTATCATGTCAGGAGTTGTGTGTGTCACGGAAACTAGGAATCAGATTAAATGTAAGTGGGTACCGAGAACCTAACTGCAGACTTGCCTTTACATATTATTCTCTCCATTGGCATATTTAAACTGGGTATTGCTGATGTCATATCTGATTCATAGTATCTGTTCATTAGTGTTATAATCTTGGCACTAATTCCCCGCATTATCTTCACAGTATGTATTAACACCTTACGAGCGGGCTAGGCGGTATATTTGACCGTGCCGCACAGCGTTTTTTTTTTACCATAAATGGGGTTGTTTCCGTGCTCTTTTTCATGCATAAACAAGACCCAGAGCGTAATACAAGTATGTATTCCTGAAAGGGCGTAAATTGAGCTTTCCAATGACACCCGAACCATCCTTCTACGATCACTGGTTGTCTTGCAACCAAAGGGCAAAATCTCTAAAATACTGCAATTTCTTTATATAATTACGTTTGTAGCGAGGGAGTGAGGGTGGATGTAAGTGGAGTAAATCTCAGTAGGTCCACGGCGGCCGTGGCGAGCGGTCATGAGGTAACCCATGCTCCTCCAGTCACTCGTCTCTCTCTCAGAGCCAATATTGCGCCAAAATTGCACTCGGACTTAAGGCGGGCCCCGCCACATAGTCCAAATTTTTCTATTCGGACTTAAGTCGGGCCCCGATCTTTAAGGGTTAAGACAGTAAAATGCTAAATATGTCTCCTTAAATGCGTCCATATTACTCTACCAGCTAGGCCTGAGCATTTAGTAGTGTAGGTTGGCCCACTGCTAGTTCTCCTCAGGTAAGTGAGTGGCAACCTCAATATTTTTTTTTTTTTTTTTTTTCCTTGCGCCAACCATTCAACATGTCTAGCTCATTTAGTGTAAAGGAATTTTGCAGGGCTCCTGATTTAGAGCAACTTCGTGAACATGATCTGAACAAGGATATCTGGAAGTACATAGCTTTAAATGTTGACATCCATTTCGAAAGTTCTCATACTAAACAACAAATAAAGGACCTAGTTATTAATGGATTAATGAGTAAGGAACTCCTCCCCCCAGAAGCTTCAGAAATAACGTCAGCTAGTGGATTACCAGATCCTTCAAGAGTAGATTTGGAGGACACTACTAGCCAGTATTCCCACGTTTCTGTTCACGAACCGTGGTCTGAATCAAGGTTAGCTTTTGAGCATGAAAGACTTGGAGACTTGAGAGAGTTAGAACGTGCGAAACTAGAACAAGCTAAAGAGTTAAAATGTGCAAAACTAGAAGAAACTAAGACCATCGAGAGGGAGAAACTAGAACAGGCTAAGGAACTAGAGATAATAAAACTAAAATATAAGGAGGAACAAAAGGAGAAGGATAGACGACAAGCGGAGGAACAAAAGGAGAAGGATAGACAACAAGACAGAGTTAGAACGTGAGAAACTAGAACAAGCTAAGGAGTTAGAGATTTTCAAGTTGGAGAAGGAGGCGTAGCTTAGAGATCTGGATAGGAACATAGAGATGACTAAGGTTACTCAACTTGAAGAAACTAAGACCATCGAGAGGGAGAGACTGGAACTCGAAAAGCAAAATAAGTCATTTAACCTAGCTAAAAATTTATCACTTGTACCTCAATTCCTAGAAATAGACCCTGAGCAATCCTTCCTAAACTTTGAGAAAACAGCCGAACATCTTAAGTGCCCCAAGACGGAGTGGACGTGGCTCATCAAACCCAAACTAGTAGGTAAGGCTGCTCTCGTTGTAAATAATCTAGTGGACGTTAGTGATTATGACGAGGTTAAAAAGGCTGTTCTAGATGCGTACGAGATAACTCCTGAGTCTTACAGGCGACAATTTCGTAACATGGTAAAAAATGATAAACAAACTTTTCTAAACTTTGCAATGGACAAACTTAGAACTCTTAAAAAATGGCTTGAGAAGTAAGCACTCACTTCTTTCTCTGATCTAGCTAACCTTTTTGCATTAGAAGAATGGAAGTGCAGGTTACCACCACAGGTACTAGTTTACATCGAGGAGAAAGGTGAGACGGACCTGAGGAAGGCGGCCCAACTTGTGGATGCCTACTCCCTCATCCATAAGTACCACCCGAGGGAACATAAACCAAAAGAGGTTAATGTAAGGTCTTCCTCTGGTCGCTCTGAGTTTGTGGGTGGTAGTAAATTTAGTAATACTCCTTATTCATATAACTATGCTCGAGGATCTGCTTCAAATTATATGTATTGTTCCTATTGTAAAAAGACAGGTCACACCATCTTAACTTGTACACATCCCAGGTGTAGGACTTCAGCTACCTATAAACTAGCACTTGCAAATACACAAGTAGGTAAAAACACTCAGAATAAGCCTGTGGCATGTATCAATGTCACGAAGCCCTCCACTGACTTGTTTGAAGGTTTCTACGTCCCAGGTAAAGTTTTCCTTAACAATGATTGTACAGGTCAGAAGGTAACGATACTACGAGACACTGGATCCAGCCAGAGTATCATCAGCCGTAAAGTATTATCTGGTAATTCAAATGTAAACTATACAGGTAAAACCTTAAATTGCAAACAGTTGGTGTGGGACAACAGGTGAAGGAGGCTGAGTTAATGCTTGACAGTAATCTGGTAAAAGGTAAAGTAAGAGTTGCAGTGATTAATGATTTGCCCATTCCGGTGTGGATTTTCTCCTTGGGAATGATGTCGCTGGGTCAGGGATGATTCCGGCTCTGGCGTTGCGGGAGGTTCCCCTCTCGTCCGGCCCAACCGAGGAGATAGACGCCCCGGATCTAGAGATATTCCCCGTGTGCGCTGTCACCCGGTCTCAATCGGGCAGGACAGAAGTGGACCTTCCCACACCAGTCCGGGACAACCTCGCCCAGCAGAATTTCAGTAAGTCAAATTTAATTGTTGCACAAAATTCTGATCCGACCTTAGCGTCCTTAAGACATATTGCCGATGAAGTTACTTCTAGCACTAAAAACCCTAATATTTTCTATCAAGATGGAGTTTTAATGCGTAGTTATCACCCGCCTGAGCTTAGTGACAATGATACCTGGTCTAAGACTACACAAGTAATTTTGCCAAGTTCAATTCGAAGTCCAGTAATCAGTTTTGCACATGACGGATTATCAGGTCATCTGGGACAAAAAAAGACATAAAAAATTACTGCAACACTACTTTTGGCCAGGTATGAAAAGGGATGTTGAGACATATGTAAAAACATGTCATGTGTGTCAGGTTGTGGGTAAGCCCTCTGATGTGATTCCTCCAGTACACAGGGAATAGGTACAGGGTGGGCGGTGGGGGTCCTGAAAAAGGGAGGGGGTGGGAGGGGGAACCATATTTTGGACCTAAGATCATAACTATTGCACAAATTCAAAAAATATTTGTTTAATTACCGTCGCATTCACGCACCGAAGGTTCGTGTGAAGTTTGGTGAAAATCCGTCAAACGGTCTAGGAGGAGTTCTCGGACAGACGGACAGACAGACATTTTGGTTTGCATGTACCACTATACGGGGGGCGATACCACTCTGCTTACGCAGAGTTGATAAAGTAGGCGTGCCGTTTCGCCCAAAATCAAAACGGCATAATTATCCAACTCTGCGATCGGTCACCATCATCACTATAGTCACTATCATCATTAATATCATCAGCACTACTACTACTATAATCATCACTACTACTCTCACCATCATCACTACTACTCTCATCATCACTACTACTCTCATCATTACTACAACTTTCACTATCATCACTACTACTAATGATACGAGAGGAAATAACATTAATTTGGTTTGTCCTCCAGTTAGAACCACCCTCTTTCGTAATTATATTTTGTGTGCTGGACTTCAAATATGGAATCAATTACCAAACGATATAAAATATATCAGCACCTCAGGTACAGTCGTTAGGATTAACTTGTTTAATTTGCCCTGTTAGTAGTACTGCACGGTGGAGAGGTATCCCCTCCACCTCCTCTCCTTGTTGTTACCATACCCTCACCTAAACCCTCCCATTTTATCTCCGACCCCAGAACTACACCCACCCTCCCATCTCTCGCTCTAACCCAGCTGGGACCTCACCGATTACATTAATTCTGAATACCTAATGAAGGAATGAAGTATTTCACACACATCTCTCGACCACCATCTCCTGCACATTACACATAATATGAACTAAACAAAACCTAACTTGAAGCTGCTAATTACTACCGTTACTAGTAGGGTTAACTGTATAATGATATGGATATACCAGGTATGAGGGGTAGAAATACACACTTGTATAATTATATATAAAGTATAATGAGAGTATTTGATTTTACACAAAACTGTTATACAGAGTGGTATTTTAGTCGAAGAATTATTGATCAGTTCAATATTATAACTCTTGTAGTTAATATGGGATTTAATAAATAGGCGTTATATAGATATTTAGTAATTATTCTTAACAGGTGTGAATTTAAATTATCTTGAAAGTTATCTCAAGAGAATAAGCTTGAATAGGCGTGAAGCTTTCAATAATATTATGTGGAGTAGATACCCTACGTCTTGCCATTACTTAGGGGAGTATTTAACGCAATTTGCTATGTTTCAACCCATATTGCTACATAGCCCTAGTGAACGCCCCCCTTAACTTGGTAATAAAACAAGATACCTGATTAAATAGAGTAACCTTATAGCAAGGTGTTAAGGATATGGTGACAACATGAATAAGTCCTTCCCTAATGTATGGGTGAGCGTAAGTGTTGAGGGCATGGGAACTTTAAAATAAGACCCTCCCTAATGGATAGATGAACGTAAGAGTACTCGAGGGGTAGTTAACTAAAATAGGGCATATATATTGGTTATCAACCCTTCAGGATTATTAAGCCTGTTTATGTCAAGTAATATTTTCAAGCCTGGAGCCTCTTTTCGAAAACCCCAGTACCTTGCCCTAGGGTAGTTCGTGTCCCGTTTATATACAGTAGTTTTACATTATGGCCAATTAGGAAAACAATATGGCCTAATGATTGGGTAGATAGCTCCGTTAAGAGGATGAGTGTTGAGTTAGTTTAATGAAGTCACATGGCAGCCTCACTGGGCACATTCTGGGCAATAATTCATATCATTTATTGGCAAATAGGCTGTTTACACTTATGAGTCCTGAACTGTCTGGAAGCAGAGATATTTGTGGTGAATATGAGTAAGCAAATGTTTTTTTCTTGTATACGGTGCTAATAAGTAGTTATATTAGTATTTAATAATTATATAAAAATAAATAATTCAAAATACTTGAATGGTTTACTTTGTGTGTTCATTGATGGGAGAGACTCATGGTGGAATTGTCACAGATGGTCCTCGTTGTCTCAAGCTTGTTACGTAGCCCAGACAGAGCCATTACAACAATGAAAATTAAATTCAACTTCACGTAGGTTAGTTGGGTTGCTATATTAGAGTATGATACAGTACTAAACCATCAGTACATCGGTATAAACATTTCAGGGGTCAATGGTAAATGCATCGGTATGAATCACTCGGATCATATGTAAGGTTTTCGGCGAATTATCCCCCCTCCCCCTCTTTATCTCTCTTTCTTTCTTTCAAATTTAATAAAGCTAATAAGTTACTCTGCCTATGATACATTGCATTCCTTCATTAGGTGTTCGGAATACATGCAATTGGTGAGGTCCAGAAGTAGCCCCTAACTGGGTGAGAGCGAGAAAAAGGAGGGTGGGTGTAGTTCTGGGGTCAGAGAGAAAATGGGAGGGTTTCGGTGGGGGTATGGTAACAAGGAGAGGAGGTGGAGGGGATACCTCTCCATCGTGCAGTGCTACTAACGCCTCAGTCCAGGGAAACTGAAACACATTTATCCTGACGACTGTACAGTCTACGACAAAACTGTTGTCCATGGCCTGAGGCAGTGTGCTAGTTCACTTACCTTTAAATAGATGGCCCTTTAATCGCTTCGTATAAAAGGGGGGCGGGGTTAATATAGAGGTTGGAAGGAGGAAGAGTCAAATGTGTGTGTGTGTGTGTATGTTCGAGAACAGCACGCAGAATATTTTGTTTAGCACAACACACGGGCTATATTATAATATTAGCCCATGCTGCATCACAAATATGTAATACACATCAGGTGTCGTGTTATTTATGGAATTTAATATACAGACAATCAAATTTCTATTTTTCGCACTTCCCATTCCCCCATCTCACCCCAACTCTCCGTCTTCACCCGCTTCCTCTCCCCTCCCTCCCACCTTTCTCTCTCTCTCTCTCTCTCTCGGACGTAAATTATACCGTCTAAAATACACAGATTAATACTATGCATGTGTTTTGAATGTACTATTGTGGACATAAGTCCTGCTACACCTGCCTGAGAGGGATCCGCGAATTGTGTTGGTAACATTGGTACCCCCCCCGTCCCCCCACTCCATCCCCACTATACCACCCTCTCTCAGCCAAGCCCTCCCTTCCCCCTCTACCTCTTTCGTTCTTGTTCACGTCTATAAGCCTATAAGCCGTTATTTATTTCTCTCTGTCTCATCGAATCATTATATTTTTATCTATGTTTTCCAAATATTCTTCCTAAAATTATATATCATACCGTTACATACTTCATATATATTGGATATTTGCCATTGTATACAAACCTAACAGAATATAAAGTTTGATAATCCATTAGAATACTGAAGTTTATTAACAATATATGTTATTTAAGTCAAATACAACTGAGACTTTAATTTACTTTTGCATTATCATATTTCAATTCAGTTATAATTATCTAAGCCCATATATCCCACTGTTTGGAGTAAGCATGTATTTCACTGTCAGTGTATATATTAATGAATGAAGTAATTGACACACACATAAAATGGGTTCACATACTTAATTCATTGAATATTAAAATTTATAAATATAATGGTTACGTGTGTATTCTCAATACTCATATTTCGTAACTAGTCAAGTCAGACACACGGCCACACACATTAATGTGATATTACATTACACAAACTTGCATGTTATTTTCTTACTTGAGGATATTTGGCGTCTTTCAACTGCCTCAACGAACACGCCTCCCTCCGAGATTAATTTAACCCTTTCCGTATCGGGGTTGTGTTTTGTTTTATTACAGCTATATTTACACAATTTTGTGTAGATAAGGAAGGATGTGTGGTATTTAGAAGAATTAATTGAGCTAGTATGAAGCCTTATAATTGTTACATTTCCTTCCTTAATTGAATAAAAACATATATTTAGCTATTCTCCATTCACTCGAACCATACATCTGGCTCCAAGTTGGTGTTTGTATCGACGCTCATGATTTCCCATCTTATCAATACCGTAGCTCACTGGCCCAGAAGAGTCGCAGAACTGATAAATTATGTATTGTTATGATTTATTAGTCTATATTCATTCATTATACTGGACACGCTTTAATAATGTTAATGATTACTTAACAATCTACAATGATATCCCAATCTTTAAGCTCGGTTAACACATGCACGAATTAACGTCACGTCCGTCCCCGACCAAGAAAATAGGCAGGACGGCATCAATCTGGAGGCCCCATGTGGCCACGATGGCCACTAGGGCCGTTCCAACGTTTTTTTACCGCCGTTCTCATCATGTTAATCTTCGTCTAAACGCTGCCAGTCATCGTGTAGACGCCGCCAGGCTGCGTCTAGATGACGACTGCTCCCGTGTGTGTCCTGCGAGTGTCCCCGACATAACACGTTTTCTGGCAGTTGCCCCGACCCACACGGACCATTTTATGCTGCACAAAAAAGGACGCCGCCTAGGCACGGCGAATTAAGGGGTCGGGGACGGACTGGACGTTAATTCGTGCATGTGTGAACCGAGCTTAAGAGTAATGATATATTACATTAATACACATTTATCACATATATAGCATACAGTATACACAAGCGAAATAAAGAAATGATAAACTCAAAAAGTACGGTAAGCAAGAGATGAATACTGAGTGACTGGGCCCATGTGGCTTAGAGCCAATCACAGGCCCTGCTTCACTTATTATTCACAATAATATTAAGATAGGCAGGGATGGTATTTTACATCTTGCTTGAGTTTACGGTATTATATCTGCGTTATTTATGTGTTTTCTGTAATAGTTATTTGCTCCTAAAGCTCGGTTCACACATGCACGAATTTACGTCACGTCCGTCCCCGACCAAGAAAATAGGCAGGACGGCATCAATCTGGAGGCCCGATGTGGCCATGATGGCCACTAGGGCCGTTCCAAAGTTTTTTTGCCGGGACACCCACGCGACACACACGGAAGCAGTGGTCGTCTAGACGCCGCCAGGCTGCGTCTTGACGACGACTGCTTCCGTGTGTGTCCCGGGGGTGTCCCCGACTTAACACGTTTTCTGGCAGTTGCCCCGACCCACACGGACCATTTTATGCATGCACAAAAAGGACGCCGCCTAGGCACGGCGAATTAAGGGGTCGGTGACGGACGGGACGTTAATTCGTGCATGTGTGAACCAAGCTTAAGGTTTGGATATCACTCTAGATTATCACATTATTTGAATTAATTAAACTTATCTTTATTATTCTATATTTGTTCAATAAACTAGATAAGTAATGGTAATTATAATTATAATGCTAATGTGATAAGTTATATCCAAACCTTAAAAGCTATAAAATATCACATAGAACACATATATAACGTAGATATCATACAGTAAACACAAGCAAGGGAAGAAACGCCGTCACTGCCTATTTAAATGTGTAAATGTGTGGTAGAGGTATTAAGTGTTCAATACAGAGCTAAAATGTTTCGAGTTTGAATATTGACTCCGACAAGAGAAGGATATTCTTTGGTTTACCTTGCAACACCATTTACCCCTTGAGATTCATGACGCATTTTAACAGTTTATGGTGGCCCTTTTTCGACGATTTTATACAGCGTAAGAAGAACCTTTGGGATGTAGGATAAACTATAATTTATTAACAGTGATTAAATTATAGAAATATTTCTATATATCTATTAATCACGATTGAAGTAGCTTAAATGATGCAGGACAAGCTATCAAATGTATTATTATGATAGTTACAGATACAACTACTTATAATAAATTGACAAGTAGAATCTGTGTCATCTTTATATGCCTTAATTTACTACCATTTCACACACATTTGTTTTCACTCACGCCATCACCTCCATTAGTTATAATGGTGACACAAGGTTACGTAAAATTGTTTCGGTTGTAACTGTTCATACATTCCAATTATGTGTTTTAATTAAGTGCACGTCCGTTATTTGTTAACAATAACCTATAACTCAAATAACAATATCTACACTGCATCATAGTATTATAATAATCAATGTTGAAACAAACTGCCTGGGGAACTTAGTATATGGTGAAACCACAACAAACACTTCGGCTTATGTCTCTCTAAAACGTGTTTTTTTTTCTTCTCGTACCGTAAATAAAGCCCAGAGCGAAGAAGTGATTTTATATATTTCATATAATTATTTTATTTTTATTTTACTTCTCTGTTTATTTGTGTTATCCTGGTATACAACAGGTTCGGCCTTACAGGGACACTTCACGTATACGCTATATACGAACACGTGAACATTGTGTATATCTATCTATATCAATTAATTGCACGTGGAAGAAAGAAAATGGTACCGGTATTTTATAATATGTAACCAACCCTCGCATTTACTTTTCACAGCATGAATTTGAGAAATATTGGATTGAAAAATACATTCAGCAAATTGATGGTGTATACAGCTGATAGCTACAAACAAAATTAATATAACATTATTTAGGGAAAAAAAAAAGTGTACAAATAAATGCCACCATATATAAATAAGGCTATATCAATAGTGTTCTTAGTTTAATGACGTGTTGCATAGGAAACCAACAACTTTACCGGTACTCTTATTGTTGGACAAGACGATAATCAAACGCAAAACATTTCCGCTGCGTGTTTAACAATACCTCTACCACTCCAGTGTAAATCTAATCTCTTTGGAGGACAGCCTAATTTTATTATCATTAACATTAATAATAATTCAATGTTTTATTGTATGATCTGTTTGACCCAATAGCAATTTTGTTGAAACACCTATTAAATAATTGGACATTACATATTTAAAGTTATAAAGGGACAACAATAATCTAATTTACATTAGGTGAATTCCCATTTTTTCAGTATTTACAACATTCCTTAACCATTACATTTATGTCCTACTTCATGAATCATTATGTTGTTGGGTTTTTGTATTAGTCTCTTTGGTTGGTGTTTTATTATAATGGTATGGGCAGGAATCTCCCCATCCAATTAACGCTACGATTATGAGGTTTAACTCATTCAGTACCGGTGATATTGTTTTCATCATAATATTATCCTGGCAAATATTAGACGATTGTATTAAGCTAAAGAAGGGCGTCTACTATTTGAAATGCTACATACTACTGCAAATAACACCATAGCTACCAAAGCCCCTTTCTTATCTACATATAATAGTCTGAATATGGCTATAGTGAAATATATATGAGATGTCCTCGGTACCAAAAGGGTTACTAAAATGTCTCTATTTATGACCTAGCTAAGATTCACTGGAAACTGGAAACTGGATGTGAGGTAGAGACCCCACTAGTGAAGAAAGTAGAGTTGTAAGTCCAAGGTAAAGTGATGAAAGTCGAAGAGTTGGAGAGATGAAAGATGGTGGGCTGACCACCTTGCTTAGTCCTTTAATTTCATCTTGTGGTATAGTTCGAGACCCTTTCGTACTTCTGGAGGGATTATGATGTCATAGCCATCGAAGAGCATGGGCTTTGATGGTATCCTGGCTGAAGAGGGCGGAACGGCAGTACCGGTAGTTGTTGTTGTTGTTGCTGTTGGTTTGTGCAGTTTGGTGAATTTTCTTGATTCCTCTGGAGGCTCGTCGAAGATAACAGGCATAGATGGTAGTGTCTCGGCTGGTGGAGTTCCTAGGTCGTAGCTGGATTTTGGTGAGCATCGGGTGGTGCCTGTTGGTGTTCGGCTATAATCGATGATTGATGGTCGTTGCTGCTGTTGCTGGTCAAGTTCCATTGGTGTTGATGGTGGTGTCTCCCTGGTTGGTGTTGAAGCGGTAGATGGTGTTGAAGTTGCTGCCTCCTGGACTCTAGGTGTTCGAGTCTTCTGAAGGCAGAGTGGTCGAGGCAGAAGTTGAGTGTTGGAAGGCTTCTTTTTGTGCGGTCTCTCGGTTGTTCTTCGGGCAAGGAGATCTGGAGGGATGATCATGGTAGGCAGGCCATTGGCAGCCAGAAGAGCAGGCAGAAGCACAGAAAGTTGGCCTCGATCGTCCCCAGCAAGAGCAATGGCTGTGTGGACAATGACTGTAATGACGTCATTCTTGAGGCCAGACTTCAATCCGGTGATGGTGGGTTGCTTCTGCCTTCCTTGTGAGAGTTGGGAGCCCCTTACTAGTCTGCCATGGGGTCCTGTTACTCCTGTTGCCTCCTTGCCCTTCCTTCCCTCCTTGGTTGTAAATTGCACTTTCTCTCCTTCACCTAGTGACGTTGTTGTGCTATTGATGTTAGGCACACCGTTCTTCCTGTGGATGAAGAAATCAATTTTGTCCTGGTTTCTGGTGATGAATCCAAATCCCCTCTTTTGGTGAAACCACTTAACCACTCCAGAAAAGGTGGTCGGTTCTTCCTGGGTGGCCATGGTGAGAGAGGGTAGAGGTGTTGCTGCCAGGTGTGGAGAGTTGGGGAGAGTGGTCCAAGGTCCTCTGCTCTATGATATATAAATTCACCTGCAGCGGAACGATATCCCTTAAGCTACTTCACACGTAATTAATATATATAGAGAAATATTAGTTCTATACATTTGTCATGTTTAATGAATTATAGTCTGTTTTGTCTTACAAATCTCCACCGCTTTATGTTCGACTTACTAATTCGTGTCAACTGACATATTTAATATAGCCTACCCAAATGTCATACCATATATTGGCATTTTGCCTCAACGTTATGATGAAACAGAGTCGAAATTAATTTGGTGCAAATTTACCCCGACCAGATGGCTGGAGTAAAGTAGGAAAGAAGAGCAATTGGACAGAGGAAGAACAAGCTGAGAAGTGAGAAGTACAGTAGAAGACTGAAAGTTCTCGGGCTCAACCAAGTTGCTTCATTGCAAATTTACATACATGCAATCCAATAAAATAATATTATATTTGACTGAACTGCACTTCTGTATTTTTTTATGGTAATCGAAGGGACAAGAAGAACCAGACCCACTCTCGTGGGTCCATCTATCCACTCGGAAGGAGCGAGAACTGTAGCACTCCCTTCACCACTTACAAGTGGCCTCTCCCAACAGTTTAATCTCACCCTCTCCAGTGAATGGAGTATAGTAATTTATTAACATTATAATTCAGTAAAAGAAGGAAGTATAACAGTTAAACGTCTTTATGCCATCTCAATTAACCTTTCTTAATACCACAGATCCTTCATGAGCTGCATACAATTGCTTAAATATAGCTAAATAAAAAATAAACGGAACCCTGGTACGGAAGGGGTTAATCTCGGAGGGAGCAGCGCTCGCTGAGGTAATTGAACGACGCCAAATCTCCTCAAGTAAGAAAATAACACGCAAGTTTGTGTAATGTAATGTTACATTAATGTGTGTGGCCGTGTGTTTGCGTTGACTAGTTACGAAATATGAATAGATTAGTGTGAGCTACCATAGTTAAGGGGGAGGTGGGTTGACAGGCGAATACTGTATTGAGAATACACACGTAACCATATATTTTTAACTTTTAATATTCAATGCATTGAATCAAGGTACCCATTCTATGTATAGGTCAATGATCTTTTTTAATAGTATTGTATTTATATAGTAAAACACATAAATACATGCCTACTCCAGATATTGGGATATATTGGCTTAATTAATCATAACTTGATTGAACTATGAGAATATAAAAGTATATTCAAGTCTCAATTGTATCTGACTTAGATAACATTATATCGTTAATATACTTACATATTCGAATGGATCATAAAACCTAACATTAAGCTAGGTTTATAATAATTGGCAAATATGAACATGAGCTACGTAACCTATTGCTATGTTAACGATATGTTATATCATATTAGGAAGAAGATTTGGAAAACATGCATACAAATACATAGATACGATGATAGAGGGAGACATGAGAGAAATGAAGGAGAAAGAGGTTATCGTACTATTTATCATTCTATAGTCCGGGCCCTGGTTATAGTCACAGTGGTGGAAACAATCCAGGGGGAGGGGCTTACATAAGTGAAACAGGAAAGAAAGAGGAAGGGAGGGTTTGGCTGAGAGGGGGTAGTAGAGAAGGGAAGGAGTGGGGGCGGGGGGGGGGGGGGGGAGGGGTATCAATGTTACCAACACAATTCGCGATTCTCTGCCGGGCATGTGTATCAGGACTTATGTCCACAATAGTACATAGTCATTATAAATGTTAGGGATGACAAAAATAACAAATATATATTGATTAGGAATAGGATAACTAGCGAGGCAGCGAACAACACCTGTTGCTCGCTGCCTCGCTAGTTATCCTATTCCTACTTAAGCTACGATTCCCGAAGAACACGTCTATATTTGTTTATATACAATATATATTAAGTGTAATAATACCACTTAGGATATAAGTTATTTGTGTTGACATAAGGAATAAGCTGGATAATACATATACTTATGACCTCCACAATTTGTAATGTGTGGGGAGACGGCGCTTCAACCTCTCTCCTCTGTCCATCACATGCAAGCACCAACCCACCCACACCCACACTCACACAGGATACACAACACACACACACACGCACGCACCCGATAACATAAAACGCACATCACACACATGATCACATACAACGCAATGGGCACAAAACACTCACACATGATAACATAAAACGCGCACGCGCGCACACACGCACACACTGGTCCAGGCAAACTATTAACGGTATTACCATTATTAAGGAAATGCTGCTGTCTTCAGTGCGTGCCATGCCAATCCTGAGCCTTACGACGTATACAGACTAATAACACACATAACAAAGCAGCTACAACAGCTTCCTCTCTCTCTCCAACACCCATTCTTCCATCTCTACACTCTTCAGAAAATAGTAAAAGTAGAAAGTAGGTACGAAGTGCCGTTGTAAAGGCTTATCTCTCAATACCTTCATCTGACCTGACCCCATCCGGGGTTTAGCTGGTCCGCAAGGAGGGGTGACATGAACCCCACAGATAATTTGTGGGCCAGGTTAGGAGAGGAAAGGGCGGGAGGAGTAGGGTATCTGTCGCCGCCCTAATATTGGTTGGACATTCTTTAAATCTGTTCCAACGATAATACAGGAGGTAGTTGAAGCAGCTGGTGGGTGGAGATCATATTGATTGAATAAATATAAATTGTAAATTTTGTGTTTATCTTTAAGAACCATTTACATTTATTATATAATGTGAGTGTGTTCCAATGTTCACCGTAACATAATGATGGTGAACTAGTAAATATTAAATACAATTCAAGGTAACATACACAAAGCTATAGTATACTTTTAATTATGTATGGACGATAATTTAAACAATTAGAAGTAAAAATATAAAAGCCTAAACAATGTATATCAACTTTAAAACAATATAACCAAATTACTTAGATTGTCGTTAATTGTTCAATTTGATGACTTACTTTATAGTAAATCATTACAATGGGTAGAACCGAACTGTTTACTGATAGTGGGAAGCCACAGTAATTAAGCTAGTAATTAAGAATCCACTGAGAAAAGTATAGTACAATAATCATAGCGTGGCATATTACATGTTAAGGTAGATTATGAATTGGTCAACAACAGTGGTATGCAAAAAACAAAATTTACTCTAATATCTAAATTTGTTTTTATTACAAAGAAACATATTTCGGCTCATCTAAAGTGTTTTCTCTAACTGAGCCGATATTATCTTGTTTTTATGATATGGCTATAACTTGATCATAATTTGGTCCAAGCTAGTTTACAACGTGATCCAACTTGTCTAGATGTGTGGATTGTAACATCCCGTTTCAATTACTTATATGCAGTATTTATACGATTGTTCACACTAACCAGGACGTCAAGGTTGGCAACTTTGAGTGGTGTTGCAACGGAGCATATCTATTTATTTTCTATAACAAATTGTATAAGGTAACGAATATAATACGAGGTAATAAATGATAATCAGTAAAGGTAAAAAGATCAGTATTATTAAAACATCAAAGTAATTTTTATGGACAGCTTTGAACACGATGATAAGGAAAATTATATATTCGGTTAGGAGAGAGAAGGGAGAAATGGGGGAAGGCAGCAGAGAGAAGGGGAGGAGGGGGGAAAGGGAAGTGCGAAGAAAAGAAACATGATTGTCTGTATATTAAATTCCACAAATAACACAACACCTGATGTGTGTTACTTATTTGTGATGCAGCATGAGCTAATTTTATAATATAGCCCGTATGTTATGTTAAAATAAACTTATTCTGCGTGCTGTTCTCGAACATATACACACACACGCGCGTTTGACTCCTCCTTCCAACCTCTATATTAACCCAGCCTCCTTTTATTAGAAGCGATTAAAGGGCCATCTATTAAAAGATAAGTGAACTAACACACTGCCTCAGGCCATGGACAACAGTTCTGTCGTAGACTGTACCTATAACAATATTATTATGTAAGCAACACATTAAAGAGTATATGATTAGACTGCAAGAACTGTAAATCGTATTCAATTTGGGATATTATTATTATTATTATTTTGTTTTTTATTTTGTTTTGTTTTTATAGTGTCAGAGTGTAAACGTGTATAATGTTTGTAGTGTGAACTGTATTGCCTGGGTCGAATAAAGATACAATCAAATCATTTCAATGTCTGCTAAAGAGCTCCGGCTCAGCAGACTATGCCGTGTTATCTTTATATGTGTTTAATCTTAATATCAATATACTATATTATGGCAATACATTTTGAATTTTGAATGTTTTAATTTCGTTAACCATAGTATCCAATCCTCAGTGACACCGATCTTCTCTCTTATACATTTCAATGTAACACTGCTTCTGCTGCAGACAAAGCAAGTCCTATAGTCCTCTAACCTTGTCCTAATGCATTTGTATTATTTTCTTACTTAAAACCTTCTATTTGAGATATCCTCATGTATTTCCTCATAAGGTTTGTCTGTCTTGAATCGTCCTATATCTATATTAACCTAGTTATCTATCTATCTATCTATCTATATATATATATATATATATATATATATATATATATATATATATATATGTTATGAGTAGGCCTATATAAGATTGTTGTTAGGGATCCAAGTTAGTACTACCAAGGGGGCTGTAGATTAAAGCTGCCACTTGTCTACGTCCACGTATAATACCTTATAAGCTATAAAATACGTATGGTAGACAAAGTTCGTTGAAGAGTTGATAGGTTTTATTCAAACAGATATATCTAGCAAGTACAACAAAATAACCTCAGTTTGTCTTTCCTTCATGTGATTATCCAAACTCCTTGATTTTGAAGCACTACCATTGTTTTTTATTGGAAAAGGGCACTAGCTACAGGGCAGTTTTGTAGGAGTGAAACAAATAATAATATATATATATATATATATACAGTATATATATATATATATTCAGTATAGATTTATATATATATTGTGACGCCCGTCAGCTCCCCAGCGACCACGAGGGGGCAGCGGTTGGCTCACTATCCACTTCTCCCCTCTCCCCAGGCAGTGAAATGGGCTACAGTTATCAGAGAATGTTGTTCTTTCTTTCATAGTGTTCGTGTTGTTACAGACAGTCCCGTGGTGGTTTTTACTTTCGTCTGTGACAACGGGAAGTATTTTATTTCATTAGTAGAATATAAGATGCATTGTGGAGGGAGAGAGAGAATAGCGAGAGCGCGGTGGTAATGTGTGGGTGCGTAGGTATGTGTTGCCTCCCTCACTCGAGGAGTTTTCCCGCTTGCGCGCTTTCCCGCGCCCTTGATTGGCTGGTGGCTCCTGGCGCCTTCTGCAGCCCTCCTGCCTGGTGACGTAGTCGTCTGTGATTGGCGGCCGCGGTCCTGGGACGGTGGTGTGGGCTCCTGTCCTTGTGTCTCCCTCAGAGTTCCTCATAGTGCTGTAATGCTAACATCCCTTTGCAATCTATCAGCCCACCTCACCCCCCTATTGCGAACTTTCTCTACCACTGCTTACCTACTTCTCTCTGTATATCCTACTATTAATTAACTGCCCTTCCCCTTGACGTTGATTTCATATATCCGTCACTGCATTATACAGCGAGCTCTCAGAGATATTATATGTAATTAGTTAGGCATTTTGGATCCGAGGGTTATCCATTTTGGCTTAGGGAGGTTTGACATACTCATCGTGTTGCCCCAACCTTATTTTCTTGGGAGTCTGCCAGGTCAGTCGATGCTAGACTGGGGAGAGGCTATCAGGTTACAGTTTCCTATGAGCATTTCCTGCGGAGGCCTAGGTCATTTTCTTGTCTGTGTACCTTAGAGCCTAGCACTGTGTTGGCGTGAGGGCGTTTGCCTAGTCCACCCAGCACTGTGCTAGCTCATTAGCTTTTGACATAGGAGGGTTGCCAGGAGAGAACTTATAATAATAAAAATAATAATAGTTCTTAAAGCTAGCGCATGCTAAGCTAGCTAAGGATAGCTCAATAAGGCCGATTAGGCCTATTTCCATTGGGGTCCTGTACTACTACCCCATCCCTTTGCTCATGAGAGATGGTAACGACTCAGTGCTTGTGAAAAATCTTTAACGCGCCGAGCGTGGGCGCGAACCCGGGCCTTCTGGGTGGAAGTCCGAGACGCTAGTCACTACACCAAGCGAGCCAGGTACACGAAACCTAGATCTCTCAAGAGAACACCCCGTCATTTAATGTAACTAGGCGCACAGACTTGAGAACGACACTAGGCTACCGAGCAGGTGGCTCGGCCCAGGTAGATTAGCCTACGACTCCCCTGCTAGACTTCGTCCACCTGGCAGACCCCGATTAGGGTTTATAATCTCATTGTGTATATGTGTGCAGCATTATTGTTCCTTATGTTTATAGTAAGTCGTGATTGTTGCTGAGAGACCCAACCAGAGCAGGCTTGTGCTTGGTGGGAGAAAGCACATCTTTTTGTGGTTAGAGTTTAGACTGCCGACTGTTTTATAATTACACCTGTGCCAGATAACACCGTATGTCCCTACACTATATATGTTCCCACAGTAATAATACACAGTTCAGAATCCGATACGTACTTCTTAGTTGCATCTGACTTTTGCAGAAGATTCTGGCATGATGCTTTAGGACTTTCTTTGTTTCATTTTCTTTCAGACAGGAGTGACAGTTTACTGATTATTTAACGTAACGTTAATTATCCTTCTTCTAGTTTGCTATTAAATCGTTGCTGCGATTTAATTACGCTATCTATCTTTTTCCTTGTATACCTTAATAAAGTAATCATATGTTGTATGAGTATAGGCTGCTTCAGTGATCATCAGCCTATAGTGTGCACCTTTTACCGAGTCATAGGATACCTCGTTGTCCAGGCACGACTCAGGGCGGTATAGGTGTTTTGTTCTCCAGTGGTTAAGGCAGGGGTTGGAACTAGTGTTGCCGTTGTTGCATTTAGCCTTATCTAGACCAATGATGAAGAGCCCCGTGTCTTGCAGAACCTGGATCGTAACAAATGGCGACCTTGCTTAGGATTTTGTGAACTTAAGAAACACTGTGGGAGTATAGTGGTAATTTTTGTTATTGAGGAATACAGTGGACACAGATTTTTTTGGCAAGCAGTATAACACATAAAGAGGCTTCAGATAACTTTAGGTGAATAGGTGCTTGCATAAGAGATTATAGATATTTTTGTTTTTGTATAAACTTGCACACTTCTCAGTATACACCATGTCTAGCAACAGCTCAGTTAACGGGGATAATCAGACAGTACGGCCTACGGGTGTTGAGCAGCAGCAGGAATTTAATGATGGCATCAGAGTTATTAATTGTGAGGCTGATGCGAGGAAGTTTGTGGAGATACCAGTAACAGCGAGTCGGTTGGAGGGGATTGATTGCTATGGTCTGCGTTGTTTGGCCACGGTCCTGGGGCGTGTCGGCTTTGGCAGCATGTCTAAGAGTGACCTGGTGGCTTGTGTGTTGGGTGGTGGCAGTGGGTTGCAGGGTGGAGCGGGGGCTTGGGAGCCTTTATCCAAGCCTCCCTTCCACTCTACTCCTATCGCGCCCCCTAGGTTACCAGACCTTGGCATGCTTCCGCAATCTGATAGTCGCTGGCAGCGTGGTTTGCCCCTGGGTGAGCCACTGGGTGGGTCTCCTATAATTGCTCCTCCCCCTCAGGGTTTGACTGCTGATATGTTGTTGCAACTGGAGTTGGCTAAGATCCAGATCCAGCGTGAAGTTGAGATGGCTCAGATCCAGCGTGAAGTTGAGATGGCTAAGATTCAGGCCGAGATGGCTAAGGTTCAGGCTGAGGAGAGGACAGCATGCCGTGAGGCAGAGTTGCAGGTTGAAGCAACTAGGTACTGTGCTGAGATGGATGTTGAGAAATCTAGGGTGGAGACAACAGGGCGGCATCTCGGTTCTGGGAATCGTGGGTCTGAGTCTTTATCGCACTTGCTTAAATTAGTCCCTGTGTTCGATGAGTCTGGTGTGACTGAGTTTTTTGCACGGTTTGAGAAGAAGTGTCGGGAGCATGAGTGGCCGGAGATTAAGTGGGCAGCCCTTGTATCATCAAAACTTGTTGGGAAAGGTCTCAAGGCATATGACTCGCTGTCATTGGAGGACTGTACTAACTATGTGGTGTTGAAGGAGGCTGTGCTCCGGGCCTATGAGTTGCAACCAGAAACCTACAGGTTGAAATTTCGGGGCGTTGTAAAGAGCAAGGAGAGCTCTTTCCTTGAACATGCCCGGGAACTGACTGACACTATGGGGAACTGGCTCCGGTCTGAGAATGCGACAACAGTTGATCAGGTTAAGCAGTTATTTTTGTTTGAGCAGTTCTTCCGGTGCACAGGCAGCGACCTGACATTAAACCTGAAGGAAAAATGCCCTAAGACCGTAGAGGAGGCAGCTAAGCTTGCTGACCTCCGGCTTTCTTTGATTCGTGGGTGCGGGTCTGCTCATCGAAGTGAAACAGGTAACAAGGGTCATAACACTCCACCCCCCAAAGTCAATGAAGCACAAAATAACACGGTAACAAGTAAGAGCAATGATACCCATTATAACTACAAACACAAAACCATCCCGTTTTCAAAGGGGCAAGGCCCTTCCCCACCACCTCAAGGGGGGGAAGTCTAGTGGTGAAGTGAAATGTTTTAAATGTCAGAAGGTGGGTCACTTTGCACGTACATGTCCGAGTAATATTCCTGCTAAGCCTGTGTCATTGGTTCGCAACATGGGGGTGTCTCTGAGTTCTTCTGCGTCTGCCCGGGGTAGGTCGTCAGTTGCGGGGACACAGCCTGTGAAGAAGGGTTTGGAGGGCTCGACACCTGTCCAAGACACTTTTTGCAGCCATCGAGGGCGCGGGCTTGTGAGCTGGGGGAATACTAAACATCAGGTCAAATTGTTGCATGACACTGGGGCATCACAGACACTTCTTAAAAATGTCACAGGCAAACCTATAAACGCGGCTCGGGTTGTTGTGGTACAGGGGATCAATGCTACCAGGTCATACCCGTTGATTAGGTTGGAGCTGGAGGTGGATGGTGTGTGTCGTGAACTTGATGTTGGGATCGTAGAGAGCTTGCCAGTTGAGGGCGTCAACCTCCTTCTGGGCAACGACTTTGCGGTGCTCACTTCGGAGGTTCCACCCTTAGTTGTTGCCGAGAGAGCGGCCGACGTTAATAGGGAGAATCGGGAGTGGGTCGAGAGGTGTCAGCTTAAACAGATAGCCTGTGCAGTCACCCATTCTCGCACGTCAGTTCAGTCTCAACCATTGTCTCAGTCTTCAGATCAGCGGAGGAAAGGTCCGAGGAAAGTAGCTAAAGGTGGATTTCAGGGTGTTGATTCCGCGGCTCTTCTGGGGGACTCAGTATTGGCACCATTATTATTGTCTGAAGTGGACCCTGACCCTGTATCACTGGGTGAACAGGCAGGGCCAGTGAAGACTCCATGGCAGAGCCGTTTTGTAGCCAGGCAAGATTGGGTCTCTAAGTCTAGTATCGGTGAGGGTAACAAAGTGCTCCGGGAGCAGCTTGATGCGTTGACACCTGCAGATATCAGTAGACTTCAGATTGATGACCCTGAGCTCCAAAGTTACAGTCATGGCGCAATGGACCTCGAAGAAGATGGGGATGCTAAGCCGGGGGATTTCTTCCGTTACGAGATAATTTTATACAGACGGTACCTAGACCCCAAATCGAAGTGGGAGGGTGGTGTGAGGGTAGTAGACCAGCTGGTTGTGCCGAGTGGGTGTCGTGAAAACTTACTGCGGTTGGCTCATGATGTGCCAGTGGCAGGGCACCTGGGGGTCAGTCAGACGGTAGCGGCGTTGGGTAGATTGTTCTGGTGGCCAGGGATGAGGGCAGATGTTGGTGCATGGGTTGCAGGGTGTGTAACGTGCCAGACTGTAGGAAAGCCCAACCAGGTGATACCCAAGGCTCCGTTATACCGCATTCCTGTCATTGGGATGCCTTTTTGTAAGATAGTTGTGGACATGGTTGGCCCTCTACCACCTACTAGTGCTGGGAATAAATTCTTATTGACTATAATGGATGTTGCTACGAGATACCCGGATGCATACCCCATGCGTAATGGCTCCGCTAAGACTGTGGTCAAGAACTTGCTGCTTTACAGTTCAAGATACGGGTACCCGCGAGAAGTGCAGTCAGACCAGGGGTCAAATTTCACTTCGAACCTATTCCAACAAACTCTCCAGCAGCATGGCATATGCTCTGTCGTTTCATCTGCCTATCACCCCGAGAGTCAGGGGGCACTTGAGAGGTGGCACTCGACCCTCAAGAGTATGCTTAAATGTTACTGCTTGGAGAATGGCAAGGAGTGGGATCTGGGGCTGCCTTATGTGTTGTTCGCGGCGAGAGAGGTACCTGGTGAGAGTTTGGGTTTCAGCCCCAACCAGCTTGTTTTTGGCCATAACGTCAGGGATCCACTGTCCATGGTGAAAGAGATATGGGAAGGTCTGCAGAAACCATGCTCAGTGTTGAAGTACGTTCTCGAGAGTCGTGAAAGGATGGTAAATTGTATGGAGTCGGCAGAGAGGAATTTGGTAGACTCAGGCGAAAATGAAGGACCGTTACGATGTGAAGACGAAGCTCCGGGAGTTTGGGGTGGGGCAGGAGGTTATGTTGTTGCTGCCTCTGCCAGGTCATCCACTGTCAGCAAAGTATACGGGTCCTTATTTTGTCACTAAGAAGCTGTCGGACCTAGATTATCTTGTTGCAACCCCTGACCGGCGTAAGAAACATCAATTATGCCATGTGAACTTGATGAAGGAGTTTGTGAGACGTCCCTCAGAGCCTCTCACTGTCCCCGTGTTGGTCTGCAGCGGCCAAGGTGGAGAAGGAGGGGGGAATAGTCATGCTCTGGGGGAAGATAGCTGGGATTGCCATGTTTCTGCGGAACAGTGGGCGGGGAATTGTGTTCAGGTGGCAGAGCAGGCTATCGAGCACCTACCTGAGCAACAGCGTGCAGCCGTGCACCACCTGTTCCAGTCATACCCCGCTGTTTTCGCGGAGCACCCAGGCCTCACAACTCAGACGGTGCATGATGTTGACGTGGGAGACAAGTCAGAGCCTTATCGTGTGCCTCCTATCAAATTGCCAGCCCTCCGGGAGGAGCTGAGGTATATGATAGAGAGAGGGCTGATTAAGGAAGGGCCGGTGCGTTGGACCTCCCCGGTAACTCTGCAGCCTAAGCCAGACGGGAAGGTGTGTTTCTGTATAGACTTTCGCAGACTTAATGGCTTGACCGCCACCAATCCTTACCCCCTTCCTCGCGTCGATGACAGTGTTGACAAAATCGGGAATGCCACATACCTCACCAAGGTCGACCTGGTGAAGGGTTATTGGCAGGTGCCCCTGTCTGCGCGGGCGAAGGAGGTCTGCGGCTTTTGTGTGGACTGCAAAACATATATGTGCAATGTTATGCCTTATGGGTGGAAAAACGCACCTGCTACCTTCCAAAGTCTGATGAATGATATTGTTAGTGACATTCCCAATTGTACTGTATATCTCGATGATGTCATTGTCTATGATACTGATTTTGGTAGTCACTGCGAGCATCTTAACACCTTACGAGCGGCCTATGCGGTTTATTTATATGTACCGCACAGCGGGGTGTTTTTAGCCAAAATAGGGCTGTTTACGTGATCATTTTCATGCCTAAATAAGACCCTGAACGTAAAACAAGTACCTATCCCTGAAAGGGCATAAACAGAGCTTTCGAATGACACCATAACGATCCTTGTATGATGGATAGTTTTCTTGCAATAACCGTGCAACGCGAGTGCAAAAAGCAGGTAATTCGGTACTTTCGGTACATAATTGAGTATGTAGCGAGTGAGAGAGGGAGGAGGGAGCTGAGATTTGTGTCAGTAGGTTCGCCGCGGTGGTCTGGAGCAGTCATACGCTCGCTAGTCTCCTGCCACCACTTGTCTCTCTCTCTCAGCCACATTACGTGCTGAAATTGCCACTCGACCTATGTCGAGCGCCGCCACATAGTCCAGCTTTTTTTAACTCGACTTATGTATCTCACCGCTAATTAAGGGTTAATATCTTGTTTCGGAAGCTGTGTGAAGCTGGGTTGGTCGTGAACCTGGGGAAATGCGACTTTGTGCAGGCAACTGTGCAGTATCTTGGCTTTGTTGTAGGTTTGGGACGGGTGTCCCCCCCCCAGAGCAAGATACTGGCAATCGATCGGTTTCCCAGGCCAACCACCAAGCGTCAGATTATGCGCTTTCTAGGCATGATAGGCTACTACAGACGCTTTATACAAGAGTATTCGACTGTTCTTGCTCCCCTGACTGACCTTTTGGCAAAGACGGTGAAGTTTCGGTGGTCGCCTGAGTGTGAAAAGGTTTGGGTTAGTGAAGCACTTACTATGCACCCATCCTATTCTCAGGGCGCCGGACTTTACAAGGAGTTTTCAGCTGGCAACAGACGCCAGTGGTGTTGGGGCCGGTGCAGTCCTCTTGCAAACGGACGACGAGGGTCTGGAGCACCCCGTAAGCTTTTACTCTAAAAAGTTCAACTCCGCTCAGAGGAACTATTCTACCATCGAGAAAGAGTTGTTGGCGATTGTGCTTGATTTAAAGCACTTTGAGGTGTATGTTCCAGCCTTCGGCCCGGTCGTGGTCATTTACACAGATCACCACCCTCTAAAGTTCCTCAACCAGTTCCACAACCGCAATATGCAGCTGACACGGTGGTCACTTATGCTCCAAGAATACAATCTTGATATCAGGCATATTGCCGGTTGTGATAACGTTATAGCTGACTGTCTTTCGAGGGTGGAGGACAAGGGGTAGATGGCCACAGGTTGTGTGGGTTGCGTGGAGGAAAATACGCTACATATATTTAAAGCCGAACAAAACAAAAAAACAACAATAAAATTTAAAATCAACATAAAAAAAACTCTTTCTGTTATAGTAAATTTAAGTATGTTTTGTTACAGCTGAAGCACTAGCTATTAGTGGGCTGAGTATCGTAGAACTCGCTTTCGGAGCGTAACAATTTTAAGTTTTGCTATTGTGTTGAGGGGGTAAATATGTAAGTTTGTTTCATTTTATAAGTATGTTTTTTTTTGTGAAACCTATATGCTGTATTATTGTGCTGGGTGGGGAGGTTAGGTGACGTGTGCCGATTTCAGATATCAGAACTTGCCTAATGTTAAGTGTCTAAAATCTTGGGGGGGGGGGGTGACGCACGTCAGCTCCCCAGCGACCACGAGGGGGCAGCGGTTGGCTCCCTATCCTCTTCTCCCCTCTCCCCAGGCAGTGAAATGGGCTACAGTTATCAGAGAATGTTGTTCTTTCTTTCATAGTGTTTGTGTTGTTACAGACAGTCCCGTGGTGGTCTTTACTTTCGTCTGTGACAACGGGAAGTATTTTATATCATTAGTAGAATATAAGATGCATTGTGGAGGGAGAGAGAGAATAGCGAGAGCGCGGTGGTAATGTGTGCGTGCGTAGGTATGTGTTGCCTCCCTCACTCGAGGAGTTTTCCCGCTCGCGCACTTTCCCGCGGCCTTGATTGGCTGGTGGCTCCTGGCGCCTTCTGCAGCCCTGCTGCCTGGTGACGTAGTCGTCTGTGATTGGCGGCCGCGGTCCTGGGACGGTGGTGCGGGCTCCTGTCCTTGTGTCTCCCTCAGAGCTCCTCGTAGTGCTGTAACGCTAACATCCCTTTGCAATCTATCAGCCCACCTCACCCCCCTATTGCGAACTTTCTCTACCACTGCTTACCTTCTTCTCTCTGTATATCCTACTATTAATTAACTGCCCTTCCCCTTGACGTTGAATTCATATATCCGTCACTGTATTATACAGCGAGCTCTCAGAGATATTATATGTAATTAGTTAGGCATTTTGGATCTGAGAGTTATCCATTTTGGCTTAGGGAGGTTTGGCATACTCATCGTGTTGCCCCAACCTTATTTTCTTGGGTGTCTGCTAGGTCAGTCGATGCTAGACTGGGGAGAGGCTATCAGGTTACAGTTTCCTATGAGCATAGACTTCGTTGAGCCTATGCAACTGTACCGGATACCTGCGGAGGCCTAGGTAATTTTCTTTTCTGTGTACCTTAGAGCCTAGCACTGTGTTGGCGTGAGGGCGTTTGCCTAGTCCACCCAGCACTGTGCTAGCTCGTTAGCTTTTGACATATGAGGGTCGCCAGGAGAGAACCAGGTACACGAGACCTAGATCTCTCAAGAGAGCCCCCCCGTCATTTAATGTAACTAGGCGCACAGACTTGAGAACGACATTAGGCTACCGAGCAGGTGGCTCGGCCCAGGTAGCTTAGCCTACGACTCCCCTGCTAGACTTCGTCCACCTGGCAGACCCCCGATTAGGGTTTATAATCTCATTGTGTATATGTGTGCAGCATTATTGTTCCTTATGTTTATAGTAAGTCGTGATTGTTGCTGAGAGACCCAACCAGAGCAGGCTTGTGCTTGGTGGGAGAAAGCACATCTTTTTGTGGTTAGAGTTTAGACTGCCGACTGTTTTATAATTACACCTGTGCCAGATAACACCGTATGTCCCTACACTATATATGTTCCCACAGTAATAATACACAGTTCAGAATCCGATACGTACTTCTTAGTTGCATCTGACTTTTGCAGAAGATTCTGGCATGATGCTTTAGGACTTTCTTTGTTTCACTTTCTTTCAGACAGGAGTGACAGTTTACTGATTATTTAACGTAACGTAACGTTAATTATCCTTCTTCTAGTTTGCTATTAAATCGTTGTTGCGATTTAATTACGCTATCTATCTTTTTCCTTGTATACCTTAATGAAGTAATCGTATGTTGTATGAGTATAGGCTGCTTCAGTGATCATCAGCCTATAGTGTGCACCTTTTACCGAGTCATAGGATACCTCGTTGTCCAGGCACGACTCAGGGCGGTATAGGTGTTTTGTTCTCCAGTGGGTAAGGCAGGGGTTGGAACTAGTGTTACCGTTGTTTCATTTAGCCTTATCTAGTCCAATGATGAAGAGCCCCGTGTCTTGCAGAACCTGGATCGTAACAATATATATATATAAAGACATATATATAGTGAGACATTAATATAAGATTGTTTGTATTTAGTAAGTTTAACCTTTTATAGATTCGATAATCATTACCCTGTTGTTTACAAATTGCGTTGTTCTAATAGTATATTACTTATTTTTAGGGAATGTTGTTCCTGATGATGGCTTAAGGTTAGCCGAAAATTTGAAAAATAAAGATGTTGCCTGGCGCCCTGTTAATTCTTTTCCTTTTGATATGGAGGTTTAAGTGCCCAAAATCTACTGCTGAAGTACTCATAACTATATATATATATATATATATTTATCTATATATATATATATATATATATATATATATTCAGTATAGATTTATAGATATATATATATACCTGTCCTATATATATATATATATATATATATATATTTTGTATATATATATATTTTGTATATATATATATATTGTATATATATATATTGTATACAAGTATATATATATAATTGTAATATATATATATATATTGTAATATATATTGTATACAAGTATATATATATATATATATATACAGTATATATAATTGTAAAATTTGTCGGTAGAAAAATGTCCCGGCCGAAGGCCTGTTACTCTCAAACTTACAGGTTCACTAACGCTCTCCCGGAAAAAAATCGACAACTAAATTGCACGAAAGGTCTTAATATTGACAAAGAAATGGGATGTAAAGTCTTTATGGATTTAATGGACCAAACGTCTTAAAGTCTAAAAACTAGTGTGGCTAATCACGAGAGAGAAAGGGGACCAGACAAACTACCGATCTACCCTTAAAGTGAGGATGGTTCCCTTTCCTCCACACTATCCCACAGCAAAGGAAGGTCGGTATATTATATTAATGTGTTTATTTTCTGCCACCTCTCCTACCGTCTCTTACTGGCTGATAAATCAGCCCTTTACTTCTTTCTCGACTCCTCTCTCGTTTGTTCTCATTCTGGTATTTGTGAGTTTCTGGCTATTCCTGTAACGTTTATGCACCATGATTATCTTACCTTGATGGATGATGGTGTGGCTATAACGCTACACGGGTATCTCGGTCCTCTTGTATGAGCTAAGATCAGTCTGTTGACGACTTAGGATAAGATTAGTTATACAATTGTATATTCTAAACCTTGTTAGCTAGAGGCTTAACATACACCAATCATCATTGTGATTATTATTATTATTATTATTATTATTAGTAGTAGTAGTAATAGTAGTAGTATCAGTAAACCGGTAAACAAGCCACACACACACAATTAACTGTACATACAGACTCACACACATACACCTACACAATTATGGGCTCAAAAGTACCTGAATGATAAATATATAAAAAATAAACATTTACTTGCATCTAGACGTTAATGAATACAATTTTACCAAGAAATGCAATTAACGTGAGGAAGGAAGTATCCATACCAGTTAAGGGGGTAGTGCTTGTGTTTGGCCTACTGTATAGATTTATTTATTTATTTGTTAATGTTCTCGCTAGACCTCCATCAAGCTTAAAAAGATGCCCCCTAGACCCCCTTTCAAGTTTAATTTATACATTTGTCTGTAGAAAAATTTCCCGGCCGAAGGCCGATTCCTTCTGAAATTACAGGCTCGCTATCACTCGCCGGGAAAAATTGAAACCTAAATGGCACGAAACGTCTTAAATATTGACAAATAAATAAGGTGAAAGGTCTCAAAATCACCAAACTAACGGAACAAAAGTCTTAAAATCCTAAAACTATTGTGCTAAACATGAGGGAGAACAGGGTCCAGAGAAACCTAGCACTACCCCCTTTAGTGTTGGTGGTGATTAGCTGCACCATTTTCTTGCTGTGAATGAAAGAGGTGATGGTCACTGAATTTAGGAAGAATGTTTTGTGTGTTATCATCTTACCAGTTATGCCCCATACCCACTGATGCGATTTCATACGATTTTCGTCGCCGAGGACATAGTCTTGTCAATTCACAAAGAATTTGTGCGACGTCAACGATTTTGACCGTTAAAAACCGTTGACAAGTTTACACTCGGAGACGATGTCGCCGATGGATACGATGTAATCATGTAATCGGCGAAATTATGCGACGTCATCGGCAAATTGAGCGATGGTTCGCCGATGACCTCGGCGAGAACTGTCACATTTGAATAAAATATTGCGAAATAATGCGAAGGATGAACGAATCCTCGGCGTATGTTCTGCGACGTCTTCGGCGAATTAAGCGATGGTTCGGCGGATACCTCGGCAAGATTATCCGAAAACTTTTTGCATATATTTCATGGCACAAACATAAGAACATAAGAAAACGGGAGTCTGCAGAAAGCTGATCGGCCTACACAAGGCAGATCCCTGCCACACCCAACCCCAATTACAAGGCCTAATTATAGACCCAACTCACTAATGCCTTGAAGACTGACCTCACCAAAACGGTCAGAGATCAATACAAGATTACGGGGGTCTGCAGAGCGCCGATTGGCCCACACCAAGCAGATCCCCCCTCATACCCAACTCATCTTGTCGAAAATATACAAATTTATCTTAAAGGGGGGTCTAGAGTTTTTTGTTTTAAGTGTGATGGAGGTCTAGTGAGGAAACTAAGAAATAAAGGAATAAATGACCAAACAAACGGTCCGTTTCCCCTTGGGGGATGGGCGTAATAATTGCGCATTAATATATTTGTTTATTATATATTTAGTTTCATCCCTAGACCTCCATTAAGCATATAAAGCACCCCCCAACACCCTCCTTCGAGATCAATTTGTAAATTTTTCGATAGAAAAATATACTGTTCCTCAAAAAGTACAGGCTCGCTATCACTAGCCAGGAAAAACTTGACGCCTAAATGACACGAAAAGTCTTAAAATTGACAACGAAATGAGGTGAAATGTCTTAAAATCGCCAAACTAATGGGCCGAACGTCATATAATATGAAAACTAATAGGGTTAACCATGAGGAAGAAAGGGGACCAGAAAAACTACCCATCTCCCCTTAATTCGGAGATGGCAATGTCCTTGCCGTATGTTTACGTTACGGCTTAATTGAGCCCAACCTCGCTTTTTTTGTTTTCTCTTTCTCTCCCTCTCTCTTTGCCTTGTATCCGTTCGGCCCCATTCAGCCTACTGTTTTAAGACATTTACCCCCATCCGCTTAATAAGCATTTCGCAGCCTAGTTTGATGTATGGAGACACAAACGACTTAGGCTCTTTTTGTTGATAGGAAACCTGCATTGTCGTGGCGATTATTATTGTTGTAGTGTTTAGGATATTCTTGGCTCCGACGGCATTATATATTCTGCCTTTTTGTGTGCAGAGCCTGCACGAGCATTGTTCCGCTGCCTGCCTTTTTGGGTTCCATTTCCGATACGAGCATCTTTATAGCATCTAACATTTAAAGAAGATTCCTTGTTGGTGTTGAAGGACTTTAGTGCACTTTCTTTCATGCAGGAGTGCCTGACATTTATTGATTAAAGTAACGTAAGCTGTAACTTCTCTTACCACCTTACTTTGCATACCATAACCAAGCACCTTCGGTTATAGGTAGTAATAGGCTGTTTTCACATAACATTAAGCCTAGAGTAGACGCACATTTATTGAGAGTTTGATAGCCTATTATTGCATATAGAACTCTGTAGAGTATTTGTGTTCTTTGTTCACTGGGAATATACATCAGAGGTTGGATCTAGCGCTTTCCGTTGTAGCATTTATGCCATTACTAGTCCAATGAATAAGACCCCTGATATATTTAAACCTCTGTCGTAACAAATGACGACCTTGCCTAGGATTTGGTGAACCTACATTTATTAAGCAGGGAACATTTGTTGTTTTTGGGAATATTTTGCGGGGATCAGCAAGAATAATATTATTTTGTTTTGCAACATATATAGCCCTTGAGTATTTCCGAGAATTTTTGTGTGTATATCGAGGTATAAGAGTTTGGGGTCCTTCTTTTCTGAATATTGTGGTGAGAAATTTTTGTGAGCATCATGTCTTATACCGGATCAGAGGAGAATGGAGACACAGTACGTAATGTCGAAACTGAGGAACAGCAGCATGATGGAAGGGTTAACCAGGTGAACTGTGTGGAGGATGCTAGGATATTTTTGCAATGGCCTGTTACTGCCGAGCGGTTGGAGGGTATGGGTCGGTACGGTCTTCAATGCCTGGCCACAGCTATCGGTCATGCGGGTACTAGCAGCATGACCAGAGATAACTTGATAACGTGTGTACTGGGCAGGGTGACTGGTGAGCGAGATGGGTTGAGTGCTCAGAGCCCTTCGGCCATGCTTCCCCTACACTCGACTCCCAGCCATCCCAGTAGTTTGCCGACCCCGGGTACGCTTCCACAGGTGGGTGGTGACTGGCAGGGTGGATTGCCCCTGGGGGGACCACCGGTAATTTCAAACATTGTAGCACCTTCACCTCCTTCAGGGTTATCTCCAGAATTATTGCTTCAGCTCGAATTAGCTAAGATCGAAGAGAGAAAGGCTATCAGGGCAGGTGAGCTTCAGCAGCAATTAGAATTAGCCAAGATAGATGAGAGAAAAACTATCAGTCAGCAGCACATAGAGCTAGCAAAAATCCAAGCTGACTTAGAGTCGACTAGGTACTGTGCCGACATGGACGTAGAGAAGTCGCGAGTAGAGACAACGGGACAGCGACTTGGGGCTGGTAACCGTGTTAATGAGCAGTCTCTCTCGCACTTATTGAAACTGGTTCCGCTGTTTGATGAGAGTGGTGTAACAGAATTTTTCGCACACTTTGAGAAGAAGTGCCAGGAACACCAGTGGCCAGAGAATAAATGGGCAGCACTTGTATCCTCTAGATTAATAGGCAAGGGTCTTAAAGCCTACGATGCGTTACCTTTGGAGTCATGTATTGTGTATGAGGATCTCAAGGAGGCTGTCCTGAGGGCTTACGAACTGCAACCAGAAACGTACCGTTTGAAGTTCCGTGGTGTAACTAAGGGAAGAGATAGCACCTTTTTGGAACACGCCCGGGACTTGTCCGATGCTATGGGGAACTGGCTCCGATCTGAGAAGGTAACATTTGATGGGATTAAGCAGTTAATGATGTTGGAGCAGTTCTTTAAGAGCACGGGCGGTGATCTAACTTTGAACTTAAAGGAGAAAAACCCAAGAACTCTAGTCGAAGCAGCAGAAATGGCTGATCGACAGCTGTCGTTGATTCGGGGTTGCGGGTCCTCACAGAAGTACGATGTAAGTGCTAAGGACCGTTATCCTCCCACTCCCCGTAACAATGACACATTTAAACAGAAGAGCCATGAAACTGAAACTGAATCCAAACCTTACACCACACCGTATGTGAAAAGTCAGGGGCCTTTTACATCACAGTATAAGCCGAAACCGAAATGTATGTGTTTTAGTTGCCACCAGGAGGGTCATAAGGCAAATGAGTGCCCTAGTCGACCTCCTCTGGCAGCCGTGTCTTTTGCTCACGGCATTGGAGTGTTCAAGAGGACATCGGAGTTTGTTAGAGGCATTTCTTCCGAGGTAAATACACTGCCAGTGCAGAAGGATCCGGAAGGCTTATTCCCTGTCCGTGATGCCTTTAGTGACCACAGGGGACTCGGTTGTGTGGAGTGGGGTAGAAGACATGAGGTGAGAATTTTGCGTGACACTGGGGCATCGCAAACACTGTTGAGAAATTTCACTGGTAAACCTGTCAATACGGCGCAGGTGGTTGTGGTTCAGGGAGTTAATGCGACAAGGTCATACCCGCTTGTAAGAATGAAGGTGGAAGTTGATGGTGTGACTTGTGACCTGGATGTAGGAATTGTGGAGAAGTTACCTGTTGGGGGCGTTGACCTCCTTCTTGGCAACGACTTTGCGGGGCCTACTTCTGAGGCTCCACCCTTAGTCGTTGTCGAGAAGCCGGCCGACGTGAGTAGGGAGGAGCAGGAGTGGGTTGAGAAGTGTCCGGTGCAGCCTATGGCGTGTGTTGTCACCGGAGATCCTGCATCCAGGGAGTCACATTCTGGTCAGCAATCTTTAGATCAGCGGAGGAAGGGTACCGAGAAGGGGTTGAAAGTTGATGCGGTGGAGAGTTTAGTATCAACGGACCTTCTCGGGGACTCATTATTAGGACCACATTTCGAGTCTGGAGTAGACCCAGTAACTGTTCCTGAAAAGACAGAGGATGGGCTTAAAAAGACGAAAGAGTTGAAGGAGGACAGTGATGCACAGTCGGGAGATGTAGCGACAAGGTACCCTGACGCGTACCCTATGAGAAATGGGTCGGCGAAGACGGTGGTCCGAAGCTTGCTAGTGTATTTTTCCCGGTATGGTTATCCGCAGGGGATTCAGTCAGTCCAGGGACCCAACTTCACTTCTAGCCTCTTTGTTCAAGCAATACCGCAGCATGAGATTGTTGGGGTTGTGTCATCTGCGTATCATCCGGAGAGCCAGGGTGTGTTTGAGCGATGGCACTCAGCCTTGAAATCTGTGCTTCGTTGTTGTTGCTTTGAGAGTGGGAAGGATTTGGATATTGGCCTGCCATGTGTTTTGTTTGCTGTGCGGGAGGTACCTGGGGAGAGTTTGGGATTCAGCCCTAATGAGCTCATCTTTGGACACCGTGTCAGAGGGCCTCTCCATATGGTTGAAGAAGTATGGGAGGGCGCAGAAAAACCTTGTTCTATGCTCAAGTGTGTCCTTAACAGTCGAGAACGGATGTTGCGCAGTCTGGAGTTGGCTGGCCGTAATTTGACTAGCTCTCAGGCCCTCAGGAAGGACAGGTACGACCTCAAGGTTGAACTCAGGGAGTTTCACGTGGGTCAGGAGGTGTTGATTCTACTGCCCCTTGTAGGTCATCCCTTATCCGCTAAGTACGCAGGTCCTTATAGGGTGGTTGAGAAGCTATCAGACCTGGATTACTTGGTAGCCACTCCAGACAGACGGAAGCGCAATCAGTTATGTCATGTTAATCTTGTGAAGGAGTATGGGAGGCACCCCCCTGAGCCTCTCACTGTGCCTGTGATGACGTTTAGCAGTCAAGGTGGAGAAGGAGAACGGGACAGTCAAGCTCAGGTGGAGGATAACTGGAAGGATAAGAAGTTCAAATGGGCGCCTGAGTGTGAGAAGGTGTTTAGGGAAGTAAAACACCTGTTGTGCACTCACCCGATCCTCAGGGCCCCTGACTTTAGCCTACCTTTCCAACTAGCAATGGAGGCTAGTGGTGTGGGGCTGGTGCCGTCCTTGTGAAAAAGGACGATGATGGGCTGGAGCATCCTGTTAGTTTATGCTCGGAGAAGTTCAATTCGGCCCAGGGGAGCTGCTCTGTTGTCGAGAAGGAGCTACTGGCTGTTGTGCTTGGGCATTTCGAGGTCTATGTTCCAGCCTATGGTCCGGTTGTTGTAGTTTACACAGATCATCACCCTCTCAAGTTCTTGGACCAGTTTCACAATCGGAATATGAGGCTGACCAGGTGGTCACTAAGGTTATTGGTATATAACCTCGACATACGCCATATTGCCGGTTGGGACAACGTGGTTGCAGATGGTCGTTCAAGGGTATATGATCCTGGGTAGATTGACACACGGGTAGCCTCCTGATTTAGTTTGAATAGTATTTTGCGCTTGTGCTTGTTGGCTCGCGGTTGTAGCCCAGCGTATTGGGTCGTAAAGCAGGAGTTGAGCGGTTGGTATAGAAGAAAATACTAGGCTTGCCCCTATAGTGCAGCCGAAATAAACAAATTAAAAACATAAAAATCAAATAAAAACTCTTTCTTTGATAGTTTAATTGTTTCAGTATGTTATAGCAGTAATTCTGAGTTGCACTCCTCTCAGAATGCTGGGCAAGAGAAGCTCGCTCTTGAGGAGCATAACTACATATAATTTAACCTATTGTGTTGGGGAGGGTTATAATTTTGTAAAATGTTTTGTTGAGGAACTGTGCCAGATATTTTACTGCCGCTGGGTGATGGGAAGTAGAGATATAGCATGGGTTCTAACCGTCAGATTTTTGTGAGCCTTGGGGCCTCTGAGAAAAATCTTGGGGGGGGTGTGACGGTAACCACTCCGTTAGAACCGCATGGATTGTCCTACAGTGACTCGCTAGGATCGCCAGGGCAGTGGATGGGGCTACAGTTTATGTATTAGGGTGTGCTTTATTTCATATGAAAGCTCGTGTCATGGGCAGTCCAGAAAGGCTCTTTGTTTTCACCCATGTCAAGGCTTTATATATTTAATTGTAAAGTATATGTTTTATCATTAACTAGTAATGTTGGGATCTGGGAGAGAGAGAGAGAGTAGAACAGAGTGAGAGGGGGGCGCGCAGTGTTTTTGCCCCGCTCGATGACGTCACGGCTGGTTGCCTCGTGGGGGATGGTTGGGGGAGGTCCTTACCATCCTGCTAGCTCCCTTGCTAGTGGCTAGAGGACTTGTTACCTCTTTTTTCCCACGCGGCTCGACCTAGTCCCGGTATATATACAGGTTCCTCGCCACTCTCTCCCTCAGATCTGGTTTCTAGAACGCATCTATCTTATCCCTTGCTACCTGTCCCCCGCTCTGTACCTGAGAATCTTTTCCTCTGCCTACCTCTCTCTTTTTTCATATCTTTCACCACCTTTTATTAATATTATACCCCCTCTGGTTAACTCTGCAAAATCAGCTTCATGCTGGCCAGTTGTATTGTGCGTTAAGGTCTGATATAACCTATGTATGTTTAGTTGTTAAAATAAGTTGATCACTAAGCATTGGTTGGCATTCATATTGTTTAGTACCGCTTCCTATAAGTATTAGTGTTCTGCTGGATTAGATAATGCTAGACTAGGAGTCTGATATTATAAGGTATTGTTTCCTATGAGTGCTGGCTTATTTAAAAGCTGCACGACATACCTGAGAACTGGAGTTGATTGGGTAAATTCTAGTCTGTGTGCCATTGAGAGTAGAGCATGCACGAATGAGGGCTTTTTGCCTATACCATTCTGCACTGTTCTAAGCTCGTTGTTTATCTTTGAGGTACGCCAGGAGAACGCTTAATACTTCGGTATTAAGGTTTCTCAAGAGAGCTACCCTTCCCTATAACGTAATATTTGACGCACAGACTTGAGGTTTGCACTAGGCTATGCGGCATGCCATGCGCACCAGTATCTCGTATCATTGACTCTAGCTAGACTTTATCAGTCACAGTAGACATTAAGTATATTAACCTAATTACTTTTTTTATGCATACCCATTTATGATTACACAAGCATTTCGCAGCCTAGTTTGATGTATGGAGACACAAACGAATTAGGCTCTTTTTGTTGATAGGAATACTGCATTGTCGTGGCGATTATTATTGTTGTAGTGTTTAGGATATTCTTGGCTCCGACGGCATTATATATTCTGCCTTTTTGTGTGCAGAGCCTGCACGAGCATTGTTCCGCTGCCTGCCTTTTTTGGGTTCCATTTCCGATACGAGCATCTTTATAGCATCTAACATTTAAAGAAGATTCCTTGTTGGTGTTGAAGGACTTTAGTGCACTTTCTTTCATGCAGGAGTGCCTGACATTTATTGATTAAAGTAACGTAAGCTGTAACTTCTCTTACCACCTTACTTTGCATACCATAACCAAGCACCTTCGGTTATAGGTAGTAATAGGCTGTTTTCACATAACATTAAGCCTAGAGTAGACGCACATTTATTGAGAGTTTGATAGCCTATTATTGCATATAGAACTCTGTAGAGTATTTGTGTTCTTTGTTCACTGGGAATATACATCAGAAGATGGATCTAGCGCTTTCCGTTGTAGCATTTATGCCATTACTAGTCCAATGAATAAGAGCCCTGATATATTTAAACCTCAGTCGTAACAATATATATATATATATATATATATATATATATATATATTTAATGAATAGCCTACATAGACCAAAATACATGCACAAACCCCTTAAGGTGTATCACATATACAAACATGTTATCACTAACATTCTGAAGACATTAAACAAACTTTACAAGTACCTATAATAGGGGTCTACGGGCATTTATTTAAATACGGATATTATAGATCTATCTCAAAATAATGTAGTATATATAAATTTTGTGTATATATTCAGAAACATTGTATATATATATATATATTAAGTTTGTTTAGCTATCAAAAAACGATTTTAGTAAATAATTGTTTAATTCATGTTAACAATACGCAAACCAATTGATAAATGTGCTAATGCTAATAACTTTCCTTATTTATCATAACATACTATAAACTATAAGGCAGCACGCAAGAGCTGTCTTCATTATTTACAGCTGTATTTATCCACCTTTTCATTGATTATTATAAACGAAGTGTGAGTGATTTATCATTATTGAAATTAAATTATCAAAAGAATTATCTATATTTCCGGCAATTTAAACAAAGAAAACTGTGATATTATATCGGAAAACATTGACATGTCATTCACACATGTTTACACCTAACTAATTGAGCCGCGTCGCTCACATGCCAGTTAATGAAATAATGTTAGCATCACAGGGAATTTAGACTCTACTTCCCCTACACGGAAAATAACAGGGTACGAATATAACCTATTTTATTAACAAACATAAAAAGAGTTCTGACTGAGGTCATACATGTTTGTAATACAAAGGCGATATATTAGGTCAAAATGTGTTTCCACAGTTACAACATAAAGCGCATTTTTCAAAGACACTGTGGACCATAGAGCTTTTATGTTTTGAAAAACTGGCAATTTGCTCATGGCAGACCTATAAATTTTAAATATACATAATAAAAAAGCATAATTCAGAGTATTTTTTTTAATTAAACAATAATATTACTTTCCAACTCTATAGGAATGCAAAGGACTCTAATTCATTCGAAATCTATATTATTAAATCAGTTTGTGTGTCTGTTTGTCTGTGTGTTCTTAAGCCTTGTCTATCGGGGCCCGACTTAAGTCCGTATCGAAATTTTTTGACTATGTGGCGGGGCCCGACTTAAGTCTGTCTGCAATTTGGGCGCAATATTGGCTCTGAGAGAGAGACGAGCGATGGGAGGAGCATGGGTTACCTCATGACCACTGGCCACGGCCGCCGTGGACCAACTGGGATGTACTCCAATTACATCCACCCTCACTCCCTCGCTACATACGTAATTATATAAAAAAAATACCGTATTTTAGCAATTTTGCCCTTCGGTTGCACGATCGTTGCAAGACAACCAGTGATCGTAGAAGGATGGTTCAGGTGTCATTGGAAAGCTCAATTTACGCCCTTTCATTGATACATACTTGTATTACGCTCTGAGTCTTGTTTATGCATGAAAAAGAGCACGGAAACAACCCCATTTATGGTAAAAAAAAAACTGCTGGGCGGTACAGTGAAATATACTCCACCACCCGCTCTTAAGGTGTTAATAGGCGGCCGCAGTTTTGGACCTGGGGAGCTGAAACTTTGCATGTGGGTGTCAATTGACCTGGGTTAGGTCATAGAGGGGGCAAGGCCACGATCGGAGGTCGTTTCGAGGCCGAAATTGAAAAAAGAGGAAAAAACGGCCGTTTTGGGCAGAAGGAGGCCTCCGATCGAAAAGGTGTATGGAACGAAAGTTGTTAGCAGCCACCCAAAATGGGGGTATTGATGAGGTCAGATAAAAAATCGGAGGTCATTTAGCGGGCGAAATCGAAGTCGCCGTTTAATGAGGCACAGGGAGGTCGAGGCCGGTGATTATGGTAGTAGTAGTATTATGATGATTGTGGTAGTAGTGATTGATGATGGTGATTATGGTAGTAGAATTTAAACCCGGGCATTGCCGGGTACCCCTGCTAGTAATAATTTTAAATATATGAAGGATAAAATATTTATAACACTCACCCCTGTCAGTTGTCTAACATTTGAATCATGCCTTTTAACGAAGGCTGTGAGTGGCTGAAACTGTCACCAGAGTCCTGCCTCCCGTGCTGATGGCCACACCCCCAGAATCCGTTAATCTTTGGTCTTGGCCGAGTTGACCAGACACTACCAAAGAATCTCGGGAGGCTGTCTGCTTCTGTCTGGTAAAATCACCAAACATTACCATAGATTACCAGACATTCGCCTCTTTGTGCTTTTGAAAAACGTGCTTATAATGTGCTTCGCAGATTTGGTAGACTGACCAAATAATGGTTATACTCCAAGTGAGGTTGTGTTACGTGTGGAGACACCATTAGGTTGAGGGACGTTATGCTGCTCTGGATTGCAATGTTTGTTTGGCGCACCTTTTTGCCGTCCGTAACGAAGAAAACATAAATAATTAAATAAATTAATAAATAAATAGATAAAAAAATAAATGCATATATATATATATATATATATATATATATATATATATATATTATATATATACTATATGTGTGTGTGTACAGTATATATACCGGTAAACATATAGCAAAATAGTAATTAAATATAATTTATTTAATAAAGTAATATACTGTACAGTACATGGTTTAAATTACTAGAGAAAGCTGATACTCTTGAACTTCTACACACACACTCTCTCTCTCTCTTTCTCCTCTCCGGCAGCTCAGGAAGGTTGATAGCTCGTATATCAAAGGATAGAGTGATATGCAGCCAGCGAGACGGACTGAGAGCTCGGTGTAGTGACGGACAGGGCTGATACAGGGGGATGTATACGTGCATTATGACGGAGGCTGAGAGAGAGAGAGAGAGAGTACAAAGGCTTACACAGGAATTCAAATTAAAAACAGGTCTCGTGACCCTTCGAAGTTGCTTGCCCTCTAAACCACTGTTGCTTAAAGAGTTCAACAGTGGTTTAGAGTGGGCAAGGGACAATTGTAAAGGGAAGTACTGCCCTTAGACTTTTGTCCCTGGCAGTAGTTAGGAGATGTTAGTTGGGGGGCAAATTGTTTTAATGGCATAATACAGTTATAAGTGATCCTTTGTGAATCTGTGGAAAAAGTGAGTTACATCTTTGTTAATTATTTATACATAAATTAAACCTTGTTGTATCTGAGGAAAAAGGAGAAAACAAAATAATTAATTATATATGCAGTCAGTCACGGGTTTAACCATATCTGAATATGTAACTACTCCAAAACCCAGTCCCAGGCATTGTTCATATTTGTTCTTTCTATTTCATTTTAATCAAAATTGGGTGGCCAAGGTGGTCTTTCTGGACTGCCAACTTTGCCCCACATCCTAAGCTACCATGTGTACACATTTGAGACCTCTTACAGGTTATTGAGAGAACCATACGATTTTTTTTTTTTTTTTTTTTGAGTAGGTGACATTATGGTAACTGGACGTTGAACTCGTTCTAGTTTGTCAAAACCTTTCAGGTAGTCGGGGCACCAGGGTTAACTCAATATTCCAGAAGAGGACGGACTGAGGAATTGTAAAGAGTGAGGATGATATCTTTGGATTTATGCTCAAATGACCTACCAATAAAGCAACATATTTTGTTTTCCTTCTTAAGAACTTATGTACATTGTTCAGTATGTTTTAGGTTACTTGATATTGTTACTCCAAAATCGATTTTTGTTTCTACACTGTTATGTTGAGAGCTATTCATTAAATAGCTTGCTTTCTCCTTTCGGGTCCGATATGGTATACTTTAAATGTTTCTGTATTTAAACTCATTTGCCAAATTTGAGTCCAACATGACAACTTATCTAGGTTATTTTGCAATTATTCTATCTATCTATCTATTGCCTGACGCCGTGATCCACGAAGGTGTGGCCACGAACGAACCGCCCCCATGCACCTCTGTCCCCAGTCAGTCGACGCCCCTCCCCCCAACCAGCACCGCCTTCGTTCATGTAGTTCCTCACTCCATCCTTCCACCTCATATTCGGTCTACCTCTCCCCCTCTGTCCCTCCACCTCGCTCTCGTACACCCTCTTAGTCATTCTCTCGCTTTCCATACGTTCCATATGGCCGAACCATCTCAAGTTGTTCCTTTTCACACTTTCCAGCACATCTACCTCCACACCACACCTCCTTCTTACTTCCTCATTAGTCTGTCTATCCCTCCATGTAACTCCGCACGCACTCCTTAAGTAATTCATTTCCACTGCTCTCACTCTTGGTCTGAGTCTTTCAACCAACGTCCATGCTTCGCTTCCGTAAGTCAGTGTCGGGATTACCACACTGTCATGCAAGGACTTCTTCACTTCCATACTGACCACCCTATTTCTTGTTACTACTTTTAGCGTTCCTACAACCCTCTTCCCCTGTTGTACCCTCTCCCGCACCACTTCATCCATAGTCCCATCTTTACTCAACACACTGCCCAGATACTTAAAAGAGTTGACGATCTCCATAGCCTGACCGTTCAGCTTCACCTCACACTCTGTGACTTCACCCCTTTCGAAGACCATAACCTTGCTCTCCCCCGCAATTATTCTACATGCTTATTTAGGAGTACAGTATATGCAACTTTTGTATCATCTGCACACTTTGAAATTGTTCAATTAAGGCACTCATTTATGTTGTTTTTGTAAACTAGGAAGAGAACTAGCCGTAGTACCCAGCTAGTTGCATTGGTCCATGTCGATGCAAGATAAATTTGTACTATTTTTGATAGAACAATGTTATTGAAAAATGTGCCGGCCGAAGGCTGGCTCCTATTAAAATACAGCCTCTCTATAGTTTCTCTTAAAACCTGAAAAATAATGAGGCTAAACATGATAAAGATGGGGGGGGGGGGACCAGGAAAATTATCCATCTCTCCTTAATTTGTACTGGAATATATTGTTACCCTCATAAGCTATCACTGAAAACCAATAATCAACAACAACAACAAACAATATTCAATGTATGTATTCATTTGATTTCGCGTTCTGATGAGTGATTGGTGCTTTTTTTTTTTTTTTTCTATGTGAGTGAGGGAGACAAAAGGCAGAACTGCCTGTATCGAGTGCCCAACCCAGAGTTGAAAGATTGACAGGGCTAACATCAAGGGACGTTCGAGCCAAAATGCCTGGACACACGGTGTTTCAAGTAATTTAAGCCATAGAAAGAGGGAAAGACTGATTCAGGGAGAGAGTTCCAGAGCTCAGAAGTTGAATAGAAGAAAGTCTGAGAATACCGTTTCACTCTTGGGTTGGAGAGTTGCAAAGAGTAGGGGAGGGATTGTGTTGCAAGATGGGTACTACATACCCTCTAGAAGTAAGTAATATTTTGTTCGAAATATCGGACAATAGTATACAAAATAGATCTGCATATTCAGAACAGGAATATTAAGTATATTTAAAGATGGTAATCAGATCAATGAAGTTGGTTCCCTTTCCTCCCCACCATCCCACAGAAAAGGAAGGACGGTATATTATAGAGGAGGTGGTGTACACTGGGAAAGCTCTAAGGAACATTGATTATTATAGTAGCGATAGAATAGGGAGAGAGATGAAACGTTGCGACGAAGAGAGAGAGATTGCAGAGAGTTGGTGAGTGAGCGGGAGTTAATGATACGAAAGGCTTTCCTTTCTACTTCGTCTAGGAGTGCGGTGTGAGAGGATCCTCCCCACACGTGTGAACAATACTCAATACAAGGACGCACTGTGCCCCTGTACAGAGCAAGAAGCTGTGCAGGGGTAAAGCACCCCTTGAGCACACCCACCTTCTAGGAGGTTGCCTTAGCAAGACTGGTAATATGGTCCTTCCAAGTGAGAGCAGAAGAAAAAGAGACACCGAGAATATTGAGAGAAGATGAAGGATTGATTTTTGTATTGTAAGGAATAGTCCTCTGGGAGTTCTGAACAGGTAGTAAGATGAAGAAATTGGGTTTTTGAAGCATTAAAGGCAACAAGGGTTTCTCAGAAAGGTTATCAGAAGATAAGTGTTGCATGGCTTCATTACTTTTGTCTTTGAGGGATTGCTGGCTGGGGCATTCAGGAAAACTAATTGAGGTAGTGTCGTCAGTGTTTGAATGGATGGGACTGGAGTAACAGTTGAGAAGATCATTTATGAAAATTAGAAAGAGAATGGGAGATAGGACAGAGCCCTGAGGAACACCGGAGTTGATAGGATGAGGAAGTGAGCGATGGCCGTCCACAACCACAGCTATGGAACGGCCGGAAAGGAAATCAGAGACAAAGTCACAGATAGAGGGATAGACACCGAAGGAGGGTAGTTTAGAAATTAAAGATCTGTGCCAGACTATCGAAGGCCTTCGATATGTCTAGTGCAACAGAAAAGGTCTCACGGAAGTCCCGAAAGGAGGATGACCAAGAGTTAGTAAGATATGAAATAAGATCACCAGTAGAGCGACCTTTAAATTAAGGAAGAAATAATGGCGACCTGAGAGAAGATTATGAGAAGAGAAATGCTTAACAAATTTGGAAGCAAGAATAGTTTAAAAAACTTTAGAGATACAAGAGATGAGAGCAATTGGATGATAGTTGGAGGGTTGAGAGCAGTCACCCTTCTTTTGGGACAGGTTGAATGAGAGCAAACTTCCAGCAAGAAGAGATTAGGATATTAGGCATAAGTAGGAGAGAGGGGGGTTGAGAGGGAGGAATGGCACTGGAATCATCCAAGGTGGAGTTTCTAGCAAAATTTTGAGCGAAGAGTTCAGCTTTGTCGGAGGAAGGAGTGATGGTTGTGCCATCAGAGTGGAAAAGGGGAGGGAAAGACGAGGAAGAACAATTGTTGAAGAGGTTTTTGGCTAGATGCCAGAAAGCTTGGGAAGAACTAGAGTTGGATAGTTCAGTGCATTTTTTATTGATGAAAGAGTGTTTGGCAAGTCATAGCACAGATTTGGCTTGATTCCGGGTAGAAACATAGGAAGAATGAGATTCTTGAGTCTTAAGGCGTTGGTACCGTTTGAATGCTTCCTCTTTGTTGCGGACAGCAGTAGAACAAACGTGAGTAAACCAAAAAAAAATTGCATTAGACTGAGAGAAAGAAAATAGAATGTATGCTTCCATGCCTGAGAGGATTACCACGTTAATGCGTTCAGCACTCTCCGAGGGTCCCCGGCCACGGAAGCAAAAGTAATTCCAAGGGAAATCAAAGAAGTATTGATGAAGAACCTCCCAGTCGGCAGCACCAAAGGGCCACAAGCGCCGCCAGTTGGGAGGATCGGGTTGCTGTATTGGAGAGATAGGATATGTGACAGATATTAATTTTTGGTCGGAGGAGCCCAAAGGAGAGAAAAGATTTACAGTATAAGCAGAAGGGTTAGAGGTTAGAAATAAGTCAAGAATGTTAGGCCGATCGCCGAAGCGATCCAGGATATGGGTGGGTTGCTGGACTAACTGCTCTAGGTCGTTTAAGCTAGAAAAGATGTGCTTTTTTTGTTTTTTCTTCTTCTATATTCCAACTACTCCCTCTCGGGCATAGGCTGAGAGCCTGCACACTCTACCGCTGAACACGGTGAGGCCCGTGAGGTCTTGTTCCAGTCTAAGGAGTGAGACATGCGAAGCACCTATTCATGGCCCGAAGCAACTCCATCTCTGAAGGCGCCTCGCCTCCGTGCTTCACAGTCTTATCCAACAGACTCGGACCCTCACTCTCAGAATGTCACCTATTGAGCAATTAACTCACTAAGCATTACCCCCCAGAAGCATATTTTGAATATGGGAATATTCATACAATGCTATTTAATCAGGGAACAATGAGGGTATTTTTTTTTTTGGCATGTCGGCGTGCTGTGGTTATGCACTGAAACTAGGTACAGCACAAATTCCATCTCAATAATATCTTCCCATTGACATATTGGGATTCGAACCCGGGTCCATTGGATTACCAGTCCAGTGGCAAGACCACTCTGACACACTCTGCCACAGGTTTATTCACCAGGTTGGTCAGTGGAAACAGAGGAGAGCCATTGGTGGAATGCTTCTATGCTTGCTTTTTGTGGGCAAAATGTTATATATGTTCTTCTGTCACTTCGTTTTCCTTTCTCGTGTCTCTTGCTAATCCTCTCTACCCCATATGGGAATAAGGGCTAGCTACTGACTGACTGACTATAGTATTCATATCATTAGTATACCGTAATAATAATTACAATGATTATAGTTATTATAATGTAGCCTATGCTACCGAAGCCTTCCAACAAATATAGAAACAACAGTCAGTCAGTCAGTAGCAAGCCCTTACTACCACAAGGAGTTTGGAGGATCAGTAAGAGACACGAGAAAGGAAAAAGAGGTGACAGAAGAAGAACACATATAACAGTTTGCCCACAACAAATCAAGCACACAAGCATTCAGAAGCACCAATCACTAATCGGCCCCCGAAATCAATGGCTTCACCTCAGATGTTATACTTCCGGACAAGGTCTATTCACATCAACATCTTGGGTAAAGACGAAACAGTAAAGATTGAATTTACAACAAAATACCCGAAGGCGCTGGAGAAAAGCATCGGCTACTAAGGAATCACAAACAGACAGAATAAATGATATAAACGGGCCTAGGTAGAGAGCCCTGAAAGAGAAATAGGGTCCTCGAGTAAGATTATATAATATATAAACCCCATAATATTGATTAGTTTGAAAATACTCATTGCTAATCATCAGCATGCCTTCATACCATAGACCGTCTATTTTTATAAGTGACATCATTTATCGGTGAAAGAGTCTTTATCATATTCTCTATAAACCAAAAGAAGAGGACAAATAAAAGGAAAACTCATTCACATGTTTCACTTTATGTCTTCAATCTTCATTATTTTACTTACAAAGACGTAGAATAAATATAAAGTTATGTTCATATATTTAATATACCCTGTTCCAAATATGTAGGCCAACATTCTTGAACATTAGCCTCTATACCTCACAAATGGCCTAGGGTAATTAAGCTAATAAATCTACCATTTGTGAAGGGTCAGGCAGGGTATAGGTGTGGACATGTATAGCCCATTGGTTTTAGCCCATTTTGAGTTACAGAGGTTAGGGTTCACGATTTCCGACCTACCTATTTGGAACAGGGAAGACCTATTGAGCCGACAACCAAACGACACACACACACACACACACAGACAAACTCACACACACACACACACACACACACACACACTCAACCACAGTAGCTCTCATTACAACACTCATATGTATCACCGAAGCCAATAGTTATTATTACTTGAAGCATGATTCTCAACACAAAATGTATTGCAATTATTTCCCATTCGTATTTAGAGAAAGAACATATATTTGGTTAGTATATTATATTATGACGTATATTATTATTAGTATAATATAATATAATATATACTGCATATATATATATATATATATATATATATATATATATATATATATATATTATTAGTATATTATATTATGATAATATAGAGTATACTGTATACATTACATTATATGTATATTATGACTGTAATTTATTAAAACTTTAATACAACTGTTTTCGTCAATCTGTGGATAAAATATAGCCTCTTGATCACTATCTCTAACAAATACTGCGTTGGTGGTGTAATGGTTTAGGTGCTTATGTTCTGGATGTGGTGTCCCTAGTTCGAATCCAATAAGGATCATAAGGTTTAATTAATATATTCAAGTGCATTGGGGTTTGTAATGGAGGATTAATTTTAAGAACGGGGTGTTCCTTAACTCCTTCAGACATATATGACGCGATCGCGTCATATGGCAGAGTCAGCCAAAAACTCATATGATGCTACCGCGTCATATGGACTTATTATATTGCCAGAAAATAAGTTTATGATGCTATTGAGCCGGTCTTTTGGCTGGTAAGTCCCATAAGTTAGATCAACATGTGGAAACATCTAGCAACTCCCTAGCGTCCCTGTGAGGGCCCCGCGGGGGTAGAAAGAGTCAGTTTCTTCCCAGCAGCCAGCCTACTAGGTGGGTGTGCGTGGCCCTTTAAACCAAGGGGCCTCCATTTTGCCCAGCCTGGCTGGTATTACCGCCCTAATATAACCCAAACGAAGTGCTATATCATTGGGTTATCGATGGATTATTGTGTTAGTCTTGTTTAGGGTATAATAACCATGTTAGTGATGTGTTATGCTAGTCTGGTGTACGTGACCAAGGTGGGCTCCACGAGGGGCCATGGTTTTTGCCTATATGTTTCGCTTGTTTGTGGATCACTTTCATATAATATCAAGTCAATTATATTGCTATTTATCAGTTCAAGTAGTGTATCTTACTTGTATTAGTGTTTCTTAGTGAAAACACTTTCATTACTGGTCGAGCATTCTCTGGTGTAGGCTACGTCACCAAAGGTGGTGGAGCCCACGAGGGGCCATGGTCTTTGCCTATACGTTTCGCTTGTTTGTGGATCACTTTCATATAATATTGAGTCAATTATATTGCTATTTATCAGTTCAAGTAGTGTATCTTACTTGTATTAGTGTTTCTTAGTGAAAAACTTTCATTACTGGTCGAGCATATGTCGCCATGCTCCCTCAGCCCTGTGCATTTTCGCTCGATAATTTACAACAGGAACTTGGAACACGTTCTCGAGCAGATCCATGACGGAAAGCGAAGGCGGTGCCATCTGTGTTACAAGAAGGACCAAATTCGCAAGGACACAAGCTTTCAATGCAAGTCTTGCCTCGTTTGCCTCTGCATCGATGTCACTGGTTGCTTCAATCGGTTCCATCAACTCGATGCAGATGTCCTATAGCCAGGATCTTTGCACGATTCATTCATTCATTTATGCATTCTCCTATTCACCTTCATTATTCCTTTCCAATCACTATCACCCATTCATTCATTCAGTCTTTATGCATTCTTCCATTCACCTTCATCACCCTTTCATTCACCTTCATCACCCTTTCATTCATTCATTCAATCATTCAATAATTCATTCATTCATTCATTCAATCATCACTTCAGAGGTTCGGGGCTCACCTTCATTCACCCACCTTCATTCACCCATCATCATAATAAAAAAAAAAAAAAAAAAAAAAAAAAAAATTCTACTACAATTTGCACTACAGTGGATATAGGCTTCCTGGGGAAACCACTCTTAAAAAAATAATGAGTCAAGTGCAGTACCTCGTTGGGTGGCTTGGAAATTTGCACATATTTCTCTGGTTTGACACCTTGTTTAAATATACTGTATATATATATATATATATATATATATATATACAGTATATAGGTTATATATAAATACACATTCACACATTGTTTTTACCATTATTTTTTGGGACACCTTGTACCGTATATATATATGTATATATATATATATATATATATATATATATATATATATATATATATATATATATGTAAATATATCCACACACATACATTACCATTACCAATTACCATTCTTTATATTTTGTTTGACACCTTGTATATATATATGTATATATATATATATATATATATATATATATATATATATATATATATATGCATTACTTTATTTTATTTACGTGTACAATAGAATTATTTCTGAATTTATTACCTGAAGATAACCTGGCTTTCTTATTTTGTTTTTTCAGTGTCAACTCAGGAGCCATTTCCCTTCTCGTTGGAAAGGGTTGTGGCCCTACCAGGTAAGTAAAATTGAAAACCTTCATGACTGACATGTCTTCTATGAAAATTATACAATTATTGGCAAGGAAAATTATATAAAAGTGTTGTATATTGTGGCAAAGATATACAACTGTATAAACATTCTCTTATATTTTCATAACAATAACAATGCATGGAAACAATTGCGCATAGCTCACGAACCAATTACGCTATATTATTTTGGTTTTCACCCTTGGAAAGAGCACAATTTTCCAATTCCGGTGATATATACAGTTATATACGTATCCGAGCAAATAACGCAACCACGAGGTGGGGAACAGCTCGGAACCCGGCTAGCATCGGCGGAACAGAGACAGGTGAAGCGTAAATATTCGCATTTTGGCTCTTCATTTCAAATATTCATAGCGCAAAAAGTATTTGTCGTAGGAACTTCTAGTTTGTTTTATACTCATCAGCATTATTTGCCGTATTCATAGAGCCTAAAATTAAACTATACAATTCGTAGCAACGAAATAAATCGAAAATGTTATAAACCATATAAATCAAAATCATTTTTTTTTTCGGTCACTGCTTGAGAACTATTGAAGATAAACAATTTCTGTTTTCAGATTTGGAAAGAGGAGAAAACATACAATTATTTGAGCAAACAAAATATATGGTCATCACTCACAATTTAGAGATAAGGCGGTGTGAAGACAATTGCATGGGAAATAATTGTATTCCGGACTCATTTACACTTTCACATTTCGATTTATTTACTTTTTTTTTGTTTTATCATGTACTATAAATATTCCTCTTTCCATTGACATATGATACATCACAATAAACAGCATTCTGGTGGATGGAAATAGAGAAAAATGTAAGGCTTCGACAACACTCACAAGCCAAATTCAAGACTGAAAAGCTATGTCAAGCGCCTCCTCGAACTTATTTGGACTTAATATGTCGCAAGGAGTTAATTGTCAACATCATGAAAGGAAGATTTTAAGTTTGTTCCCTAGACCTCCATCAAGCTTAAGATAATACCCCCAAGACTCAGCTTCGAGATAGATGTGTGCAGTTTTCAGTAGAAAAACATCCAGCGAAAGGACTGCTCGCTATCGCTCGTCTTGAAAAAAAATGACACCTAAATGGAACGAAAGGTCTTAACATTGACAGAAATGGGAGGAAAGGTCTTAAAATCACCAAACCATTGGGGTGAACGTCGTAACATAACAATAACGGGGCTAAACATGAGGGCGAACCCCAGGGGGCCAGATCAAAAATCCTTAAGTGGAAATACCTCCATATATGGATTAGTTTAATATCTAACCAAGAACTAAGAACTTGAGAACCAAGCCATTTGTTTTGATTGTGCATTCTTGCTGTTACTAGATGATTTTGTTCAGATAGGAAAGGATTATGGAAGTTAGAGGCTTAATTGAGCTATTTTTTATCCTTTTGATTCCCACAGCCCCATTACTTTTGAGATTGTAAAATATTAGTTTGGCGATTTTAAGACCTTTCGCCCCATTTCTTTGTCAATGTTAAAAACCATTCGTGCAATTTTGGTGTAATTTTTGTATTGGCGAGTGATAGAGAGCTTGTAATGTCCGGTTGTTACAATACCCTAAACACTATTTCGTTTTCCTAGCATAAACTATCTTTCTTGACAATAAACAAATAGTGAGTTAATTGCTCAATAGGTGGCATTCTGAGAGTGAGGGTCCGAGCCTGGGGAGTGAGACTGTGAAGCACAGAGGCGAAGCAGCTTCAGAGATGGAGTTTGGTTCGAGCCGTGAATAGGTGCTTCACATGTCTCACTCCCTAGACTGAAACAAGACCTCACGGGCCTCACCGTGTTCAGCGGTAGAGTGTAAAGGCTATCAGCCTATACCAGAGAGGGAGTAGTTGGAATATAGAAAAAAAACAAAAACAAAAACAAACACAAATTATCTAGAGAAGCCTCCTATATTACAAACTTCAGTAACAGCATTATCCTCAATGCATTCTTACCAGTATGTCCACTTAGTCAAGATTATCGTTAAATTAAGTTTCTTTCTGTAATGAACCAAATTATCGATTCTGCATTGTCAAACACATAGCTTTTGATTATATACATACATCATTAACGACTGTGTTTTTTTAATGAGATTTCTCGATCTTTAACCCATCAAGCGCGATAGGCCTCACGAAAGGGTCACCATAGGGAACGGGATAGGCCTCACGGAAGCAACACCATAAAAACAAAAATTCATAAACACCCCAGGGGCTCTCAAAACAAAGGATATGTCATTAGGTGAGATAAGTCCCCTCTAGTACTCATCCATATGTTTCTCCCCCCCCCCCTTCCCCTCCTTCCCCACCTTATTACCCCCTCCCCTCCCCCCTCCCCAATTATCACCTATTTTTCTTCTCATTATCATCATTTATCGGTTATTTTTCTCTCCCGCGGTAATGTAGCACAAGTGGGTTGCATAAAAGATCGTTATATAACACCCAGACACGTCCCTCCAGTTACTTCAGTTGAGTCAGAGACAGCGAGAGGGGTGGGTGTGTGCCTCGCTAGCTCACGCCTGAAAATACGACCGGGTGGGGAATATTTACGATTTTCACCACCCAAATGCTTTTCCCACTTATTTTATCATTCTTCAAGGTTCATATATTCATCATATATGTAAAGTAAAAGTACATTGCAAACAATAATGCTTTATATCTTAAATATAGCGAATAATGTCAAAATCCAAGGCTAGAAATTCACAAATTAGTACCCTTGCCCCTAGGGCATTTTCGCGTTCCCCAGGTCACAATTAGAATAAATGTCTTCAATTAGAATATATATATATATATATATATATATATATATATATATATATATTAATATATTTATTTGTCTTTATATACTGGTTTATTTTGCTTTTCGTTTTTGTTAAACAGTTTGCAAGGCTTAACAGGCTTGTTATTCCACCACCCTTACAGTCTATGCAACACATACATAAATCAAAGTCATTAAACTTACGGTTCTGTCCATCCGCCTTGACATGTGTTTACGTTATGGTTAAACATTTGGCAGCTTGTTCACTCCCCTTCCCATATTGCACACACATTTATTCTTTCTCACAAACAATGAAACCAGCAGCCCATTACACAAAAACTCTCTCTCTCTCTCTCTCTCTGACGCATCTCCTATGCCCCATAATAGCTCTTCTTCGAAGAGCTAATGTTCTTCAGCAAAACATTCAACATCAGAGGTATGTTATGTATTTTCAGGACATTTGAATCATAAAACCTAAATTGATTGTGCAACTGGTATTTCATTAAACAAAAAGATTAGGTCAATTGTTATTAATTCGATCAAGAAATTGCTCAGCATCAGGCACCATGCACAAAGTAAACAGATATTCAATACATCTTGTGGCCTTCCCATTCTTTACCAATTAAGCTTCCACCAACACCATTGTCTCAGCTTCAATTAACATAGTTCTTATACCTCGACAATGAAGTATGCTGTTGAGGTTAAAGACATTACATTATTAGCAAACATTGAACACTTCACCTCAGGACATTCTACAAAGGTAGAAAGTATGTACAATATGTACTGTACATGAGGCTGCTTGGAAACAACCAGATACAAGTGTTAACCAGGGCAACTTTCACCCATCCAATAAGGCCATTCATTACATAATGCTAAGTATTATTATCACAACCATCAGTTACCTTATATTCAGGACGTCCCTCACCGGTGCACGCAATACAGGTGAAAATACAGGCGAAAACTGATGGAGGCATATTCAACAATGTTCCAATGGAGTATTGTGCTTGTTGTGTAATTGTATTGTCATCTAATTTGATCAAGGTGGTCTATTTTAGTGCACGTGTTTTTAGTTTGGTTATGTGTAATATATAATGTGTCTTATTGTTATTGCTGTGTGTGTGTGTGTATGTGTGTATGTGTGAGTGTATACATAACACAATTGAAATATAATACATATTAACACTATTTTAACATGTGCTACACAATCCTTCTCAAATGATTTGGGTCAATAATATCAGCCATCTTGCGCTTACTCTATAGCCCCGGAACTACAGTATACCCTGTTCCAAATAAGTTGGTCAAGACTTGATCATTAACCTTTATAAATCACTAACGACTAGAGTAATCAAGCTAATATGTCTACCATGTTGGAATGGTCAGCTAGAGTATAGGTGTGGACATTTACAGCCTATTTTCTCTAGCCCTTCTTGAGTTATCCCAACAAACAATTTTATGTTGTCACAACGTCCCGTAAAAGTCTTCTGGAAACCTCACGACGTAAAAAATTCGTAATATTCACGTAAAAACGTGAACAGCTCCTTATATCATTGGCACGTATAATTAGTTGACTAATTAGTATTTGAAACGTAATAAATACGTAATTTTAAGCAATAATATTACGTCAATAGCTTGTAGGAGAGACGTCATATTATTGCTTAAAATTACGTACTTATTACGTTTCAAATACGTCAAGCCATAAGGTCTATTACACGTTAATAAGACTGTAGAAAGACGTCATTATGGCGTTGTAAAAATTATGTGATATATATGTAAAAACGTGAACGGCTGCTTTCGTCATTGGCACGTATAATTAGTTGTAATATTACCTCAATAGCTTGTACAAAATACGTCATATTATAGCTTAAAATTAGGTGTTTATTACGTTTCAAATACGTCAAGCCATAAAGTCTTTTACACGTTAATAAAACTGCAGAAAGATGTCATTTGCAAGTCATTATAACGTAAAATGTACGTGATATTCACGTAAAAACGTGAACAGCTGCTTACGTCATTGGTGCGTATAATTAGTTGTAATATTACGTCAATAACTTGTACGCGATGCGTCATATTATAGCTTAAAATTACATATATATTACGTTTTCAATAGGTCAAGATATGAGGTATATTACACGTTAATAAGACTGCAAAATGACGTAATTTGCAAGTCATTATAACTTTGTAAAATGTACGTGATATTCACGTAAAAACGTGAACAGCTGCTTACGTCATTGGCACGTATAATTAGTTTTAATATTACGTCAATAGCTCGTACGAGATATGTCATATTATAGCTTAAAATTACGTATATATTATGGGACGTAATACTACAACTAATTATACGTGCCAATGACGTTAGCAGCTGTTCATGTTCTTACGTGAATATTACGTAATTTTTACAACGCCATAGTGACTCAAAGGACGTGTTTCTGCAGTCTTCTTAAAATGTAATAGACCATATAGTTTGATGCATTACAAACGTAATAAATAGGTAATTTTAAACCCTATATGATGTATCTTCTACAAGCTATTGACGTAATATTACAACTAATAATATGTGCCAATGACGTAAGCAGCTGTTCACGTACGTGAATATGACGTAATATTTACGCCATATTGACTTGCAAATGACGTCCTTTTGCATTTTTTTTAGCGTGTGATAGACTTTGTATCATGACATATTGGAAATGTAAAAATAACGTAATTTTATGCTACAATATGACGCATCTCGTACGAGCTATTGACGTAATATTATTACTAATTATACGTGCCAATGACGTAAGCAGTTGTTCATGTTCTTATGTGAATATCACATAATTTGTACACCTCCATAATGACTTGAAAAGATGTCTTTTTGCAGTCTTATTAACGTATAATAAACCTCGTATATTGACGTATTGGAAACGTAATAAATACATAATGTTAAGGGGCGCGTCCGGTTTATACTCGTGAAAGTGCTCAAAACGGCAATATTGCGCAACCCGATATATGGCATCATCACCCAGTTAAAATCATCTTCAGTTAAAATCCTGAGGCAATATTCCATCTGGAAGCATGTTATTTCTGGGCTAGTTTAAAGTTTTCGCGGGTCGCGTAGACGCGTAGAAAATGCATTATGGGTTTCGGATCTGCCAAAAAAAAAACGAAAACCATGAATATTTGGTGAAAATATGACGTTCTTAGATATTTTCCCTAACAGTATCTGCTATCTCTATCCTGGTAACACCGAGGGTGTGGTGGTGGTGGTGGAGAAAGAACAGTGTGCTGCTTGCCGCGTGAGAGGTAGGGTGCGGCTGGCTGGCTGGTTTGCAACCGCTCTCCCGCCTTAGTACCTCACGTAAGAAAGTTCACTCGTCGGCGTTGTTCTGACGTAACCAAACATGCTACAACAATGTTTCTGGTGTCATTGGAAAGGGCATGAAATTCTCTACAACTCCCCGTTGCCCTTTTTTTTTATTTCTTTCCCATTTCGACACAGCACCCCGAGACATTTGTCACCTAATTTGTACCTAATTGTAAATGCCCTAATTCTACAATTAGATACAAAATGGAAAAAGTATCAACGGACAATTGAAACTACACCTATTATTAGTACCCCCAATGCATTGAAACAATCAAGCAACAATATTTAAATGAGATTCTGATTTTACAAAAAGTCATAAATTTACAAACTAATTCTCACCTAACTCAAAAAATAATTGTCCTAGAGAATTACAATTTTGGAAATTTCTTAGTTTTTAGGTCCCCTATACGTGTACAAAGTCTTATGAAATACAGACAAAATCCACTGACACGTTCTGGAGTAAAAGCCATACGCTCCCCTTAAACTATAATGTAACGTATCTACTACGAGCTATTGACGTAATATTACAACTAATTATACGTGTCAATGAAGTAAGCAGCTGTTCATATTTTTATGTAAATATGACGTAATTTTTACAACGCCATAATGACTTGCAAATGACGTCTTTCTACAGTCTTATTAACGTGTAATAGACCTTATGGCTTGACGTATTCGAAACGTATTAATACGTAATTTTAAGCTATAATGTGACGCATCTCGTACGAGCTATTGACTTAATATTACAACTAATTATACGTGTTTTTATGGTCTTGCTTCCGTGAGGCCTATCCCGTTCCCTATGGTGACCCTTTCGTGAGGCCTATCGCGCTTGATGGGTTAAAGATCGAGTAATCTCATTAAAAAAACACAGTCGTTAAGGATGTATGTATATAATCAAAAGCTATGTGTTTGACAATGCAGAATCGATAATTTGGTTCATTACAGAAAGAAACTTAATTTAACGATATTCTTGACTAAGTGGACATACTGGTAAGAATGCATTGAGGATAATGCTGTTACTGAAGTTTGTAATATAGGAGGCTTCTCTAGATAATTTGTGTTTGTTTTTGTTTTTTGTTTTTTTTCTATATTCCAACTACTCCCTCTCTGGTATAGGCTGATAGCCTTTACACTCTACCGCTGAACACGGTGAGGCCCGTGAGGTCTTGTTCCAGTCTAGGGAGTGAGACATGCGAAGCACCTATTCACGGCTCGAACCCAACTCCATCTCTGAAGCTGCTTCGCCTCTGTGCTACACAGTCTCACTCCCCAGGCTCGGACCCTCACTCTCAGAACGCCACCTATTGAGCAATTAACTCACTATTTGTTTATTGTCAAGAAAGATAGTTTATGCTAGGAAAACGAAATAGTGTTTAGGGTATTGTAACAACCGGACATTACAAGCTCTCTATCAGTCGCCAATAAAAAAATTACTCCAACATTGCACGAATGGTTTTAACATTGACAAAGAAATGGGGCGAAAGGTCTTAAAATCGCCAAACTAATATTTTACAATCTCAAAAGTAATGGGGCTGTGGGAATCAAAAGGATAAAAAATAGCTCAATTAAGCCTCTAACTTCCATAATCCCTTCCTAATCTGAACAAAATCATCTAGTAATAGCAAGAATGCACAATCAAAACAAATGGCTTGGTTCTCAAGTTCTTAGTTCTTGGTTAGATATTATACTAATCCATATATTGAGGTATTTCCACTTAAGGATTTTTGATCTGGCCCCCTGGGGTTCGCCCTCATGTTTAGCTCCGTTATTGTTATGTTACGACGTTCACCCCAATGGTTTGGTGATTTTAAGACCTTTCCTCCCATTTCTGTCAATGTTAAGACCTTTCGTTCCATTTAGGTGTCATTTTGTTTCAAGACGAGCGATAGCGAGCAGGCCTTTCGCTGGATGTTTTTCTACTGAAAACTGCACACATCTATCTCGAAGCTGAGTCTTGGGGGTATTATCTTAACCCTTGCTACCCGGGCTGTCTTACCCAATGACGGTCGCCCCTACCCGGGCGAAATGGCTGAAAAACGTCTAGGCCTAGGCTACCGTATATATGTTTATTTTCACTGCTAGAACTTTCCCACTCATCTATAATCATAGTGCAGTTTTCAATCTGTATTTTGGCATTGAGTAGAGCTCTGTAAGTCAACTGGTTCAATTGTGATGACGATTTCAGTGGAGCCAATATTGCAGAGATGTTGCCAATATGCGGGCTTTTCAGACACTAATTTCGTCATGACGTCAGAACAATAACATTGAGGAGTCTTCTCCTTCTTGTTTTCGGAGGTGCAGTGACGAACGCTTGGGTTTGTTGACATACGTTGTACGCACGGCGTTCAGACCAAGCTTATTAGGCTATTAACCCGTACAGCCCCAGCGACGCGTCTGACGCGTCGGCGATGTATGTAACGCACAGCCCCAGCGACGCGTCTGACGCGTCACCCTAATTGCGCCGACCATAACCTCAGGTGTAGCCACTCAAGAGGGCTCAGATTTATATGGGAACTGTGTACGTATCCCACGCAACCGTGCCGATGGTTGAAAACTCTCAAAGTCCACGTGCGTGCGCGTGAGCGCGCAATAACCTGTTTTTTTGGGGTAATTGCCTTCAATTTTTTACTCTTGTAAAATACGTTTTCAGGGGCTCTGTAGGAACATTCTTCAAGGTTTTTGAGCGGTTTTTCGTGGTTTTTCCTTCATTCCTAACCAATTCGCTATTGTTTCTGGAATAAACCATTTTTTGAAAACCGGCCGGGTTCTGGTGAACAAACATTACAAAACTAGCCGGGGCTCCACGGGTTAAGCTCATGCCTTAGATAAGGCATACCGGGTATTGGCCCTTCTTTCGTGCTGTCCTTACCTAAGGCAGACCGGGTAGGAAGGGTTAAGCTTGATGGAGGTCTAGGGAACAAACAAAAAATTTTCCTTTCATGATGTTGACAATTAACTCCTTGCGACATATTAAGTCCAAATAAGTTCGAGGAGGCGCTTGACATAGCTTTTCAGTCTTGAATTTGGCTCATGAGTGTTGTCGAAGCCTTAAATTTTTCTCTATTTCCATCCACCAGAATGCTGTTTATTGTGATGTATCATATGTCAATGGAAAGAGGAATATTTATAGTACATGATAATTTTGTTTTTTTTTTAAATAAATCGAAATGTGAAAGTGTAAATGAGTCCGGAATACAATTATTTCCCATGCAATTGTCTTCACACCGTCTTATCTCTAAATTGTGAGTGATGACCATATATTTTGTTTTGCTCAAATAATTGTATTTTTTCTCCTCTTTCCAAATCTGAAACAGAAATTGTTTATCTTCAATAGTTCTCAAGCAGTGACCGAAAAAAAAAACTATGATTTTGATTTATATGGTTTATACATTTTTTTATTTATTTCGTTGCTACGAATTGTATGATTTAAATTTTAGGCTGTATGAATACGGCAAATAATGCTGATGAGTATAAAACAAACTAGAAGTTCCTACGACAAATACTTTTTGCGCTATGAATATTTGAAATGAAGAGCCAAAATGCGAACATATACGCTTCACCCGTCTCTGTTCCGCCGATGCTAGCCGGGTTCCGAGCTGTTCCCCACCTCGTGGTTGCGTTATTTGCTCGGATACGTATATAACTGTATATATCACCGGAATTGGAAAATTGTGCTCTTTCCAATGGTGAAAACCAAAATAATATAGCGTAATTGGTTCGTGAGCTATGCGCAATTGTTTCCATGCATTGTTATTGTTATGAAAATATAAGAGAATGTTTATACAGTTGTATATCTTTGCCACAATATACAACACTTTTATATAATTTTCCTTGCCAATAATTGTATAATGTTCATAGAAGACATGTCAGTCATGAAGGTTGTCAATTTTACTTACCTGGTAGGGCCACAACCCTTTCCAACGAGAAGGGAAATGGCTCCTGGGTTGACACTGAAAAAACAAAATAAGAAAGCCAGGTTATCTTCAGGTAATAAATTCAGAAATAATTATATTGTACACGTAAATAAAATAAAGTAATGCATATATATATATATATATATATATATATATATACAAGGTGTCAAACAAAATATAAAGAATGGTAATGGTAATGTATGTGTGTGGATATATTTACATATATATATATATATATATATATATATATATATATATATATATATATATATATATATATACATATATATATACGGTACAAGGTGTCCAAAAAAATAATGGTAAAAACAATGTGTGAATGTGTGTATTTATATATAGCCTATATATATATATATATATATATATATATATATATATATATATATATATATATATGCAAGGTGTCAAACCAGAGAAATATGTGCACATTTTTTAATTATGATGATGGGTGAATGAAGGTGGGTGAATGAAGGTGGGCCCCGAACCTCTGAACTGATGATTGAATGAATGAATTAATGAATTATTGAATGATTGAATGAATGACTGAAAGGGTGATGAAGGTGAATGGAAGAATGCATAAAGACTGAATGAATGAATGGGTGATAGTGATTGGAAAGGAATAATAAAGGTGCATAGGAGAATGCATACATGAATGAATGAATCGTGCAAAGATCCTGATCGGTCGGGTTGCGGGTGATCTTTTTAAATTTGTTATTGTCGCTTAAGATGACGTCCATTTTCCTAAGGTACTCCTCCTTGTCGAGGATCACAAGGCAGGAAGCTTTATCTGCACGACGGATGATGATGTTGGGGTTCTCTCTGAGTTGTTTAGCGGCTTGGAAGTGTTGTTTGTTGAGTATTTTGCTGTGGTGTGTTCCTCTTGTTTTGGCCACTTCAGCTAGAAGGGTGGGTTGTAGGGCGGGGATGGTGGTGACTTTGCCTTCCTTCTTCAGTTGTAAGATGTCGTCCAAGAGGATTTCCGTTTCTAGGCGTTTCCGGTGGGGGCCAGGTTTGGAGGTGTAGGGGATTGAGGCCCTTGTTGAGTAGGTCTTCTTAGTCCGGTGTCACAATGGTGTTTGTTAGGTTAATATATCCTTTGGACGGTTTGGGAAGTTTTATGTTTCCGCCGTAGAGGTGAGAAAGCTTTTTGATGGCCGTGTTTTCGTTTTTTCGTCTATATTGTTCGAGGAGTTGTTCGAGGGCTGCGTTGATTTCGGCTTTGATGTGGTTAGGAGAGGTTTCATTTTCCCATGTCCCTAGAAGAGCATCGCGTTCTTTTCGTAGGTTGTTGGCAAGCTCTCGTTTTTCAATTATTTCGTCTTTCACCAGTTCTTCACGAAACAGGTGGGTGCTGGTACACCGTCTGGCATTCTCATTATGTAGTTTTATGTTAGTAAAGCCAGGTAATAAATTTTCTTTGATGCACACGAGGTTAAAAGATATAGCAGTTTCAGCGTTAGAGATTTTATTGTTCAGGCTTTCCAGAGATCTGACAATTTTGCGTTGATGGGCAGTAAGGAGGTACAGTAGATTGGCAAAATTCATGATGAAATGGATACAGGATACAGGTACATGGTGAACAGTAGATACGACGTTTCGCTATTCATATAGCATTTTCAAGTAATGAATGGTAAAGAGAATAATATGAGTTTATATAGAAGCTGGGAAGGTTGAGGTGGCGAAGTTACAGCAGGCTATCGTCTCTCATTGGTGGATGGTATGTTCGCTATGCGGGCACTTCTTCTGGTTTGTGAATGGCCAGTGGGTGATGACGTCAGGAGTTGCGCGCTGGAGTCAATCGTGGCTGGGGGTGTAGGGTGGTGGAGAGAAGGGGGGACCGAAGTCATCGTAGGTTGGCTGGGAGCTGGGATGAGATGTGCGGGTTCGAGGGGCGGAGCTGAGGGGCGTCTCTCCAGGGGCAGAGCGGCAGTGTAGTGTCTTTTTAGCAGAAGGAAGTATATGAAGGTCTAGAGTTTGATTATTAATAGTAGGATTCAGGGCTTCTATTATTGGGAGTCGTCTGGGATCACTTTCTGCAGTCTGCAGTCGACTCAGAAGTAACGACATTGATTACCACTCGTTGTTGTCTATCTGTTACATCGGACGGAAATACAGGGACATGGAAATAAGTGTCCAATAACACAAAATAGGAAAGATGGAAGAAGTATTGCTTCGTAATTGAATTGACCATCACCAGATTTACCCCCGACGCTTTAATTCTCACAAGAATTGCTTATGTCTATAATAACGAGAGTTATATATATATATATATATATATATATATATATATATATATATATATATATATACATTAAATACAAGTTCACATAATAACAGAGTTATGATTCCTAATAAATCATAATAAAACCAATACAGCATCATCTAAGACCCATTTATAATTCTATCTATCTATATGCTCAGGCCCAATCCCCATTTTGGGGGTAGCCGACTCAAGACAGAGCAAGAACAGGGAAAACACAAAAACAACATAAAACAAAAAATAAACACAGATAAAAAACACAAACTCTCACACATCCAGGTCACCCAGGAGAAGACCCAGAGACCAGGGTTACCAAGGTCGCTCCAGCACTCCCCCGGCCCCTGACCACCAGGAGAGGTTCCGATCTCGGCAGGCAGACATGCAGCGGAGCCAAAGCGACAAGCCCTCCCACCACACTTCCAGGCACACCCTTCATATTAATCGTCTCCCCGGGCCAGGCGCCTGATGGACTATTATCTAGTCCAACTTGCGCCCGACCCCTTACTCCAAATGACCACGTGTTCACTCAACTATTCACAAGCATTCTCCATTCACTCCTGTCCACCACCACTTCCCCTGCCTGATCTATAGTCATTCCTCTATCATCCAAAGCCTTTCTTACACAGTCTCTCCATCTCAATGGGGGTCTTCCTGCCCTTCTATCTCCCCTTGTACCGGACTCACATATTCTCTTTGTAAGCCTTTCATCTCCCATTCGTTCAACATGACCATACCAGCTCAGCACCCTTCTGTCCACTCTGGCTGACAAATGTTCCTGCTGCCCCACTCTCCTACGTATCTCTTCATTTCTCAATCTGTCTCTACGAGTAACTCCACACATACTCCTCAAGCAGCTCATCTCCATCACATCCAGCCCTCTTTTCTCCTTTTTCTTCAGAGCCCATGTCTCAGCCATATTGAAGTTGTATAGTCTCAGTTTACAAATCTCCCACAGTTTTGCTTATTTACAGATATATGAGTGTAATGTAGGTTTTGTTCTTGTTTTTAGATCACTGATGATGACATAAGTTATGTGTCGAAACGTCTGGAAAATAAAGATGCTGTTTGTTTCCATATCACTTAACATAGATACCTTGTATAGTTATATATATATATATATAAGTATTAATATCATAAAGTGGTATGTCCTCCTCCACTTATGTTTTAATATCTTTAATAGTGTAATATTACCTATATTATGTTAACCTTATTATTCTTGGTACCCCAGAAATGAATATAATTATATTTATTGGGTTAACTTCAGCATAGTGAAAACGTTGAAAGACTCAGGCAACCCTACCTTTCATAATTTTTCTATTAAGAAGTTATACTAGCCATTTCTCACAGAGATCTAAGGTAGAAAGATCTTTTGTGTTATAAGGGTTTAGCAAGACACCCTTACGGGCACTCTGCATATAGAAATCCTAGGCGCAAATTGTCTGTGGCACCCCACCAGGATTTGCGACTAAAGGTTAACACCGCCCTGAGTTCCTTGAACCTCTTATAAGGGTTAGAGACAGTCAAGAAGAGCCATTACCTAAACTCTTCTTGTGTTAGTCCGATATTATGTTAATCCGGCAAGACCTGAGACATAATAATTATTTAAAACCTCATTTCAAGAGTACTTGAACAGAACTCCATCAACGATTAATATAAAGGTCAGGCTAGTCAAGTATTTGTTGGAAGCTATATGCAGAGAATACTTGCGTTAATCCGATATGGTGGCCAACTGTTTCTCCATTTGTTACGGAACCATATTTAAGACCCCAAGCTCATTAATCCAACTGTAACTTCTTCACACGACCGGCCAGCCTGGACGGCCCACGGAGCATCAGAAGAAATATCAACTAAGTGCATTTCTCCACCAAAGAAAATAAATAATATAGAAACTACTTTAATTCAGTATCAGTGACGAGATACCAGAAGAGTTAGACTTCAAAGTGACCAAAATAATTAGAGTTCTTAATACCCCGAAGACGTGAAAAGTGTATAAAAAGTGTCCTACGAAGTTTATATATAAAGAAATATAAATATCAAGACGTCCTAGCAATAATGCACTTTAGTGTGACGTTTTAACTCAACAAAAAATCAATATACTAAATTAAGATGGATTTTCACCTATTCATCAACTCTGTCATATTTTTTGCCAAGTGAAAAATAAACAGAGTTCGTCCAACATGAACTTTGAGTTATAGAAACGAAGTGTTACAGTATCTAGTGAATATCCTAATCATAATAGCTTACGTGTTCACCTATGCAATACGACTGTGATACCCGTAGTACGGTACTATGAATTTATTTTAAATAAGAAAATTTACATACACGTTCATGAACTCTGAAAATATCTCAGTGGATACCATAATATTTTAGAGTCCACAAACTTGAACTCAAACTGAAAAGTTCATCAATACTTAAGCTTCCATATTTTGTGCCAAGAAATATAGGAATGTGTATCATATCGTCCAGTATTATTCAGGAGGAAAATTTAACTCAATAGATATAGTGAATCTAATTAAAACTGAATTATTAGTAGTTTTCATTATAAACTTTTGAGAAGAGAAGAGTGAGCATATTTCTCAAGAAGAATATTATGTATACTAGTTGAAGTGAATATACCTGATCTCCATCTAGATCCACGATCGTGCTGGAATAATTGAAATTAGAGTTGTGTCACTTACGATTATCCCATGTTGAAGTGTTTATAAGTCATACATAATTATGTAACTAGTGAATAAGTGAATACAGCTGTATTACAAATTATATTTCGATATTATACATATCCTCTATTGGTTATTTATATGTACTTGCATGAACTCTGATATCCCAGTCTTGAAGAACTCACCTTAATCAATCGTTAATCCTGCATAAAATCAGGACATAGCATTGGTGGCAGCGGTGGGATATCAGAGTTGATGAATCATGGTATCCTGTGGCATTTGTCGAATTGATACCCATTTCTGATGTTGAGGCGGAATGGTATCTCGAGTTTGGATGATAGCAGGGCTTATGATAGTGGGAGGAGAAAAATTTTGTATAGGTTTGGCGGAGTCAGTGGAAGAAAACTGAGCACTGGTGGAAGAGTTGCATAATTGTTTTTCATGGTTGGATGGAAGGTCAATTCTAGCTTTTATGATAGTAGGGCTGATACTAGTGGAAGGAGTCAACGTTTATATCGGTTCTACAGTATATATTCAGTGGGAGAAGATTTAACCCTTGTTTCGCGGCTGACGACTTAAGTCGAAACAGACAAGTCGCCCATACCTCGGCTGATGACTTAACACCTTACGAGCGGCCTATGCGGTTTATTTATATGTACCGCACAGCGGGGTGTTTTTAGCCAAAATAGGGCTGTTTACGTGATCATTTTCATGCCTAAATAAGACCCAGAACGTAAAACAAGTACCTATCCCTGAAAGGGCATAAACAGAGCTTTCGAATGACACCATAACGATCCTTTTATGATGGCTAGTTTTCTTGCAATAACCGTGCAACGCGAGTGCAAAAAGCATGTAATTAGCCACTTTCCCGATACAATTCCTTATATAGCGAGTGAGAGAGGGAGGAGGGAGCTGGGATTCGTGTCAGTATGTTCGCCGCGGTGGTCTGGAGCAGTCATACGCTCGCTACTCTCCTGCCACCACTTGTCTCTCTCTCTCAGCAACATTACGTGCTGAAATTGCCACTCGACCTATGTCGAGCGCCGCCACATAGTCCAGCTTTATTAAATACGACTTATGTGGTGAGCCGCTAATTAAGGGTTAAGTAGAATGGCTAATTCCCGCTATAATTTACGTAGGAAACTAAATCTGGTGGTCAGGCAGTGTACTACAGACTCTCTCCCACTTCTCCTCACCACGGGAACGTTGGTCAGTACCGCTATCGCAGCTGTGATGGATAGACAAAATTTGCCAGTGTCCGATTCCGTATGAGGGGTGGTGCGAGGGCGAGTGAGAGGTGTGGGAGCATAGCCTGTGTACTGTGTAACACTAGACGCGAGGCACTGACGGTCACAACGTACATGTGTGCGTGTGTGCATTCTAGGTTGTAGGCCTGTTTACCCAGAGAGAGAAAGACTGACTTTAGTAATTTTGCAAGCATATTTATGGCATTACCTCTGAAAGCCTGTGTACGTGTGTGGTGTTGCTAATGGGAGGGAGGAGAAGGAGGAGAGAGAGAGAGACAGGAGGGGTGAGAGAGCAGGCATGATAGAGAGAGAGAGAGATATATATAATATATATATGTATATATATATATATAGAGAGAGAGAGAGAGTAAAGAGAAAATATATCTACACGTAGGCCTACGCGTATATCCTAGCGGTGCACAGGCGTATGCTCGCCCCTACAAGCGAGAACGCACACACGCACACATGTACGCCTGCCTTGACGGTCAGCGTCTACCCCGCTCACCTCCACACTCTCCCTAATTTCTTCACAGCTGTTCTCTCCCCTCACAATCTCCCCGCACTAGATAAATCTGCCTATCTACCTATAAGTAAATAATCTCAGTCACGGACCTGTGACATATAACACAGAAATTATACAATCAAAGTCGACGCGGTTGAGGCCTAAGAGAGAGAGAGAGAGAGAGAGATAGATATAATATATATATATATATATATATATATATATATATATATTGTCACCGCGTGGTAGCAGAAGTAGCAGAAGGAGGGAAGAGAGAGAGAGAGAGAGAGGAGTTCTCAATCTACACCGATAGCAGGGTGTCGGGTGACACAAACAAGCGAGCCGTGGGAACAGTCACCCCCACGACAACAGGAGGCCTCTATCAAATATTTTGTGTGACTCTGTTATATAGGCTAGTGTGACACCGTATTTCTTGCCGAAAGTAGAGCTTGGGTAGGAGATGTGTGTAGGGAGGGAAGAGTTAAGAGTTAGTACCTGTTGGAGCGCCCGAACAGGCAGAGGTGTGGAGGAAGTGCTCCCCTTCACGCTGGTCTGGGTGTACCCCTGGACATGCGTGACATGTTGTCTGCTGGTTTGTGTGCTAAGACAAGTAGGTAGTGCACTGTTTTGTCCTTTGAAGGGGAGATGAGACAGCATTGGTGCATTATTGTGTATGTGTAACGAGCCCTAGTGTTGTGAGGAGCTCTTGAGTTTTATTGCGTGTTGTGTGGTGTGTAACGAACACTGATTAGTGTTCTTGAGTGTACACGTTGTCCGAGCGTGTTATCTGGTGATATTATATGGTGTCATATATCGGTCTGTAATTGAGTGTGATTCGGTTTACTATTCAGTGTGGTAAGTGTTGACTAACCATTGTCTTCAAATGTTCTTTTTGTGTAGTGTTCATTCCTTGTAACGAGTGCATTTACTCGGAGCCTTCACTCAGCGCTTAGCCAACTATTATTCTGTGCCTTGATTAACTGAATTATCATGCTTATCAACCTGTTCGTTTTCCCTAGTTAATAGTAATAATAATTAATACGAAAATTAGAAGTGTTTAAGATCATCCTTCTTCATTATTGATGATTATTTATGACATTAACCCTTTTGGCCTTCTGATCGCAACAGCATGCTATCGTTGCCCTTGTTTAAATTTTAATCTCATGGGTTCAGCATTGTAGGGCCGTAACAAGAATTTGGCGATCTTGCCAGGATTTAGCGAACTTGTACCCACACTAGGGACTTGTCTTTTTGTTCACGACTGTTCACCGGGAATCGAACTTAAGCATTTTTTAAATCTGTGTATTTTTGTTTTTCACTGGAATCACACTCAGATGATTTGTTGGTGTACTGTATTGCTACTTATCTCTCGTTTCTGGTACATGACTTCGATTTTGTTTTGCTTTAATCGGATCAATTAAACCAGACCAAGATGTTTCTTATGAGCGATGAGGACGTAGAAGGGTTTCTTCGCTCAGATCCCACTTATGAAAATGTCTCTAGTCTGTCTAAGCAGGAGCTTAAATTGGTGGCAGACAGGTTGGAGATTGAAAACACAATCTCTGACACTAAGGCGGAGTTATTAGAGTGGGTGTTAGAGAGGTTGGGGCTAGTTTCTGCCACCAGCGATGGGTTAGTTGCAGATGGGGTGCAGGCTGTGACAGACACACAACAATCACTATCGATACAGAACACAGACAACCCGGTAGAGTTGCTCAGAATGCAACTGTAGTTAGCCAAACAACAAACAGAACAAGCAAAACAACAAACAGAACAGAAACACAACAGACAGAACGGGCGAGACTTCAAGTGGAACAGGCGAGGCTGAAACTGGAGGAGAGGAAACTCTAGTGTGATAACGGGACTGGCGAGACACGGCACGTGCCAGGGGGCGGCAAGGTGTTTGATGTTACTAAGCACGTTCGCATGGTGCCGACGTTTGACGAGGCAGATCCAACTGGGTATTTTTTGGCTTTTGAGAAAGTCGCGAGTAACATGGACTGGCCTGGGGATAAATGGGCTCTCTTGTTGCAAAGTGGGTTAAAGGGAAAGGCTCTTGCCGCCTACACTGCTCTTACCGTGTTTCAAAGTGGCGATTATGAGACTGTAAAAGGGACCATTCTACGTGCCTACGAATTAGTGCCTGAAGCTTACCGTTTGCTGTTTAGGAATCACAATAAACCTGGTCATTTGACGCATGTGGAGTTCATGTATGAGAAGAAAAAGGAACTAAACAGGTGGCTGCGTTCTCGGGATATTCAAGGTAACTATGAGAAAATGTTTGAGCTCTTTCTTCTGGAGGATTTCTGTAGAACAATACACAGAGACGTAGCTTCACATATCCTAGAGGAAGGTACCCTGAATCCCGAGAAGGCTGCCACACTCGCTGATGAATTGTGTCCTAACACGCAAGGTAGGTCCGGACAGTAGAGCGGGCGGCGGTAGAGGAAGCGATTACTACCACCACCCTGAGTCACCAAGGTCACCGACCACTGACAGTGTTACCACCCAGGCGCCCAAAAATCCACCTCAAAGGTGGAATGAAAAGCCATGGCAGCCCCCTGCTTCTCCTACCGCTGGCGGAAGTAAGAGGGAAGAGAGGAGGGAGGTGGCGTGTTACTACTGTGATAAAGGTGGTCACGTGGAACGTGATTGTTTCCTTAAACAGAGGCGCAAGGGCATGGGGGAGAGGCCTCTGGTGGATAACAGTAAAGCTGAGTACATGAGAGACTTTAAATCCGTAGCTCTGATGTCCATCCTGGGAAAAGTCTGTGTGAATGAGGAAGAGGAGGAGAAAGAGAGATGATGCATTTGCTGCCTTTGTGTCGTGCGGATCTGTTCGTAAGAATTATGAAGTTAAGCCTGTGAAAATCTTGAGAGACACAGGTGCTGCACAAACGCTCATGAGGACGAAGGTGCAGGAGAAGTTTGTGCACGAGGGCAAAAGAATCCTCATTCATGGTGTGGGGGGCAATATGTATGTGCCTCTCGTGACTGTTGAGCTGAGAAGTGAGCTCGTGAATGGTATGGTAACGGTGGGAGAGATAAATGAATTGCCAGTGCCTGGAATTGACCTTGTGCTAGGAAATGATTTGGCGGGGAGGAAGGTGAATAATTCTCCCATAATTGTTTCCAGGCCCACCGATTGTGCTGCAACGCGAGAGCTGGAGAAGGAGATGCCAGATTTATTCCCTGCTTGTGCTGTAACCCGGCCCATGTCTCATAAAAATAATGGGATGAATGTGGCAGTGGCGAGAAAGAGTGGTGTGCGAGGTGTGCTAGATGGGCCTAATGAATGAGGGCTAGGGAAATTGTTCTCGCTAGCAAAGAGTGATGTTGCAAGGGTGCAAAATGGGTTTGAGGGCCCTGATGAGGTGGGGCTAGATGAATTATTCTCGCTAAATAATGGTGTCAGAGAGAATGATGGTGTCTCAGGTGAAAAGTATCTGCCCGATGTGGGCCCATTTACTAATCACGAGGAGATAGAGCAGCCGAGAGTGAAGGAGGCTGCAGGAAATTATTCGATGTATGGTGTAATCAATGAATTGCCTATGCACATAAATTATCCTCTTAATGGTATAGCAGAGGAAATGTTGGAGAGTGTGCCCCAGAATGCCTCAAGCCGGACAATGGAGATGGAATGTGACGTGGGCGTGGCGGGTGTGGAGCCTGTCAAGCTGCGGCCGTGCCGAGTCAACCCTGAGAGAGCCAAGGTGACTCGCAAGGAGGTCGACGACGAGTTGCAACGAGACATCAGAGAGCCACGCCAGAGCGAATGCTCCTCCACTGTCACTCTCATAGATAAGCCAGGTGGGTCAGCAGGGTTTTGCATTGATGTTAAGAAAGTCAATGAGATCACCAAGAGTGACAATTACCATTTGCCTAGAATTAAGGAATGTATTGGGCATGTGGGGTGTGTCAAGTTCAAACTGGTGGTGGATGTAAGTGATTTGGGGACAGGTGCAGTCTTGTTGCTAGGTGATGATCATAAAGTAAAACATCCCGTGTCTGGTGACAGCAAGAGTATTAACTTTGTTCATAATACTTGCGAGGTGGAGTTTGTTCTTGCAGGAGTACCACCTCAATATCATTCATATTCCAGGGAAATGTAATGTCATTGCTGACCACCTGTCGCGCATGTAAAAAATGTTTGTGAATGCTTAAATTTGTCGCCCCAAAATTTATTTAAAAAATTTGGCTTAAAAATTCTAATCCAAAGGACAATAAAAACAATCACGGTTTGAGAGTTGGACATTAGAATAATTATGGATGACTTTATCTGAATTGCATGGGTTTAGTGAACAGTTAGCGCCGAGTTTGAGAAGCTTCTTTTCGTAAATTTTAGAAACATTGTTATTTAAAGCTTTGAAGTTTTATAGTCTCAGTTTACAAGTATCCCACAATTCTGCTTATTTATAGATATACGAGTGTAATGTAGTTTTTTTCTTGTTTTTAGATAACTGATGATGACATAAGTTATGTGTCGAAACGTCTGGAACATAAAGATGCTGTTTGTTGCAACGCTTGTCATCCTTTTCCTCTCTCTCTCTCTCTCTCTCTCTCTCTCTCTATATATATATATATATATATATATATATAGAGAGAGAGAGAGAGAGAAAGATAGAGATTCAAAAATAGGTACACACACTATACAATACATAGTAACAAACGCTGTATTTATTAGTGGCCCTTCTATCATTGACGATGCACTTTACTAAAGTTATGGCCTATCTTTGAACTCATGGCTCGCTGTTCAAATGACCCGCCTAGGAGCGTAAATTATCAAGATTGCCAATCTTTGTGAGCGAACGCTCAATAAAACACTCACAGACTCATCCTTATGATGTGGGTACCACTACTAGAAGAAAACCAGTAACAAATCAAAATGTAAATTTATTAACCCGGCAAGCGCGATAGGCCTCACGGAAGGCTTCCTATAGGGAACGCAATAGGCCTCACGGAAGCAAGACCATAAAAAAAGCCTTCCAAAAAAAAAAGGGCCTATCAAAACAAAGGAATTTGTCTCTAGGTGAGATAATTCCCCTCCAGTACTCATCCATGTAAATCTCACCCACCCCCTCCCCTCCTTCCTCACCTCCCTCCCCTCCTCAATTATCACCTATTTTTCCTCTTATTATCATCATTTATCGGTTATTTTTATCTCCCGCGATAATGTAGCACAAGTGGGTTGCAGAAAAGATCGTTATGTAACACCCAAACACCGGCCCACACCGCCCCGCTCGTCTCAGTTACCTCACAGACAGCGAGAGAGGAGGGTTGCCTGTGGCTCTCTCTCGCCTGAGATTATGACCGGGTGGCCAATATCTTCGTTTTTCACCACCCAAATGCTTTTCCCACTTATTTTAGCACTCTTGAAGGTTCATATATACATCATATATGTCAAATAAAAGCATAACGAAAACAAATAATGCTCTATATTGTAAATATAACTAATTCTGTCAGAATCCAAGGCTAGAAATGCACAAATAACTACCCTAGCCCCTAGGTCTATATCGCGCTTGTCAGGTTAAACATGCTCTAGCAGGTTGCGCTTCTCATGCGACTGCTGGTATTCTGCGCGTCACCCAGCTCTTATCTAGGCGCTTAAGTCCTTCTTCTCCTAGGCGTCGTTGGGTCCGGATGTGTTCGGAGGTGTGCCTAGCCTGGCTTCGTACTTCTCCTGCTCCCGACTTGTGCGTCTTTTCTCATTTGTCCATGCTTAATGCTTAAGTCAGAGTAGCTTATAGATTAGCTAGGCTATGTACACTCACATACTTACTTGTTACTTGTAGTGATGATTCTCGGCCGTGCTCCATCGCTTTCGTCGCAGCCGCCCTCACATATTCTAGCACTTGAATTCATGCTTTATGGTCTTGTCTTCGAAGTCATAGCACTCAGTGAATAAGTGCGTCTTCAATCTCTTCTTAAAAATCTCAAAATGTTCACTGTTCTTGACATTCTCAGGCAGTTTATTGTAGAGCCGGGGAACACTCTTTTCAAAGGCTCGAAATCCAAATTCAAAATTGCTTCGTGGCTCTTCCAGCCTGTGCAGCTCCACACTGTGTCTCAATTTCATGGCAGTATCTATGTGGAAATCTTTTAATAGATCCCTTATATATTCTGGTTTTCCAAACTTCAATTCTTGATATGTCATAACACACAATTTGTAGACAATTCTTGCCTTAATTGGTAACCAGTGTAAATCAATCAGAGTTGGTGTTATTCTCTCCCGACGAGGTAGACCCTTTATTATTCTTGCAGCCCTATTCATAATAAGTTGTAACTTCCTCAGTTGGTAATTTGGAAGACCATAGTAGAGTGAGTTACAATAATCCAACTTACTTATAACATGGTTATGAACGATCATCTTGGTGATTTTTTCATCGAGATACTTTCTCACAAAGGCAATGTTCCTCAGATGATATCCAGATATTATCAAAACCTGATGAATTTGACCTTTGAATGATAAATTGCAGTCTATCATCACTCCCAAGTCCTTCACTGCGTTACTCACTTCCATATCATTACCGTTGATTCGAAGTCTAGAAATATCCAGCCTCCTGAGATCGTTTTTTCTTCCAACAATTAAACATTGAGTTTTATTCTAATTCAGTTTCAACTGCTTAGACTCTATCCATCTACTGATGTCCGCCATTATTCTGCTTAACATTTCTTCAGTGTTAACTACATTCCTCAATGTCATGTAGAACTGGTTATCATCTGCAAACAGTTTAAAACTAACTCCATATTTCTCAAGAAAAAGTAATAGTTCAATTATATATATGCAAAACAGAATTGGGCCCAGTACACTTCCCTGGGGGACGCCCGTTTCTAAACGTTTCATATCGGAGAACGATCTTCCTATTTGTACGCAGTATGTTCTATCTTCAAGACAACTTCTTAGGTAATTCAATGCATTACCATCTATGCCAATATTTCTGCAGTCCGTCAGCAATATATCATGCGCAACTGGGAACTAAGGCACTGAGCATCCAATTTACCTTTTACTATAGGCTTCACAATCGTCCTCTTCTCAGACTCGGGAAAAACATTAGTTTCAATACTTCGATTTACAATATCTAGTAATATATCCAGAATTCCATCGAAATTTGTACTATGTACTATATCACTCACATGTAAAGGATCATTTTCACAATACGTATGTTTCACTCTATGTACAATAGATTTTACCACACTCTGGTCGACTGTCCGAAAACATGATTACTTATTCTCTGGAACTTGACTGGCTAAAGACGGCCCTTGCACACCGCTTGCTCTAAAGTTTTCAACATTATTCCTAATTTTATTGACGAAGAAGTCTAAAAATGTATTTTCTAGCACTGTATCTGAAAACCCCTCAGGTAACTTATTTTTCTTTTTTGTTTCCCATCAAATTATCTAGTACTGTATATAACTTATTACTATTTGTTCCCGCCTCCATGGTCTTTTGTCTATAATATTCACGTTTCCTTTTTAGTATAAGTCTATTCTCTTCATTTCTTGCGTCTTGATTGTCTCTTCTTGCCATATCTGTCCGGAGCCTACGACATAGTCTTTCTCTTTTCTTTTTTTCCTTTTTCGCTCGTAATATTTCGGCATTAAACCACGGCGCATGGTCTATCACTACAATTTCCTTCTCAAGCATAGGGCACATTTCATTATACTTTTCTCTGACAGTACCATTATATAATCTAGAAAGACATATCGCACATTCCTCATGTTTCCCGTATTCATGGTCACAAGTTTCATGCCTCTTTAAAGATAAACTCTGGATCACTGAAGTTATTAATAGTTCCGGAATAAAGTCTCTCTTTAATCTAAATTTTTTTTTTTTAGTTTGTCTTGAATCTTTCATAAAAAGGAATCACAAAAGTAACTCTAACGTTTTTAAATACATTCTAAATTATCCAATGAATAAGTTGGTACTCAAATTTGGTGGTCTATACACTACAATAAAAGTACATTTCTTCCCACCTATTTCACAACCAGCCTGCATATGTTCAAAACTCTCCATCCTCTTTGTAGCATACACCTTGAGTTTCTTAAATGAGTTTAAAGGAAAAATTCCCACTCCACCTCCTCGCCTGTCTTTCCTTGGAATATGCAGAAAAGTATGCGTTGTTGGAGTCATTTGTTGAATTTTAGCATTATCACATTTATTTAGCCATGTTTCGGTTAGCACCAAAATATCAAAACCATCATCCTTTATCACGTCACGAATGCCCAAAGTTTTATTGCCCACTGATTGTATAATCAACAGGCCACATTTGATTTTCAAGTCTCCCCTGTTAACCCTTAACTGGCGGCGCCCGGCTATTGTCGAGTTAAAGAAAACGTGCCCATATGCGAGGCCCGGCTATTGTCGAGTGTAATTTTGAGCACATAATGTGCTCTGAGAGAGATCGGAGCGGTGGGAGGAGCGTAGATTACCTCCTGACCGCTCGCCACGGCCGCCGTGGACCTACTGAGATTTATTCCACCCTTCTCCACCCTCTCTCACTCGCTACACACGTAATAATGTAAGAAAATGACCGTATTTTAGCGATTTTGCCCTTCGGTTGCACAATCGTTGCAAGACAACCAGTGATCGTAGAAGGATGGTTCGGGTGTCATTGGTAAGCTCACTGTACGCCCTTTCAGAGATACATACTTGTATTACGCTCTGGGTCTTGTTTATGCATGAAAAGGAGCACGGAAACAACCCCATTTATGGTAAAAAAAAAACGCTGGGCGGTACATAGAAATTACCGCCTAGGCCGCTCGTAAGGTGTTAATAATGTAATGTAAGTGACCCACGAGGTAAAGCTAACCTTCTTGCGGATATTTTCTCCACCAACTCAACCTTAGATGAAATAAATCAAGATGTCCCTGTACTTAATTTTAATTCGCCTGAAATTCCCTCACTTAAGATCCACACCAGACATGTCAAAACTATTTTGCAGAATCTCTCAGTGGATAAGGCTCCTGGTCCAGATGAAATTCCTCCAATAGTACTTAAGAATTGCTCCTTGGTGCTCGCTCCTGTATTGGCAAAAATTTTCCGTCTGTGTACCTCATGCTTCCCAGTACCCTGGAAAGAAGCAAACATCCATCCAGTTCCTAAGAAAGGTGCCTCTTCAGATCCATCAAACTACAGACCAATAGCTATAACTTCCACTCTTGGTAAAGTCTTTGAAATTATATTAAATAATCACATAATTAAGCATCTTGAGAATAATAAATTAATCAGTGATAGGCAATATGGTTTTAGACGATGTCGATCAACTGCAGACATTCTTTGCCTTCTTATGCATCAAATCAACCAAGCTACAGACCAACATGGTGAAACACATACAATAGCACTGGATATATCAAAGGCATTTGATAGAGTCTGGCATCAATCCTTATTGTCGAAGATGTCACACTACGGCCTCGCATCATTAGTTCCACTAATTTCTTCTTATCTTCATAACAGAAAAATATGTGTAATGGTAGATGGCCTTTATTCTCAATTTCACTCAATAAATGCTTGTGTTCCCCAGGGATCAGTTTTGGACCCAACTCTGTTCCTCATTCATATCAATGATCTCATATCTACCACTCATAATCCAATACATTCCTACGCAGATGACTCAACACTCCACAGTTCCTTCACATTTACCAATTCTTTCACCCAACCCGATCTTATGAATTCAAAAATAAACACTGCAATTTCTCTGAACCAGGACCTTTCTAGAATGAATGAATGGGGACAAAAGAATCTAGTTTCCTTTAATGCACAGAAAACCAAGTACATTCAATTTTCTAACCAACAGAATCTCACTGACTCCCATATATTTTTTAATGATGTAAATATTCCCACTTCCCCTAGTATTGACATTCTCGGTGTAACATTAACTACTAACTTGAGCTGGACACATTATGTTAGAAGCATTGCTAAGAATGCCTCTAAAAAACTGGGACTCCGGTACAGAGTTCGAGAATTCTTCACTGACGAGCAATTGGCCGTAATATATAAAAGTCATGTGCGTTCTCAGATGGATTACTGTTCATCTCTGTGGGGTGGAAGTGGAGTGGTTGCATTGAGGCAGTTGGACAAAATTCAAAATAAAGCTATTATATTAATCAATAACCCTGCAATCACACAGGACCTTCCTACATTATCCATACGAAGAAACGTTGCATCCCTTGCATTATTCTACAGATATTTTCACTGCAATTGTTCCGAGGAACTTGGTTCAATTGTGCCGCCTCTCCACATCTTTACCCGTAGAACTAGGGCAGCTGACAGCGCCCATGAATTTACAGTTTCTCCTCCACAATGCAGAACTTCTGCTTATCAGAATTAATTTATCCCCAGAGCTACTACTCTTTGGAATTCACTTCCCTCGAATTGCTTTCCACAAACTTACAATCTACAAATGTTTAAATCCAGTTGTTACAAACATTTTATGAATGGAGGATGCCTTTAGGCACATGGACCTTTTTGTTTTATCTGTGTTTTTCCTTCCTCCGTTCATTGTCTCTTAAAAAAAAAAAAAAAAAAAAAGCCATGGTCAGTACTGTTCCTAATCCTCTCTAGTTCACTCTCAAGAACCGGACATCATTTTTCATTCGCTGAATGATTCACCACAGGTTTCTTGTATCTCACACAGTTAATGCACTTCCTTTCAGCCACCTGACAATCCTTGGATTTATGATTTCCCGCACATTTATGGCAACATGGTTCATCACCATTGCTCTTGGCAGTACAATGTTCTTGCAAATGTCCGTATCTTTGGCAATAATAGCAAATTAACGCATGATACCTGTCCCTTACAGTGTACACTCCCCATTCTAGCTTAACTTTGTCTGCATGATACCTGTCCCTTACAGTGTACACTCCCCATTCTAGCTTAACTTTGTCTGCATGATACCTGTCCCTTACAGTGTACACTCCCCATTCTAGCTTAACTTTGTCTGCATGATACCTGTCCCTTACAGTGTACACTCCCCATTCTAGCTTAACTTTGTCTGCATGATACCTGTCCCTTACAGTGTACACTCCCCATTCTAGCTTAACTTTGTCTGCATGATACCTGTCCCTTACAGTGTACACCCCCCATTCTAGCTTAACTTTGTCTGCATGATACCTGTCCCTTACAGTGTACACTCCCCATTCTAGCTTAACTTTGTCTGCATGATACCTGTCCCTTACAGTGTACACTCCCCATTCTAGCTTAACTTTGTCTGCATGATACCTGTCCCTTACAGTGTACACTCCCCATTCTAGCTTAACTTTGTCTGCATGATACCTGTCCCTTACAGTGTACACTCCCCATTCTAGCTTAACTTTGTCTGCATGATACCTGTCCCTTACAGTGTACACTCCCCATTCTAGCTTAACTTTGTCTGCATGATACCTGTCCCTTACAGTGTACACTCCCCATTCTAGCTTAACTTTGTCTGCATGATACCTGTCCCTTACAGTGTACACTCCCCATTCTAGCTTAACTTTGTCTGCATGATACCTGTCCCTTACAGTGTACACCCCCCATTCTAGCTTAACTTTGTCTGCATGATACCTGTCCCTTGCAGTGTACACTCCCCATTCTAGCTTAACTTTGTCTCGATTCTTATGAATCAATTCTCGAACAGGTGGATCACACTTCAAAATGTAATGCATCTTGCCACCAGCAGCAGGCTTGCAAAACATCTTCTCAATCTTAGTATCAACTTCTGGGATGTCTTTAAGATACTCATTCTTTTCTAACAGGGTCTCAATTATCGTTTACCGAGACTTCTCCATAGGAACATTACAAATCATGGTCTTGTGTTTCAGTTTTCTCACTCTCTTTGTAGTTACCTTTTCTACATTCTCAAGTTTCTGGGCTGCTTCATCTCTCAAGGTGTCGCTCTCAAAGTCCATAACAATGTTCCCTCCACTCATGAATCTTGCATCATTTATCTGAACACCCTCCAATGCTCGAGAAACTTCATTCTTTTTATCTGTTGCCTTTTCATTTTCCTCAGTTGCCTTCACAACAAGTAGGTTCTTCTTAGTAGGTTTCTTTCGTTTCTTGATGACCTCAGTCCAACTGCTGACCGTGGGGTCTGCTTGCTCAGCATTAATCACCTCTACTACACCTCCGACTGCCACATTCACTCCACCCAACTATTCCTTCACTACATTAAATTGACTTCCCAAATTTTGTTTTATTGCCTGAAATCCTTGATTTATCATGTCTTTGAGGCCATGCATTTCTGTCATTACTTGTTTGGCAAGTTTAAACTCTGCCAGACATGGGTCACAAACCCAGTTTATTTTCGCTACATTCTCAGTTTTAACACCAGTCAGATGGACACACTTGATATGGGCCCATGTTTTACAGGTCACACAACCAACACACTTTTCGGAGGACCCATTACCCTTTACAAAAAAACATAACACAATGATTCTGTCTCCGTATTTGTCGCCATCACCCCACTGGCATCAGCCATTTAACCAACAGCGAGTCAGCAATTTTCACCATATAACACCATTGTCTCAGCAAATTAAAGTCTTCAAAAACTCCAATGAGTACAAATAGTCACTTAAAGTCTTATTAGTTATTTTCAAGATACTAATACGAATAATCGGTCACAAATGAAACAGTTTTGTCAGGAGCGAAGGCACGGCACAACCTCATCCTACGACTGTCACACTACCCTTTACCCATTCGCCCTAAGCGACTGTTTTCTGGCATAAGATGCACAGTAGGACGCCAAATCAGATTCGGATCATAGCCAAGCCGACAGATATATTGAAGTATTCTATATGTGCAGGGGGAGTGCGTAGCAAATGTACCATTAAGCATGCGCAGCGATACTAAAAAGCTCCACATTATCAATAATGAGATTAAATATGTATACTGTATTATTAAGATGGAGCGAAACAGAGTGGCAGAAAGAGATAAAGGGAAGTGGGATGGGAGGAATTAAGAAGAGTGTGGAAGGAATAATTATGAAAGTGACGCGGGAAGGGAACATAAAGTTATGCAGGGAGGTGGGTTAGAAGAGACAGGAAGGGGAAGAGTCAGGTGGGGAGGGATGGCAGAGGGGTTGGAGAGAGGAGGGGGTAACCCTCCCTGTTAACTATAGACCTGTTTCGATTACCTCAGTTCCTTGCAACATTTTAGAACATATCATCCACCGACATTTAATCGACCATCTAGATAGGCAAAATATACTGACTGACGCACAGCACGGTTTCCGGCCCAAAAAGTCGTGCGAGACATAACAAAGTGTGACCACAAACAAAAAGTGACATACATATGAACAAATATGACTAATAAGTTTAGGTAGTAAACATATCTTATTTCAATCTCTGTTTCAATAAACCTATTTCAATATACTGTATTTGTTTGTGTTCAGTATTAGACAATCATTAATAATAGGGTGCAGGTTGCGTCATTACTGACAACACTCACCTTTTAATTTATCATGTTGTACAGTGTAGTTACAAATGAATCAGTATTATTTAGCAATACACAAACCAACACTTCATCCTCTCTCAATCATCATCATCATGTGACGCATGTCCACGTGTGAGCATGCTGTACAGAACGCCTAGTCATGCCACACTCTCGCTAGGATCGTCAGGGCAGGAACTTTGGCTGTAGTCTATGTAGAGTTTCCTAACTTAGTTCATGTGAGCCGTTGTACTATAAGTATTATGAATATGTATTTTGTTTTCATCTGAGTCAACGAGTTCTATTTTATATCATTAGTTATAAGTATTGTGTGTAAAACTTATTTGTAATGATGGGAAGAGAAACAGCCACAATTGGGGGTCAGTGGGTGCGCCAGGCGGGAGGTGGGCCTAACTCACTAGCACTCCTCCCTCCCTCAGTGCTAGGGGGAGCCTTTGTGTATCCCAGAGGAGAGAGAGAAATTACGTAATGGTTGTCAGTGGGCGGTCCTTAGTAGTTCACGTTGGGCTCACTAGAGGGCCGGGTATAAAAGGGAAGTCTAGCCATTTTTTCATCAGAACTCATTAGGCAGAGCGACTTCTCATTTCCCTTGCTAACTATATATATTCTTCTGACTGATGGGAACTTTCTCTACTACCTTACATTCTTATCTCCTCTTTTCCCTACCCTGTTTAACTTCCATGGTCCCGTTGGTGCAGAGCTAGTCAGCCAATGTATTATCGCTTGAGTTCTCACGAGATACTTGCCTATTAGATAGCCTATTTTGGAAGGGTTGACTTAGAATAGGATTGATTTATGTTTGTTGCACTTGTATATGCATTTCCCTGTGTGTTATTATTATTATTCCTGTTTTCTGCTAGTCTAGGTAATGCTAGACTGGGGTAAGGATTTTCTGTGTTACGAGTTGTTGTTTGATGCAGTGGTTAAGCGATAAACCTGCATACTCGTTTCGGTTCAGTGAAGCCTAGGTTGTCTTCGCGGCTGACTGTGTTGAGTTAATAATTTACAGTGCGTGAGGGCAAGAGCCTAACCACCCTGTATTTTAATAACAGTTTGTTTTTACTTTGTCAAGGAGCCGGGAGAAAACCAGATATGAGGGATCTGGATTTCTCAAAGTGCACTTGTTAGTTTTTAACGTAATACTTTAAACAGTCGTGAGGACTTCGCTAGGCTACGAGCCGTTTCTGCTCAGTCACTGCTACCTTTTTGCCTACAGTACCCCAGCTAGACTTTACTCGATTAGTAGATACAGAATAGTATTGAAGCTTTCCTTATGTATGATATTGTTTATGCACTATTGATTTCATGTGTTGCAAGCTTGGCTACTTTAGTGATTAGTGGCCCACGAGCACAATCCGAGTAGGCTATTGCCGTTGCATTTACGGAGTACTTCCTTTTAATGTTTGCCATTTACTATTGCATATTCTTTTAATTATTCTTATGCCAATTTAAGCCTTTAATAGTATTTAATTGCCAGTGTTTTTGCTTATTGAATTACTGTTCAAAATCCGATACGTACTTCTTACGAGCATCCGAGAAGCATCTAACTTTTTTCAGAAGATTCCTTGCTCGATGCTTAAGGACTATTAATTAACGTAACGTAATAGTGCCGATCCGAAGTAGAGGGTGGAGGACTTCTTAAGTTCATAGTCAAGGGTGGATTACTTCGGCTTCGGCCAACACTATTCTTTGGTGTTGTTGTTTCTTACTTCATTGTTTGATTGTTGACCAGACTAGATAATTCCTGTCTCTTTATTAGTCTGTTGTTGTTCAGAAAAATACGTGTAATGGTAGATGGCCTTTATTCTCAATTTCACTCAATAAATGCTGGTGTTCCCCAGGGATCAGTTTTGGCCCCAACTCTGTTCCTCATTCATATCAATGATCTCATATCTACCACTCATAATCCAATACATTCCTACGCAGATGACTCAACACTCCACAGTTCCTTCACATTTACCAATTCTTTCACCCAACCCGATCTTATAAATTCAAAAATAAACACTGCAATTTCTCTGAACCGGGACCTTTCTAGAATTAATGAATGGGGACAAGAGAATCTAGTTTCCTTTAATGCACAGAAAGCCAAGTACATTCAATTTTCTAACCGACAGAATCTCACTGACTCCCATATATTTTTTAATGATGTAAATATTCCCACTTCCCCTAGTATTGACATTCTCGGTGTAACATTAACTACTAACTTGAGCTGGACACATTATGTTAGAAGCATTGCTAAGAATGCCTCTAAAAAACTGGGACTCCTGTACAGAGTTCGAGAATTCTTCACTGACGAGCAGTTGGCCGTAATATATAAAGGTCATGTGCGCTCTCAGATGGATTACTGTTCACCTCTGTGGGGTGGAAGTGGAGTGGTTGCATTGAGGCAGTTGGACAAAATTCAAAATAAAGCTATCAGATTAATCAATAACCCTGCAATCACACAGGACCTTCCTACATTAGCCATACGAAGAAACGTTGCATCCCTTGCATTATTCTACAGATATTTACACAGCAATTGTTCCGAGGAACTTGCTTCAATTGTGCCGCCTCTCCACATCTTTCCCCGTAGAACTAGGGCAGCTGAGAGCCCCCATGAATTTACACTTTCTCCTCCACAATGCAGAACTTCTGCTTATCAGAATTCATTTATCCCCAGAGCTACTACTCTTTGGAATTCACTTCCCTCGAATTGCTTTCCACAAACTTACAATCAACAAATGTTTAAATCCAGTTGTTACAAACATTTTATGAATGGAGGATGCCTTTAGGCACATGGACCTTTTTGTTTTATCTGTGTTTTTCCTTCCTCCGTTCATTGTCTCTTAAAAAAAAAAAAAAAAAAAAAAACTAGTACCGAGTTCTTGTATAGCCCGTTATAGCAGATTGAACTCTGGAGGGTATTGGTGTTTTTTGTTCGGGTGGCAGTACTCAGGGGTTGGGATCGTGTGTTTCCGTTGTGGCAGCGAGCCGTATTCGAGTCCTGATTGAGAGCCCTTGTGTACCCGAGTGCCAGTTCGTAACAAATGGCGACCTTGCTTAGGATTTTGTGAACAGTATAAATTTGTGCAGAGTTGTACAACATTTGTTTGTTTGTATTTTAGCGTGCATATTGAAGAATATTTTTTGTGTATGGCAATTAGTAAAGCATTTAAGAGACTCCAGTTAATTTAGTAATTAGTGCTTGCATAGGAAGTTTAACACTTTTGTCTCGAGATTTTTTTTGTGGACTTCAGTATGTCGTGCATTAGCACTGACGATGAGCGAGAGATGTCATTTGAAGGTGTGCCGTTAGTAACCAGTGAGGAGGATGCTAGAGTTTTTGTGAGTAAGCGGTACCACGTGACGGAGGAGAGGCTGACTGGGGTGGATGTTTGTGGCTTGCACCTGATAACCAAGGTTTTGGGCATTTCCAATGTAGCAGGGATGTCCAAGGGGGAGCTGATTTCCTGGGTGTTGCGTGGGCGACATGGGGTTTCGGAGGAGAGGGCGTTTGGGGGGGTTCCTCCCCAGATGCCCTCTCACTCGACTCCCACAGTGCCGTCCACTCAGTTACCGGAGGTTAGCACTCTCCCACAGAGGGATGAGAATTGGCAGATTGGAGTGCCCTAGGGTGGTGCACGTGGTGGTTCCCCAGTTTTTGCCCCCCCTCCTTCAGTAGTGGCAGCTCCCTCTTCCTGCCTGTCTCCAGATATGGTATTTAGACTTGAGCTTGCTAATATTGAGGCTAGGAAGCAGGAGAATGAGACTAGGAGGCATGAGATTGAGGTTAGGAGGCAAGAGGATGAGACCAGGAGGCAGGAGGATGAGACCAGGAGGCATGAGGCTGAGCTTAGGTACGACTCAGAGAAATAAATGTGCTAAATTAGATTTAGATAAGACTCGTGCAGAGTCGACAGGGACTCGGATGGGCCGTGAGGGCCAAGTAAGAGAACAGTCCTTGGCCCACTTAGTCAAATTGGTGCCGGTATTTAGTGAAACTGAAGTCACAGAATTTTGTAATCGTTTTGAGAAGAAGTGTAGGGAGCATAATTGGCCTGAAGAGAAGTGGGCAGCTCTAGTCTCCTCAAGACTTACGGGTAAGGGTCTGAAGGCTTATGATGCACTGCCTTTAGAGTCTTGCATTGACTACCCAGAATTGAAGAGAGCTGTCCTACGGGCATACGAGTTGCAACCGGAAACATATCGATTGAAGTTTCGGGGTGTTACAAAGACTAGGGAGGCGACCTTTCTTGAACATGCCCGGGACTTAAAAGATGCACTTAAAAACTGGACACGTTCTGAGAAAGCTGAGACGGCAGAACAGTTGACTGAGCTGTTTCTGCTCGAGCAGTTTTATAAGTGTACTGGTGCAGAAATTACTTTAAATATTAAAGAAAAGAACCCAAGAACTCTTCAAGAGGCAGCTGAGATGGCTGACCTCAGGATGTCGCTAATCAGGGGATGTGAATCTGTAAAGCGTGTTGATGCAGTTCCCAAGGGGCGCGATACTCCAAACCCTCGAGCTCAGGACAATCACTAAAGATATAAACCTCAGTTTAAAAGCCAAGATACCAGGACTGAACCAAAGACTACAGCCGTCCCATTACAGAAGGGTCAGAACTCCGCTTCTTATCGGAAGAGACCGATAGGGGAAGTGGAATGTTTTCATTGTAGAAAGAAGGGGCATTATGCAAAATCTTGTCCTAGTAAGCCGCCAACTGCAGCCGTGTCTTTGGTGCGCAGCATAGGTGTGGCTGAAATGTCGTCTGGATTTACCCAGGGTAGTTTGCCAGCGGCAGGGCCACAGGCTATGTATAAGACTCAGGAAGGCTCGTCCCCTGTCCGTGATGTCTTTTGCGCCCATAGAGGGACCGGTAGGGTAAGTTGGGCGGGTTGCCAGCATGAGGTGGAAGTTTTGCGTGATACTGGAGCTTCACAGACACTTTTGAATAAATTTCACGGGGCGACCAATTAATGCGGCACGGGTGGTTGTTGTTCAGGGTATTAATGCGACCAGGTCATACCCGTTGGTTCGTGTGGAGCTGGAAGTTGATGGTGTGATTAAGGACTTAGATGTTGGGATCGTTGAGAAATTTCCAGTGGAGGGCGTCGACCTTCTCGGCAACGACTTTGCAGTGCCTACTTTAGAAGTTCCACCCTTAGTCGTTGCCGAGAGGCCGGCCGACGTAAGTAGGGAGGAACAAGAGTGGGTAGTGAGTTGTCAACGCCAACAGATGGCATGAGTGGTAACTCGTTCCCAAGCATTTAAGGTATCACAGCCTATTTCCCAGGCCACAGAACAGCGGAGGAAGGGAATTAAGGAGAAGCGGAAGGCTGGGAAAAGTTTGAAGAGTTTAGAACCAGTGGCTCTCCCAAAAGACCCAATAGCAGGACCTTTGACCGAGTCTGTTGTAACTCCAGTGCCTAACACAGTTGATAAAGTAGTGGAGGAGGCAGAGACTCAGAGACAGCACCGTTACCTGCAGCGAGAAAACCGGATGTCTAAGTTGGATGTTGGGGGAGGGCATGAGTTGTTGACCAAGCAGTTAGACATGTTGGCTCCCACAGACATTCGAAAGTTGCAATTAGAGGATCCAGAGGTTTTGCAGTGTACCAATGGGGCTGTGGAGTTAGAAGAAGATAGGGATGCAAAGGCAGGGGATTTTTTTTCGTTAATGGAATTTTATACCACCGATATCAAGATCCTAAAAGGAACTGGGAGGGCGGATCAGGTACAGTTGACCAGCTGGTCGTGCCAGAGGGCTGCAGGGAAAGTTTGCTTAGGTTGGCTCATGATTCTCCATTATCAGGACATTTGGGTGCCAAGAAAACGGTGGCGGCTTTGGGGAAATTGTTTTGGTGGCCGGGGATGAAGTCTCATGTGCAGTCATGGATAAACTCATGTGATATTTGTCAACGTGTCGGAAAACCGAACCAAGTTATTCCTAAGGCTCCGTTACACCCTATTCCTGTGATTGGGCCACCCTTTAGTAAAATTATTGTTGACATGGTTGGTCCACTCCCTCCCACTAAGGCTGGAAATAATTTTTGTTAACCATAATGGATGTTGCCACTAGATACCCCGATGCATACCCTATGAAAAATGGAATGGCTAAGACGGTAGTCAGTAACTTGTTGTGGTACTTCTCAAGGTACGGGTACCCGGAGGAGATTCAGTCTGATCAGGGATCTAATTTCACCTCCAACATGTTCAAGCAAACAATGCAACAGCATGGGATACGAGCAGTAGTATCGTCAGCGTATCACCCTGAGAGTCAAGGGGTGCTTGAGCGGTGGCATGCTACACTTAAAAGCATGCTCAGGTGTTATTGTGCTGACAACGGTATGGATTGGGATCTTGGATTGCCTTATGTGCTGTTTGCTGCTCGGGAGGTATCTGGTGAGAGCCTGGGATTTAGTCCAAACGAGCTGATTTTTGGACACCGTGTCAGGGGCCCCCTTAACATGCTGAAAGAAATTTGGGAGGGGACTGTGCAGCCTTGTCCATTATTAAAGTATGTGCTTGAAAGCCGTGAGCGCATGCTTAAGAGTCTGGAGATGGCAGGTAGAAATTTGACAGAATCACAAGCTTTGATGAAGGACAGGTATGATCGCAAAGTGAGGCTCCGGAAGTTCACTGTAGGACAAGAGGTATTCATTTTGTTGCCTTTGGTTGGTAACCCCCTCTCTGCGAAGTACACTGGACCTTATAAAATTGTAGAACAAATTTCAGACTTAGATTACCTTGTTGCCACTCCAGACAGGAGGAAAAAGAACCAGTTATGTCACGTGAACCTTATTAACACCTTACGAGCGGCCTAGGCGGTTTATTTATATGTACCGCCCAGCGGGGTGTTTTTACCCAAAATAGGGCTGTTTACGTGATCATTTTCATGCCTAAATAAGACCCAGAGCGTAAAACAAGTATATATCCCTGAAAGGGCATAGACAGAGCTTTCCAATGACACCATAACGATCCTTTTATGATGGCTAGTTTTCTTGCAACAACCGTGCAATGCGAGTGCAAAAAGCATGTAATTCGGCACTTTCCCCATACAATTCCGTATATAGCGAGTGAGAGAGGGAGGGAGGAGGTGGGATTCATGTCAGTAGGTTCGCCGCGGTGGTCTGGAGCAGTCATACGCTTGCTACTCTCCTGCCACCACTTGTCTCTCTCTCTCAGCAACATTACGTGCTGAAATTGCCACACGACCTATGTCGAGCGCCGCCAGATAGTCCAGATTTATTATACTCGACTTATGTTGCGCGCCGCTAATTAAGGGTTAAAGAGTATGTGAGGCGCCCCTCTGAGCCTCTCACTGTCCCTGTGTTGGCTTGTTGCGGCCGTGGTGGAGAAGGAGAGGGGGACAGTCAAGCTTCAGAGGAGGATAGCTGGGATCAACATGTTTCAGCGGATCAGTGGGCGGGGAACTCGAGCCTTAGGGCTGACGAGGCTATAGCTCATTTGCCTGAGCCGCAGTTTGATGCTATCCGTCAGTTGTTCGGTTCATACCCCACTGTATTTGCTGAACACCCAGGCCTCACTACTCAGGCTATGCATAATGTTGACGTGGGGGACCATATACCCTTTAAGTCAATCCCGTACCGTGTGCCCCCCATAAAACTACCAGCTCTGAGGGATGAGTTGGAGTATATGCTCGGTAGAGGGTTGATAGAGAAAGGCACAGTTAAGTGGACTTCCCCCGTAACACTGCAGCCTAAGCCAGATCGCAAGGTACGTTTTTGTATTGATTTCCGTAGGTTAAACGGTTTGACTCCAACTAACCCATATCCTCTTCCTCGGGTTGATGATAGTGTTGACAAAATTGGTAATGCTCGTTTTTTGTCTAAAGTAGATTTAGTAAAAGGTTACTGGCAAGTACCTTTGTCCGAGCGTGGTAAAGAGGTATGTGGTTTTGTTGTGGACGGGAGTACCTACCGGTGCAATGTTATGCCTTACGGACTTAAGAATGCACCAGCAACATTTCAGAACCTGATGAATTAAATTGTAAAGGACATTCCTAATTGCACCGTATATTTGGACGATGTAATCATTTATGATGACGACTTTGAGAGCCATTGTGAGCACCTTGAGACCTTGTTCCGGAAACTTAGTGAAGCAGGTCTGTTAGTAAATTTGGCAAAGTGTGACTTCGTAAAAGCCACTGTGCAGTACCTTGGGTTTGTAGTGGGAAGGGGACAGGTGTGCCCTCCTCAGAACAAGGTACAGGCTATCAATAAATTTCCGCACCCAACAACCAAGAAGCAGATTATGAGATTCTTGGGTATGATAGGCTACTACAGACGCTTCATAAAAGGTTACTCAACGGTATTGGCACCTCTCACAGATTTGTTATCTAAAGACAAAAAGTTTTTGTGGGCACCTGAGTGTGAAAAGGCTTTCACTTTGGTGAAACATTTGCTATGTACTCACCCGATACTCAGGGCCCCAGACTTTAACAGGCCTTTTCAGCTGGCAACAGATGCTAGTGGTGTAGGGGCTGGTGCCGTCTTGGTACAGACAGACAATGAAGGTGTGGAACACCCAGTAAGTTTCTTTTCTAAGAAGTTCAATGCTGCACAAAAGAACTATTCTACAATAGAAAAGGAATTACTGGCGATTGTGCTGTCGCTCAGGCACTTCGAGGTGTATGTTCCAGCCTATGGCCCAGTCGTGGTTATCTACACTGATCATCACCCTTTGAGATTCCTGAATCAATTTCACAATCGCAATATGAGACTGACCAGGTGGTCTTTGATGTTGCAGGAGTATAACCTGGACATCCGTCATATTGCTGGATGTGACAATGTGATCGCGGATTGTTTATCAAGGGTGGATGATCAGTCGTAGGCTATCACAGGTGTGTGGGTTTGAGTGGAGGAAAATAGGCTGCCCTTATAGTGCAGCCGGGAAAAACATATTAAAATATAAAAATCATATAAAAACTCTTTCTTTTGATATAGGTAATCGTATAAGTTTGTCATAGCCTATAGAGTTTGAGTAGTCCACGAACTATCAAACGGCTGAGCTGCTGTAAGCTCGCTCTGGGAGCATGATATTGTGTCTTTTTGCTATTGTTGGGAGGAGTTATAAAATGTGATTTTTTTTTTAATAATAAGATGTGTTTTGGTGATAAACTCAGCTTTGTTTTAGTGCCATGCGGTCGCTGGGTGTGAGGGGCTTGATGGGGTTCTGTGTTGGTCAGATTTTAGCTCAGGGTTGAGCGAGTAAAATCTTGGGGGAGGTGTGACGCATGTCCACGTGTGAGCATGCTGTACAGAACGCCTAGTCATGCCCCACTCTCGCTAGGATCGTCAGGGCAGGAACTTTGGCTGTATTCTATGTAGAGTTTCCTAACTTAGTTCATGTGAGCCGTTGTACTATAAGTATTATGAATATGCATTTTGTTTTCATCTGAGTCAACGAGTTCTATTTTATATCATTAGTTATAAGTATTGTGTGTAAAACTTATTTGTAATGATGGGAAGAGAAACAGCCACAGTTGGGGGTCAGTGGGTGCGCCAGGCGGGAGGTGGGCCTAACTCACTAGCACTCCTCCCTCCCTCAGTGCTAGGGGGAGCCTTTGTGTATCCCAGAGGAGAGAGAGAAATTACGTAATGGTTGTCAGTGGGCGGTCCTTAGTAGTTCACGTTGGGCTCACTAGAGGGCCGGGTATAAAAGGGAAGTCTAGCCATTTTTTCATCAGAACTCATTAGGCAGAGCGACTTCTCATTTCCCTTGCTAACTATATATATTCTTCTGACTGATGGGAACTTTCTCTACTACCTTACATTCTTATCTCCTCTTTTCCCTACCCTGTTTAACTTCCATGGTCCCGTTGGTGCAGAGCTAGTCAGCCAACGTATTATCGCTTGAGTTCTCACGAGATACTTGCCTATTAGATAGCCTAATTTGGAAGGGTTGACTTAGAATAGGATTTATTTATGTTTGTTGCACTTGTATATGCATTTCCCTGTGTGTTATTATTATTACTCCTGTTTTCTGCTAGTCTAGGTAATGCTAGACTGGGGTAAGGCTTTTCTGTGTTACGAGTTGTTGTTTGATGCAGTGGTTAAGCGATAAACCTGCATACTCGTTTCGGTTCAGTGAAGCCTAGGTTGTCTTCGCGGCTGACTGTGTTGAGTTAATAATTTACAGTGCGTGAGGGCAAGAGCCTAACCACCCTGTATTTTAATAACAGTTTGTTTTTACTTTGTCAAGGAGCCGGGAGAAAACCAGATACAAGGGATCTGGATTTCTCAAAGTGCACTTGTTAGTTTTTAACGTAATACTTTAAACAGTCGTGAGGACTTCGCTAGGCTACGAGCCGTTTTTGCTCAGTCACTGCTACCTTTTGCCTACAGTACCCCAGCTAGACTTTACTCGATTAGTAGATACAGAATAGTATTGAAGCTTTCCTTATGTATGATATTGTTTATGCACTATTGATTTCATGTGTTGCAAGCTTGGCTACTTTAGTGATTAGTGGCCCACGAGCACAATCCGAGTAGGCTATTGCCGTTGCATTTGCGGAGTACTTCCTTTTAATGTTTGCCATTTACTATTGCATATTCTTTTAATTATTCTTATGCCAATTTAAGCCTTTAATAGTATTTAATTGCCAGTGTTTTTGCTTATTGAATTACTGTTCAAAATCCGATACATACTTCTTACGAGCATCCGAGAAGCATCTAACTTTTTTCAGAAGATTCCTTGCTCGATGCTTAAGGACTATTAATTAACGTAACGTAATAGTGCCGATCCGAAGTAGAGGGTGGAGGACTTCTTAAGTTCATAGTCAAGGGTGGATTACTTCGGCTTCGGCCAACACTATTCTTTGGTGTTGTTGTTTCTTACTTCATTGTTTGATTGTTGACCAGACTAGATAATTCCTGTCTCTTTATTAGTCTGTTGTTGAACACTAGTACCAAGTTCTTGTATAGCCCGTTATAGCAGATTGAACTCTGGAGGGTATTGGTGTTTTTTGTTCGGCTGGCAGTACTCAGGGGTTGGGATCGTGTGTTTCCGTTGTGGCAGCGAGCCGTATTCGAGTCCAGATTGAGAGCCCTTGTGTACCCGAGTGCCAGTTCGTAACAATCATCATTATCACCCCCGTCAAGGGGGTCGGGTCTATGGCAGTATATTGGGGTCACCCGCTCCACGGAGCCTACCTGCTTCCGCGGAGGGTCCGAGGTCCACGTAATTTTAGAGATGGAGTATGAAATTTGAATATTTAAGTTTATTACTCGGTTTTAATACATAAACAAGTGTATGAAATTACATATTATTTTATCTTCATGCATAAAACAAAAAATCTTGGCTTTATTGATATATTTTTATTTGTTTGCATTAACCTAACCACAAAACTAACCTAACCTAACCTAAATGTATTTGGGGGTTATTAGGTTAGGTTAGGTTAGGCTTTTTGGTTAGGTTAGGTTAGGTTTTTTGGTTAGGTTAATGCTACGAAAAAAAAAAAAAAAAAAACGGTGGATACAAATTATATAGCAATGAAGCATACAATGATAGGAACCCAAAACTACCATTAATAATGAGATCCCAGCTGTGGTGCGGCTCGTAGATATTGACCAAAGTTCCTTTGCACTAATATGGGAGGAGTATGTGTTTTAGATCATAATAAAGTCAATAAGTCATTGACCAAATCTTTTGTTTACATGGCGAAGACTCGGCAGACGACGTACGCTAAACGCTATTTTCACCATTATATATATTATTTATTAGTAATCTTTTCTACTTTAATGCATGAACATAAAATAATTTGTAATTTTATACACTTGTTTATGTATTAAAAACGAGTAATTAACTTAAATATTCAAATTTCATACTCCATCTCTAAAATTACGTGGACCTCGGACCCTCCGCGGAGGTAGCTAGGTTCCGTGGAGCAGGTGACCCCAATATACTGCCATACGGGTCGTCTCGACACCGCTCTCCACTCTCCTCTTTCACCAACTCTGTTCAGATCAACCACTCGGCCATCATCTCGCACACAATCCATCCATCGCTTTCTCGGTCATCCTCTCTATGGGACACCACTCTCCTCTTTCACCAACTCTGTTCAGATCAACCACTCGGCCATCATCTCGCACACAATCCATCCATCGCTTTCTCGGTCATCCTCTCTATGGGACACCGCTCTCCACTCTCCTCTTTCACCAACTCTGTTCAGATCAACCACTCGGCCATCATCTCGCACACAATCCATCCATCGCTTTCTCGGTCATCCTCTCTTCCTTGCACCCATCTCCCCGCGCTCCGCTTACCATCTTACTAAATCGTCCTCTGCTTTCCTCTTCACGTGTCCGTACCACCTCAGTCTGCTTTCTCTTATCTTCTCTCTCAATTCCGTGACCTTCATTTCCTGTCTTATATCTTCATTTCTCATTCTCTCCCGTCTCGTCACTCCTCTGATCACTCGCAGACATCTCATCTCCCCCACTTCCAGTGTCTTCACATGCTCTTCTGTCACTGCCCAAGTCTCTGCCCCATAGAAAACCACAGGTCTTACCATGGTCTTGTACAGTCACTTATAAAAATTCATGGACCCCCACGTGAACACATCAACTAAAATTAATTGTTTTTTGCTTGGTACCCCTAGAGACTGGATGCCAGCCACAGGGGGGTGTTACAGAGGGCAGAATAGGAGGGTGTAGAAGCAGGGTAGTACGGTAGTTACCTTACCCCCAATTTCTTCCCCTAAACTAATATTCCACACACCTCTCTCTCCGCCTCTCTCTCTCTCTCTCTCTCTCTCTCTCTCTCTCTCTCTCTCTCTCATATTATCAATAAAATACGCACATATATGATAGCCCTCTCCCTATCTCTACCAAATGATATACGTTATCTAATAGCACCTACACTCCTACATTGTATGTTAGTGTATTTGTTTGATTTGCCTTGTTATGTTTATATATGATTGTGTTATAAGAATTTCGACCAAATATTGTTAATATTCTGTAATTCACTTCCCTTCTCACGTATATTATTAATGTATTTCTATTTAATATTACCTATTATCACTATGTCCATTTCTTATATCCGTTTAATGCTTCTGTGTTTAGAACGTGGCGGCCAGCTATATACTGTATGTGTTAACAATTCTACTCAGTATTCCCTAACTATTCTTCCCTAAATCTATCCTACGATTACCTTACTTCGGAGAACATAATTTGTATACAATAAGCCTACTTGGTTTAAATAGATTTAGACAAAGACAAGGTTAGATATAGGATATAGGCTTACAGGATATATAAGTAAACTAGAGCGGCACATGGTAGAGCGCATACCTCCGCCTATACTGGCTGTTTGTTTTTATCTTGTTTAGAGTCAAACAAACAAACCGACAAACAGAGGTAAATGATCAACCGTGTGATTCTCTCTCTCTCTCTCTCTCTCTCTCTCTCTCTTATGGGAGTTCATGAATTTGTAAGTGACTGTTCTTATATACTGTTAGGTGAACAAAGGCACCAATTGTTAGGAGACTTACCCATTCGTATCGTCCTAACCTGTCCTATCTGTTGTGAAGCTTATGACCAACCAATGTGCCATACAGTAGGCCTAAGTAGTCTGACCAATCCCTGGGCCAATGTAGCGTTAAATAACACACCTCCAACTATAATTTGGATATTTGAGCTAGAGAAGACTTAGTCTACCCCACCAAACTGCATATGATATTAATTATAAGTCAATTATATAAAATAGATCCTCACAGTTCAATATGTCGTTTTCTTTTATATAACCGCCTCTTCAAACTCATAAATGTTTTTTTTTTTTTTTTATAAAAATTACAAGTTTCTTCATGATATCATTCAGTCGTAGGTAAATTAATGTAATACCAATAGTTTTATAACAGGATTTGTATCGTGATTTTCTAATCAATTCTGCAAAAGTCAGTGTGATTATTTTGCCTTCTTCTGAAACAGACCCAGGTCAAAATTAGCAACGAAATTATTGGAGCTCGTCTGTTTTGATCATCTTTATTTTATTTACTGATTATTCTATTGCCCATGATGCAAACACGACGAGTTGCTGAATATGAAAAACATTATACTGTAGATGCATCTATTATTTTGTGTTTTTGTCAACCCACTATTATATCATTATGTGTGCATGCTGCTAATCAGAAATTGGTTAGTCAATATCTCCAGTTATAGATCTATCGGTTCGCCCGTCAATATATAATGTTATGGTCATATAGGTGTGTGCTTGGAATTGAGATGAACAGACGGTGTCGAAACTGCAGGGTCTGTGGTAAGAGATATTGTGGTTAGGTGAACGAGGCTCAATAGCCAGAGAAGAATACTGATTGTATTCATGGTTTGAGTACTGGCCTGAAGAAGCTATCTGCGAAACTTTGTCAATAAAGTGTTCCTCCTCAAGTGATGCATCTTTTCATTGAATTATATAATATTATATATATATATATATATATATATATATATATATATATATATATATATATATATATCTATTGCCTGACGCCGTGATCCCCGAAGGTGTGGCCACGAACGAACCGCCCCCAAGCATCTCTGTCCCCAGTCAGTCGACGCCCCTCATCCCAACCAGCACCGCCTTCATCCCTTGCTTGCTACCGCCAGACCCTGCAGACGCTCTGTCAACGCTCTCACGATATCGATCATAATTTGAGTATTAACTACTCATCCTCTTCATTCTTGTGCATGAAAGGTGGTTAAGAGCACGTTTAACCATCCTGTAGCTTAGTAAGTAACAGTGCACGATATTTCGCTGTGTATTGACTGATAAACTTTGTGTTTATCACAAGACTCCTGCTCGGACAGGGCGCCACTAGCGCCATCTATTGTTATGTTTTGTTTTGTAAACAAACGCTCTTACTATTTTATATGAAATCGTAGCCCCTAATTTTACCCATTACCTACTGTAGTAAGTATTTATTTAACTGCCTTGTATGTAGGCCTAAGTAAAGCTTTGCATATTAATTTGATAATAAACAAATACTAACCTGCCTACAGGGACTAACGCCGACGCCATTTTGTAAAAAAACTTTTTTGGGGGATTATACATATTAAAATTCCAGCCAATTTTGTACCAAATTTAAGTGCATTCATTTATCTTTTCCCCCTAGATATATTCTTGACATTTTCTCCTCAGACTGATTTTACTTTAAGCTAAGGGTGGTGTTTGTACAAACTAACCTAGCCTAACCCCACCTGCCAAGCTTTTAACCTAACCCAAAGCTAGCCTAGCCTATAGCCAGCCAATCTGTTTTTATTATTAACTCTTGTAGATATTGTATTTAGTATCCTACTGTAGTTATATATATCTGTAATTTTAGTTGTTGCTTGCACGATCTTGTAGTAACCTTTGACTGATACACTTTTTTATCTAAAAAGAGTAGGCTACTGCTTTACTAGGCTACAGCGACACCAGGGCCATCTGTTGACACAGTATATTAACCCCTTGTGTGCAGTCACACTTTATTTTTATATCTCTATTTGGTGAATTGTATATTTAGTTACATATTCTGTAATATATATATATTTGTTTGAGGTTAGGCTATCACACCTGGTAGCCTATTTCTGCACATTTCAATTTTATTATTTTCGGTTAGGCTATTCAACGCTGGTAGCCTATTGTTGCGTATTTCAATTTAAAAACAAATTTTGTTTTGGTTAGGCTATCGCCCCTGGAAGCCTAATTCTGCGTATCTCAAAATTTTTGTTTTCGGTTAGGCTATCACCCCTGATAACCTATTTCTGCGTATTTCAACATATTTGTGTTCGGTTGAAGTGATTAAAGTGTTTTTAAAGTTAATGAAGTGTTTTAAAGTGAGTTACCGGTAAGTGTTTTAAAGTGAGTGATATGTTTTTTTAAGTGAGTGAAGTGATCTGAAGAAAGTGACTGTCACCATGCCTCGCGCTTGTACGAACTGCGCCGGTAGGTTTGGTGAGTCCATGTTTACTACTGTCGATCTGTTGCCGGCTCTGCCAGCAACGAGAGAATTTTACAGTGAAATTAGATGAAGCCTACAAAAAGATCAACGTCCTCACCATGAAGCTGGAATCACTCCAAGAGTTTGTAACACTCAACGTTGGAGTACCACAAACTTCAATTGTCACCGCAACTCCAGCAGCCACCAACGCCCCAACGTCAACTGCCAACAATTCAACGCCTGCAGTAGCCACTTCAGCTGATGGTTCCGATACTCAAGAAACAAATAGTGACTCTCTTCCCCCTCAAGACAACTTCCGTGTCGTGAGGAACAACGTTTGCCCCAAGACCAGGAAACCCATACCGATTACCGAGTGTCAAAACCGTTTCCAGATACCCACAGACTCAGATGACGAAGAGGAAATAGAAGAAGTCCGGCTCGTGAGAGACTCGATGATACGTGGTCAGCTCACAGAGTTTTGCGCCAGGGCACCTAAGACCAGGAAGCGTGTTTCTATCTCTGGTAGTGGGTGTGGACGACGTAGGTGCTGCAGTTGACGAAGTATCAAAGCTGGCCCCTGCTAATACAATGTACGTCATCCACGTTGGATCCAACGATGTACAGCGAACCCGGTCGGAAGATTTACTAAAGAACAAACCATACGAGGAGCGTCTTAGAAAATTAAATATATTTCCTTTAACCCAGCGCAGATTAAGAGGCGACTTAATTCAAGTGTTAAAAATCATCAAAGGCATCGACAATATGAACTGTAGTAAGTACTTCACTATCAACCAATCTAATTACACACAGGGAAACGGGTGCAAATTTATTGGTAAATCTTTTAACTCACACGAAGCTAAAAATTTCTTCTTCAATCGAGTTGTCAACTTATGGAATGGGCTTCCCCGAGATGTTATAGACTGCAGCACCGTTGATTCATTTAAACTTCGCCTAGACAAATATCTCGCATCAAACCCGCGACTGACTGCGTTTGTAAATGAATAACTTTATTATATCCTCCCCTCAGTTACTAATCCATCTGTCCCCTACTAACTTCCCAATCCTGCCACGGACATTAGTTCCAGGGCAGTAGTTCCCTTTCCAATGTTCCCTTACCCACTTTAAACCACTGTTTGGACACTTGATCCTCAGTGTTTTGGAGGACAAGCAGCCTAGAAGGGTCCCTAGACCTGCTGTTGCTTGATTTCCTTTGTACTCCTTTATACTTCGTCACTCCATCCTTCCACCTCTCATTCGGTCTACCTCTCCCTCTCTGTCCTTCCACCTTGCTCTCGTACACCCTCTTAGTCATTCTCTCGCTTCCCATACGTTCCATATGGCCGAACCATCTCAAGGTGTTCCTTTTCACACTTTCCAGCAGCTCCACCTCCACACCACAACTCCTTCTTACTTCCTCATTCATCATCAGAATTCTATCCCTCCATGTAACTCCGCACGCACTTCTTAACCCTCTCCGACATATGACACGATTTTGAGCCTATTAGGGATACTTTAAAGCCTTTGTTACCATCAGGGGTATTTGGAAACCTTTAGTTTAGTTACTTCAACCTTCGCAGTTGTCTTTGAGTTAGCTGTGGGCAGAAAACTAATTTTGGAGAGGTAATTATAAGAGTGAGAGAACTCTATTTCTTATGGCTAATCTGGCAACCTCTGCATCATATGTGCGTGAAAGGGTTAAGTAACTAATTTCCACCCCTCTCACTCTTGATCTGAGTCTCTTCTCCAACGTGCATGCTTCGCTTCCGTAAGTCAGTGTTCGGATTACCACACCGTCATGCAAGGACTTCTTCATCTCCATGCTGACCACCCTATTTCTTGTTACTGCTTTCAACGTTCCAACAACCCTCTTCCCCTGTTGCGCCCTCTCCCGCACTGCTTCATCCATAGTCCCATCTTTACTCAACGCACTTCCCAGATACTTAACCCTTATTTAGCGGCGAGCAACATAAGTCGAGTTAAATAAAGCTGGACTATGTGGCGGCGCTCGACATAGGTCGAGTGGCAATTTCAGCACGTAATGTGGCTGAGAGAGAGAGAGACAAGTGGTGGCAGGAGACTAGCGAGCGTATGACTGCTCCAGACCACCGCGGCGAACCTACTGACACAAATCTCAGCTCCCTCCTCCCTCTCTCACTCGCTACATACTCAATTATGTACTGAAAGTACCGAATTACCTGCTTTTTGCACTCGCGTTGCACGGTTATTGCAAGAAAACTATCCATCATACAAGGATCGTTATGGTGTCATTCGAAAGCTCTGTTTATGCCCTTTCAGGGATAGGTACTTGTTTTACGTTCTGGGTCTTATTTAGGCATGAAAATGATCACGTAAACAGCCCTATTTTGGCTAAAAACACCCCGCTGTGCGGTACACATAAATAAACCGCATAGGCCGCTCGTAAGGTGTTAAATGAGCTGACAATCTCCATAGCCTGACCGTTCAACTTCACCTCACACTCTGTGGCTTCACCCTGTGACGCCTGCCAGCATTGGCAGAATCACCTCCCGGTAGCCACTAGCGCTCGCCAGGGCAGTGAAATGGGCTACAGTCTATCTACAATGTTGTTCTTTCTTTCATAGTGTTCGTGTTGTTACAGACAGTCCCGTGGTGGTCTTTATTTTCGTCTGTGACAACGGGAAGCATTTTATATCATGAGTAGAACATAAGATGCATTGTATATAGTTAAGGAGAGAGAACAATATAGGCAGTGGGGTGGTAGTGTGTGCATGCGTATACATGTGCTGCCTCCCCCCGCTCGTAGGCTCGCGAGCGTGCCTTCTCACGCCTCTTGATTGGCTGGTGGTTCCTGGCGCCTTCTGCAGGCCTGCTGCCTGGTGACGTAGCGGCCTGTGATTGGCTGACCACCATGCCTTTGTGTGATCCTGGGGGTCCCGAGGAGCTACTCTCTTCAGAGCTTGCCTGACCAGCATACCCTTCACACCTCCCTTACCACCTGTCCCTGACTTCTACCTATAGAGCACTTTCTCTCTCTCTCAACTTCTTACCTCTCATTCTTCCACTCTATTTAACATCATAACTCCCCTTTGGTTCAGCACGATTTCATATATCGGCCATCGTATTATATGCTGAAGCTCTCAGATATTCCATGTTTAGTTAGACATTTTGGCAGTGGTGGGCGTGGGCGCGCCGATTCTGCGCTTTGCGATCCGGTGCGCACTACCAATATAGAGGAGCGAGGAGCGGCAAAAATCTGAACTTGGAGTGCAGGCGAGGAGCGCAGCTTGAATTTTGCTTTCCTTTCTGGCGCTCCGGAAGCAATTTTTCCTGTCAACAACAGGTTCAAGAACGTCATTATCGTGTACAATCATCGTACGGTGTTACTCACGGTGTTAGTGAACTGTGATACAGTGATACTATGATAGTGACAGACTGACAGTGTTATAGTACTGTTGTTAACTTGTTACTGACTTTTTTTGGCTTTTGCTAACGCTAAGTAAACCTTACGGGCAAGTTACGGCTTATATCATTAATAATTTTAATAAATTATTAATGATATCATCATATCAATCATATCATATTATGATATTAAATTATTAATCGTTTAATCATGTAATCAAATAATCATATTGTTATTGTATTGTTAGGCTTGTTAGCTTGATAAGTTTAACTGTTTAAGTTTCTCAGTTTGGACAGTTTCTGTAATTCTTTATGTCATATCATAGATATCAATGGACAGTCACAATGTCACAATGATATCAATCATATCATTGATATGACATAAAGAATTACAGAAACTGAGAAAGTGAGAAACTTAAACTTCAGAAAGACACCATGACTTGAGGTTTTTTTGAATTTTTTGAATTTTTTGAATTGAAAGACAAAGGATTCTATTAATTTAGGTAAATAATTAAATAACTTCTAGAAGCTGTTTTTTACTTTTTTATATTATTTACCTATTTTTGAGAGCGCGGAGCGCCTGAGCGCAGAGCGGGAAGCGCATCGGGTCGGCTGACCAAAGGAGCGTGTGAGCGCTGCCGCAATACATTATGTCTGAGGAGCGCGGAGCGCTGCCGCATTACCGGTCCCACCGGAGCGCGCCCACCACTGCATTTTGGAGGGGTTAACATTTTGTCTGTAGAGGTTCGACACACTCGCGGTGTCTCCCTACCTTTTGCTTGGTTGTCTGCTGGGCTATTTAATGCTAGACTGGGGTGAGGCTACTGGTTTTGTGATTTCCGATGTGTACCAGGTTTTGTTGAACCTGTACAATCGCAACGGATACGTGGGAAGCCTAGGTTGTCTTTCTGACTGTGTACCTTGTGAGTTTAGCACTGTGTTTCGAGTGAGGGCTTTTGCCTCTGCCACCCAACACTGTGCTAACTCATTTTGCTTTGACTTTGAGAGGGTCGCCAGGAGAGAACCAGATACTAGCGATCTGGATCTCTCAAGAGAGCACCCCGTCATTTAACGTAATTAGGCCGTACAGTCTTAAGGACCTCGCTAGGCTACGAGCCGCTTGCATTGTTTCCTAGCCTACTACATCCCAGCTAGACTTTATTCGCCTAGCAGACACCCGATTAAGATTATAAACTCTTATGTTATGTATGCAGCATTTTTATTCACGTTGATTGTAAGCCTTGGTTGTTGTTGAGTTGCACAACCCGAGCAGGCTTTTTGAGTTGCCTGACGAAGTACTTCTTTTGTTGTTGGAGATAATGCTATTGTGCATTTATCGTTATTCCCGTGCCAGTTAACACTGTATGTCCATACACTTGTCATATCCTGTTCCTGCTTTATATAACAGTTCAAAATCCGATTCGATCATCTTAAGCAGCATCAGACTTTCTTCAGAAGATTCCTGCTCGATGCTTTAGGACTTTCGTTCACTTTCTTTAATATAGGAGTGACAGTTTATTATTGTTTAGAGTAACTTTAATTATACATTCTTCTTGTTTGCATTAAATCATTTCAGTGATTTAATTACGCTCTCTATCTTTTTCCTTGTATACATTATTAACGTAATTGTATGTTGTTGTGATCAGGCTGTATCAGAGATCATCAGCCTGTAGTAGTAGTGCATTTATACCGAGTTATAGGATACCCCGCTATCGCAGATTTAACTCTGGAGGGTATAGGTGTTTTTGTGCGCCGGCATTATAAGTTCGAGGGTTGGATCTAGTGTTACCGTTGTGGCTGTGTGCCTTTCTAGTCCAATGATTAAGAGCCCTTGTTTTATACGAGTCCCGGTCGTAACAACCAATTTCGAAAACCATAACCTTGCTCTTCCCCGCATTTACCTTCACATTCCGTTTTTCGCACACTGTTCTAAACATATATACTGTATATATATATATATATATATAGATATGTATTGGGTCCTCTTTTGTGTGTTATATACTTTACATAAATGATCTTGATTTAGGTATAACTAGTAGAATAAGGAAATTCGCAAACGATACCAAAATGGGAAGAACAATAGATTCAGATAGCGACATAGAGTGCCTCCAAAGGTATCTAGATACTTTACACGAATGGTCAGTAAATTGGCAGATAAATTTTAACATTGACAAATGCAAGGTATTAAAGAGAGGGAAGATGAATAAAATTGCAAAACTAGGTAAACTAGGTAATATGGAATTAGAAAACTCAGACTGTGAGAAAGATCTAGGTTGTTTTGTTAGCAATGATTTGAAACCTAGAAAACAGTGTATAAGTGTTCGTAACCAGGCAAATAGGATTCTCGGGTCCATCTCTAGGAGTGTGAGTAACAGAACTTCTCATGTTATCTTAAAACTTTACTTGTCATTAGTGAGACCCCATATGGATTATGCTGTTCAATTTTGGTGTCCTTATTACAGAATGGACAGATTCCTTGGAGAGAGTACAACGTAGAATGACAAAAATTATCCATAATAAATATTAGAAATCTTCCATATGAAGAAAGGTTGAAGACATTAGTCTTACTCTCGTTAGAGAGACGCAGAGTTAGAGGCGATATGGTAGAGGTGTTCAAGTGGGTTAGTGAGATAAATAAAGGGGACATGAAAGAAGTACTAAAGCTCAGTGATAGTGAAAAAACTCAAACCAATGGTTTCAAATTAGATAAATTTCGTTTCAGAAAAGATATTGCTAAATATTGGTTTGGTAACCGGAGTTGTAGACAGGTGGAATAGGCTACCAAGTGCTATAGTGGGACAAGAACGATAGGGAGCCTTAAGAACAAATGAGATAGCCATATGGACGAGATGGGTTGGGTGTGAGGGGGATCTGTCAGGTGTGGGCTAATCGGCGCTCTGCAGACCCCCGTTTTCTGACCTCTGACCATTTGGTGAAGTCAGTCCTAATGGTGTTAGTGAGCTGGTCTTATAATTAGGCCTTATAATTAGGGTTGGGTGTGACAGGGATCTGCCTTGCGTGGGCCAATCGGCTTTCTGCAGATTCCCATTTTCTTATGTTCTTATGTTCTTATGTTCTTATATATATATATATACGGCATATCTATCTATCTATTGCCTGATGCCGTGATCCCCGAAGGGGTGGCCACGAACGAACTGCCCCATGCACCTCTGTCCCCAGTCAGTCGACGCCCCTCCCCCCAACCAGCACCGCCTTCGTTCATGTACTTCCTCACTCCATCCTTCCACCTCTCATTCGGTCTACCTCTCCCTCTCTGTCCCTCCACCTCGCTCTCGTACACCCTCTTAGTCATTCTCTCGCTTTCCATACGTTCCATATGGCCGAACCATCTCAAGTTGTTCCTTTTCACACTTTCCAGCACATCTACCTCCACACCACACCTCCTGCTTACTTCCTCATTAGTCTGTCTATCCCTCCATGTAACTCCGCACGCACTCCTTAAGTAATTCATTTCCACTGCTCTCACTCTTGGTCTGAGTCTCTCAACCTACATCCATGCTTTGCTTCCGTAAGTCAGTGTCGGGATTACCACACTGTCATGCAAGGACTTCTTCACTTCCATACTGACCTCCCTATTTCTTGTTACTGCTTTTAGCGTTCCTACAACCCTCTTCCCCTGTTGTACCCTCTCCCGCACTTCTTCATCCATAGTTCCATCTTTACTCAACACACTGCCCAGATACTTAAAAGAGTTGACGATCTTCATAGCCTGACCGTTCAGCTTCACCTCACACTCTGTGACTTCACCCCTTTCGAAGACCATAACCTTGTTCTTCCCCGCATTTACCTTCAAATTCCGTTTTTCGCACACTGTTCCAAACTCATTTAACAGACCCTTCAACTCCCATTCATTATCACTTATCAGAACTGTATCATCCGCAAACAGCAGTATAGGTAGCTTCCACTCAATTCCCTCCCTTTTCAGCGATACACCAACATCCACTGCTCTTGATAGTATTTCTTTGATAGTATTTCACGTACATATATATACGTTCTGTTATATGTGTACTCTATAATTTCCAGTTTACTGTATACCGGAAGATATGTTTTCGCCTTCGTTTGTTTGTCTGTATGTAAACAAGATATCTAGAACCAAATAATTACCTGAATATTATGAAGGTTGATGGGAAATAACATATGCAGCATGGAATAAGTGATTCACTTTATGAGGCGATCTGGAGATTTTCACGACATATGGTGGGCAGATAAAATATGCACCTTCTGAGAAGTGATTCAAAATAGGATGCGATCCGGAATATATCCCGGAACCCAGATCCAGAATTTGTTTTAGGTCATAAATATTAATGATATAGAACCAGCCAGTATAGGCGGAGGTATGCGCTCTACCATGTGCCGCTCTAGTTTACTTATATATCCTGTAAGCCTATATCCTATATCTAACCTTGTCTTTGTCTAAATCTATTTAAACCAAGTAGGCTTATTGTATACAAATTATGTTCTCCGAAGTAAGGTAATCGTAGGATAGATTTAGGGAAGAATAGTTAGGGAATACTGAGTAGAATTGTTAACACATACAGTATATAGCTGGCCGCCACGTTCTAAACACAAAAGCATTAAACGGATATAAGAAATGGACATAGTGATAATAGGTAATATTAAATAGAAATATCATTAATAATATACGTGAGAAGGGAAGTGAATTACAGAATATTAACATTTGGTCGAATTTCTTATAACACAATCATATATAAACATAACAAGGCAAATCAAACAAATACACTAACATACAATGTAGGAGTGTAGGTGCTATTAGATAACGTATATCATTTGGTAGAGATAGGGAGAGGGCTATCATATATGTGCGTATTTTATTGATAATATGAGAGAGAGAGAGAGGCGGAGAGAGAGGTGTGTGGAATTTTAGTTTAGGTGAAGAAAGTGGGGGTAAGGTAACTACCGTACTACCCTGTTTCTACACCCTCCTGTTTTGCCCTCTCTAACACCCCCCCTGTCCCTCCCCTTCCTCTGGCTGGCATCCAGTCTATAGGGGTACCAAGCAAAAAACAATACATTTTAGTTGATGTGTTCACGAGGGGTTCCATGATTTTTTTATGAGTGACTGTACACCTGTGTCTTTAGCCTCATCGGCATCCGTCTGTCATGGATTACTCCATTCACATTCCTCCATGCGTTTCCTGTCCCCTGCAGTCTTGCTTGCACTTCCCTGTCCAGGTCTCCACTCGCTTGTACCCAGCTTCCTAGCTATCTGAATGCTGTTGTTTGCTTCAGTTTATGTCCATCTACAACAATCTTCAGTTGCGGAAGTAGCTGTTCTCGTGAGACCTTCATTACTTCCGTCTTCCCCTTGCTCATCCGCATGCCATGTGCTTCCAATATTCAAGGTATATCTTTTCTATCCGACCTTTCTTGGAAAGATCATATTACCACTCTTGCTAAAACAGCTTCCCAAAAGTTAGGTATGCTCAATCATCTCTGTGGGTTCTTTAGCCCAGTACAGCTACTTGTTCTGTATCGAGGCACATTGCGCTCCTGTATTGAGTATTGTTCGCATGTGTGGGGAGGCTCCACCCATACCGTACTTTTCGAAAGTATAAAGTCCAAAGCAGTTCGTCTTATCAACTCACCTCCTCTTACTAGTTCCCTACAATCTCTTTCTACACGGCACAATGTTGCATCTCTTTCACTCTACTATCGCTATTACAGCCATCAGTGTTCTTTAGAGCTCTCTCAGTGCATACCCTCTACTTTTGCTTTGCGGCAAATGCGAGGCACCCACCTTTCAACACAATCCCACTCTTATTCTGTCTAAGAAATGGCAAATTTTCTCTGTCTTCTTTCTACTAAACAAATTAATTCTGGAACTCTCTCCCTCAATTAATATTTTCTTCATCTTATGACTTAAACTGGAAAGTTGGAAAGTTCAGAGCATTTGTTATTGATGAACGAGTTTTTGGCGATTTGATTGACAGATTTGTCTTGATTCCGTGCAGAGACATAGTACGGGATTCTTGTGTTTGAAGGCGATGGTACCATTTAAATGCTTCCTCCTTCTTGCAGACAGCAGTAGAACAAATGTGAGTAAACCAAGTTATTTGTGAGTTAGTTTGAGAGAAAGAATATGGAATGCATGCTTCCATACCCGAAATGATTACCTCATTAATGCGCTGGCCCACTCTAACTGTCCCCGTTTTCTATAGTAACCTATAGCTTTTTTACATAACTATATACAAATATTATTATACAATATATAGATGCCTTTGTGTATGGATTTAATTGTATGTATTTCATTACTGTATAATTATATAAAGGGTGCGCCTGGATGTGTGGTGGGCAGGCTTGTGGTTTTGCTTTGATGCATGTCTGCCTGCCGAGATCGGAACCTCTCTGGGTGGTCGAGGGCCGGGGAAGTGCTGGAGGGACCTTGGTGACCCCGGTCGCTGGGTCTTCTCCTGGATGACCTAGATGTGTGTGAATTTGTTATTTGGTTTGTGAGTGTTCATTGTTTTCTGTTGTGATGTCCCTATTCGGGCTCTGTCTTGAGTCCCCCCCCCCCCCCATATAAAAAAGGAAAAGTGGGGATTGTGCCTGAGTATATACATACATACATACATAATTATCGTCCTTATAAATATTTTGAACTCAAAATAACTATGCCAAATCAATACCGTTTGACCTTTCACATTAACCATCATCTGTTAAATAAAACTCTAATTTGTTATATGTGTTCTACAGTAATGTCTTCCAAATCCCCCCCCCTCACTCTCTATCTCTCTCTTAAAAAGGAGACTATTCATATGTTTTCACCAACAAACTTTACTTCTAAACTCAATTAATGAAATCAACATATACATGGGGCACTCCAAGGCCTTGAACCTAGGATACTCACACCGAAAGTCAGCGCATTTATGCATTACGCTATCAAGACAGTATTCCAGACAGGCCAGACAGCATCATATACTGAAGAGGCTGGCTCAAGATAGCTAACACAGGAAACTATACTAATGTAGGTAGTAATGCAATATATATTAAATATTCGACTTAATATGTACAGGGAAATCCCACGAACTTGTTTGTTCAAATGATGTTTAGCTTTTATAACAAATTTGGTTGGACTTGTGCGTCATTGTCTTCCCACATACAGTATTTAGAGTTGAGGCCAATTGTCCTTTAAGGATTAGGCCTATATGGTTTGTACTGTTTTTGTAACTGGCTAACTATACATACCTTTCTCTGCACGCACAGGTAACATCAGGTCAGCTCTCTATTAGTACTGTATCATACTCAGTGGAAAATATGTGATTCAAATTCTAAAATATGATGCACAGGTAATTTTTTCTTATTTGTTCATGGCCAAAGCAGAGTGGTAGGATATTTATCCTAAAACCCAGGGGGCATAACAGGTTTACCAGACATGGGATGTTGTAAAAGGTTGTTGGGTATCAATGTGTTCAGGGGACATCCCTGAACAATTTCCAGGTGGACTACCCGAAAAATATGCTGCTGAACAAAAAAATGGCGGCCATTTTTCAAAATGGCTGCCATTTTTAAGTAGTGTTGACCAATTTTGAAAATAATATTAGAAAAAAAACTGTTCACCTTGTGTGGGGTATCACGTTAAAGGAAATTAAATTATCTTCAAGATAATATAACATTTAATGAGCTTAGTGGTGATTTTCATAACCATATCTGGCTATAAATATGATGTTTTGCCATTTTTTACAAAATATAAATTTCACCATAATATAAATTTTTCTATATTTCACAAATCCTTTTCAGTAATGAATTGAAACTTTCCAGGAAACTGCCCATATATATGGTAAAGGTAAGCATGGTATTCACTTCCTAATCACTATCTGAGTCACTGCTACTGGCACTGAACTCGGGTGTCACATTATCCTGCATCCTGCTACATTTGATTGATAGTCCTTGGCAGCGGCATCCCAAGTAGCATGGAACTGCTTTCTGAGCACATAAGCAGTTCCTCTTGCACCCCTTGACCCATCCGCATGATAATGCCTTCTTCATTGAAATGGGCCAGGCTGGGTGGGTAGCCTACATGAAACTGCAACAACATGCTGACCATCCAGAGACCATCCAAATTCTGTCCAGGGTGGGATTTGTGGCTGGGCAATGTGAGCAGTCTTATCTATGATCGTTGCAAGGGCAGCTCTTTTTACATGTAAAAGGAATGCATTTTCTGTAGGGGGCAAGAGAAGACCTGTTGTTCAAAAACTTGTATGCCCTGAGCTTGCCCAAATCAGACTCCTGGAAGTCATCAGCTGTTCGTGTGTAAACAGAAGTGGTGATGGTCCTTGCTTCTTTGATAAGTTCTTCTGATACAATGTCAGTAGGGTTCTCACCAAATTCTTCAATCATAGGTAGGTCGAGACTCAAGCTGCATTTGAACCATGCCTTTTTGCCAGTGAAATAAGGATAACTTGTAGTGTCTCTGCCACTCAGACTATGGATGACACAATGAAGTTCCTATCGCCACTACCATTTCATGGATTGGCAAGTATGTGTTCTCAGCTGTCCTCACCCATAGTTCTGGTAGATTTCGCAGGAGTGTTTCTCCATAGTGTAAACACATGGTAATAATATCTGTGTCATTGGCGTGGATAACTACTCTTTCAACTCAATCATGCTGTACACTGTACAGAGTGTGCAGAATTATCCTTGTATCTGACTCCTTCTGTGTTGATTCTAGAGCAGGAACATCACAACAGATGCTCTTGTTATTAATACGCTCTTCGTCTCCTCTTTGAACCCACCACCCAGGAAGAGATGTGTAGGTCCAACAGCAGGGCCCAGATACCTATTCTCACACCATTTCTCACATAGGAAGTTCAAGAGGTTAGCTTTGTTTGTGTTAACTGCGAAGAATTCTTGTGGGTCAGGAGCTGTGTACTGGTCATTGACTTCATATTCTTTGGCAGGTTTTGATCGGGCATACCTGTGTTGTTGCTCGGCGGACTTCAGCGTTGGTCCACTGTACCTGTCACATCAGAAGTGTATGAAGTCTGTACCAGCAGCCACATCATTCAGTAGTCGAGATTTGTATCTTTCAGCAATGGTCCCAAACCTTTCTCCTTTGTAGAAAGACCAGTGTCGAATGGCATACATGGCATCAATGACTACTGCTGTTTTTCTATCATGTTGGGGCAGGGTTGGAGTGCTGGTCACTTTGGTCTCCTCTTTCAGGGTTTTCACTAGGCTTGACTTGGTACCTGTTCTCATTCTGCCATCATCCTGGAAGAGAGATGGTGGGTTGTCACTGCATTCATGGTTCTCTATGAAGTCAACAAGGTCTACTTCTCCACCACTAGCGATTATCTGTGTCATACGCAAAAGGGCAGTTATTTCATTACTCTTCCCTGGAGCAGCTGTTTTACTCACTGACTTCTTTCTTTTCTTGTTTTGTGTGTGGAAGGTATTCAGCTTCACAATTCTTGTCTTCTTCTGATCACTGGTCAGTGAATGAGTAAGTGCCTCCAAACTCAATGTGTTCACCCTGGTCAGGTTGTCCTTAACTTTGCCATAAGCGCATTGCCCAGTTGCTATATTTATTAGCGATGCTGTGGTTCCACAGAATGGGTTTGTCTCTACATTGCCATTACCATGATCACCATCTCTGCATCCCTTGTGACTCGACTTATGCCAGAATCATGGTGAGGACTGGAAGAATTAATATGTAGCATGGATTTCAACTCTGCAGAGACTGCAGCTGTGATGGGTTTAGTGTAAAGCCATTTCATCCTTGTAGCAGGTTTTAGTGTAATACCATCCAGACCACTCGCTTCCTTGGCATCAGCATTGTAAGTCTGTTCCAGAAGCATGTCAGGGGAGACACTGTTGTGCTTGCCATCGGCTCTTCTCCCAACAAATGCACCTGCCATTAGCCCTTCATGTACATCTGGAGCTGTTTCAGGTAGTTTCTTCATCTCTGCCAGAGAGAGAGGCAAAGACTGCTGCCCATATTTGTAGTGCCCTGCTGCTGTGAGATAAGGTAACATTCGTGATGATTCACAGAGATGTCATACCCAGTTAGCTTCTCGCTGGTAATAGATAAACCTGTGAAGAATGTCTGAAATTTCTAGGAAGATGGACCAGAAGACTGATATTGGTTGTTCAATTAATGATTCTTGGAACAGTATCATCTGTTCCTGCAGGGCACATAACTGTTCATGGGACTTATGAATCAACTGTAACTTCTGTGTGGAAGTGATGCCCTTTTCAAACAACATCTTCAAGACAGATTCCACTTGTGGCTTCCAGTGATCTGTTTGTCTATCTGCTACCCATGCCTCACATGCTACCCAGTACATACGCCACATAGCTTCACCCAAAATTCTGAGAGCATGTAGGGTCTGGTAGTAATCAGCATTTTCACCAAACATATTTTTGCCTGTCCCTTCCTGGCATAGACCAGCTGCAACAAGTAGATCTTCTGCACCTGCTTCCCTAATGATTTTGCAAACTGCTTTCATGTAGTTGTGAGCTTGATGAAAGCCACCCAGCAGTAAAACTACATTGCTCAACTCAACAGGATACTTGTTTCTGATGGCTACTACGAGCTCATATGTAGCCTGATACCAGTGATAATTGTGTATTTGTCACCAAGTGCATGTTCTGACAAGTCGTATCATCTCTTCCTTTAGAACAGCAGGATCAGTTGGAGTAGATGGGATCAGAGGAAGATAGCCAATTATGCTTGCTGGTCTGTGTGGGTGGAGGTCAGCACAGAAAGCAGAAAAGCCAGGAAGTCCTTTTACTGTATCTGTAGGAGCATCCAGCAGTTGAAGTTGTAATAATTCTCCCAAGGCGCCACACAAGCAAAAGGTCTTCAGCCTGTCCATTTGACAAAGTCATCAGATTATCCAGTTTCTCAATATGGTGGAGTGATCTAGACTTTTGCCTGTCTGTAGCTGAGATATGACACTTGGAAAAAGATGGTTCTTCAAAATCAGAGAGAGTTTTTCTTTTGTCTGAAGTGGAAGTAGGGAGCTTAGTACTTTCCTGTGCCCTCTCGTTCTCATGATTTTCGATGATGATTGCAGTAGTGGCATGGAAACTCCCCCCCTCAAGCGTCTTCTTCTTCCAGTCCAGATTGTCCATAGCAAACACATGGGGAATTTTGCAATTTTTTGCCATGGTCTCTGGGATGTAAACACCATCAGTTTCAACCTGCTGCATGGCCTTCACACTCTGTGCTGTCAGCTGACGCTGGAGACGTTCATAACTGATCCCAATTCCTATTCGGTTATTCATCATGACTAGTGATTTGCTACGTGTCTGGTTGAATATGTGGTACGCAATGGCTATTCCTAAAGGCGTTGGTATACCAAAGACATACTGTAGGATGTGTTGTGACATAATGATAGCTTTCTCTGTTGTTGCCTGGTCTACAATAACTCTTCCACCTTCACTTAGTTCTGGTATCTTGTCATTTAGCAGCATAGCTGTAAAGTTGAAGAGTGAATCTGGAATCATGCCATAGGCATATGTGAAGGAAATCTCAGTTGAATGCTTCTCACGATTTTCTCTCTTACACTTCTCACAATCTGCTTGAAGAATCTTTGATGCCTGCAGGAGTATGTTGTGTTTTTCATTGATATTATCTCCTTCTAGCTGCCTCAGCTTCTCTAGGGCATCACCGAGTGGCACTGTAGATGCACATATAAATCCTGAACCACTTGTTTGATCGAGGACAGAAATACGTGAACCCAAGTGTTCCTGAAGCTTTCGTTTTATTATTGTTGTACGGTATTGATCTGCTGTTTGGACACCAAGCTCCTCAAGAATTTCTCGGTACCTATCACGGAGTGATACCACTAGGAATCCCGAGAAGTCATGGAAAAGAGGAATTTCCAGCTCATCCAAAAGTTGACTGAATGCAACATCATAAAGGCTTAACTTTGACTGACCAGATGAAATGCGCTGAGCCCTAAATTTGTTCATGCATGATGTGTGGTAGGTTATATCATTGGCAACCATATCATGACCTTGCCCAATCAGTCTAAGTAAAATTTCATCTCTGTCCAACTTCCTTGCTTTTTCCTCAATTGCTTTTTGACTGTTTTTTGTGGACACCTTGCATGTTGGCTGCTTTTCCCTTTAGCCACTGCTTATTGCAAATTACACATGTTTTTTTGGCTTCAAATTTGTCAAAGCTCTGACGGGTTAACTTAACTGTATACTGCAACTGTGAGGAGCTGCATTCTTCATTAGATACACCTGCTGCTCCCCCACTATTAGCATTAGGTTTTTTGCAGCGTACTGGTAGCTTTTCTCATGTATGTACTACCAGTTCCGACATTTTGCATGCCACCTTGGTGCATTTTCTTCTAACCACTTTTCTGATGCAGACTCTTTGTGTAGTCTCAGAAACACTTCATCTTGACGAGCAAGCATGGCTTCAATAAACTTTGGTTTTGTTACTGGCTGGATGAAGTACAGGCTTATCACGAACTGTTGTTGGCATATGATGCATTTTGTGTAGTCAGTGCTTCTATCTTTGGAAATCTTCTTAGCAGACACATGCTTCATGGTCATGGCACTATCTGCCACACGTTTTCTTTGCTGGCTACTCATCTTGCTTCGGGAACCTGCAACAATGGAAACATATATTAGTATAATCTTACTTGTAGGTAAATGTAAGATGATATATGAACATAGGCTACATTTAAAAATAATGTCAATTAACATGTAATTTTTACCCTAACCTCAAAATGGCATAATTTTGACTCTTTTCATTTTGTTTAAACTTATGTAAAATATACAAAAGGCCGTTTTAACCAATATGAAAGTGTTAACTTTGAACCCTATAACTTTTGTGTTTGGAAAGCAATGAACTATTCATTTTCACACAGTGTTGAGCATATTATATAAAGGTAGTTTTCCACAATGTTTCAATTAATATATGTGAAGGACTTCTACAATGTGAAGAAATATATATTATGGTGTAATTCATATTTTGGGAAAAAATTGTCAAATATCATATTTATGGACCAAGTCAAGGAAATGGGTGCAAGAATTGCTCACAAGGTGATACAAGCATGAAACTTCCCGGAAATGTTCACAAGGACCTACTTTACAATTTCAGAGCAGGAGCCACCGAGATTTCTGTATTGCATAGCAACGGTTGCTAGGCAAAGCATTTTCCTTAGCAACCGGCAGCAACGATGCAGTTTCTGAACTACTATGAAGTGTTATGACTTTGTACTTTTATTTATTTTCCTATATTCACTCCTAAAATGGTTCAAAAGATGTATAAAAGCATATATATCTATATAATAGAGTGAATGTCAGCACACAACCAGGGCACACTGGTGATATCACTGCTGTGTAACTCAGCATGGGGTTCAGTGCCAGCTGATCTAGATATACTAGTACTTTAATAAGTACTAGTATATCTAGATCAGTGTCCCAAATGCTATCTAACAGCCCCAAATCCACTAGCTACTAAACTGTAGTTTGTAGTTGGTAGATGTAGTTAGATAGCCGCGCCTGAATTGACAGGATGTGCCAGCGCGGGAGAGCCGAGCCAAGGGTAACGGGGCTTATAGAATTACCCGGAAGGTGTACAGATCGCACGGGACTTAAATGGCACTGGATGAACGATCGGGCTAGGTGTAGGGAAACTGAACCTAGTTGTATCCCATAAAGGAATGTGTGCAACAGATGTATTTGATAAAGGTGGTAAAAGGATAAACCCTCGGCCTTAATCATATTTTGTTTCCAGTTTCAGCAAGTTTGATATATTTGATCTGCGCACAGTGATAGTCAAGACGTACTGAATATTCACAGAAATGGCCAGTGCCTCATCTTCATCTGTTCAAGCAACTGATTGGACTATCTGTGTTTTTTGTCAACTGGACACCAAAGAGTCTCTCATATCACCAACTGACAGAGGCTATGAAACCATAGTAGACAACATCACACAGTTTAGTAACCTTGACTCAATGCCAATCAAAATCAATCTGGCACGACTTGACCATGGGAATGGTATTCAATTAACATTGAAAGAACAGAATGCAAAGTGGCACAAATCTTGTTATCAGAAGTTTTCACATACCAAACTGGAACGCGCAAAACGAAAGCACAAGTCTGAGGAAGATGGGACTGCTTCAAAACGAATTTTCACACGTAGCACTAGCAGTGATGGTGATACTGCCTCAAGTGGAACAGTTGGCAGCAATTGTCCCAAATGCTTCTTTTGTTCCCAGCAGTAAACAAAGGAGAACCTCCGCGAAGTCTGTACATTTCAACTAGATTTTCGTGTGAGGAAATGCGCACATGTTCTACAAGATGAAAATTTTCTTGCAAAATTAAGTGCAGGAGACCTTATTGCCCAGGAGGCAAAGTATCATGCAAACTGCCTTACAAACCTGTACAATAGAGCACGTGCAAAGGTATCACAGGATCAGGATGCCTCAGATGACCAGACATGTAAAGGAATTGCTTTGGCTCAGCTGATTTCCTACATTGAGGAGAAGAGGCAAGATGAGGATGTGAAGGTGTTCAGACTTGCAGATCTTGTGAAGCTCTACACGGACAGGCGAAATCAACTTGGAGTGGATGTTACTGCACGAGTAAACAGTAAGCATCTGAAAGACCGCATTCTCATGCATCTCCCAAGGATGAAAGCTTACAAAGAAGGACGAGATGTGTTCATGGCTTGTGAAGAAGATGTTGGCTCTATTCTCCGAGAAGGATACCAGACTGATCGAGACGAGCAGAGTGTCATGATGACCCAAATTGCTGAAATGATCCGACAGGACATCTTCGCACACAAAATAACATTCTCTGGATCGTTTGGCCATAACAGCCAAGTGGAGTCTGTTCCACGATCCCTTTTGTCACTGGTCAGCATGCTTATCAATGGTTCAAACATCACAGATCAAACATCCAACACAACTATCAGCCAACCAATACTATCCATTGCTCAGCTGTTGGTGTACAACAGCATCAAGAGACCCAGGGATTCTGTGAGAAATCCACAAGTATATCACAGCAAAGATCGTGAAACGCCACTACCCGTCTATGTAGGTCTTAAGGCTCATGCACTAACCAGAGATAGAAAGTTGATTGAGAGTCTATATACTCTTGGTATGTCGGCATCATACAACCGCACAATGGACTTGATCACATCATTGGGTAATAACGTCTGTGACTATTACCATCAGATTGGCACAGTCTGTCCTCAACTTCGCAAAGGGCATTTCATCACCAGTGCTGCAGACAACATCGACCACAACCCTAGCTCTGCGACATCTACAAGTTCATTCCATGGCACCAGCTTGTCCTTGTTCCAGAATCTCACTCCGCGAGATGTCTGTGAAGATGAAGACAATGGCCAAGGATTCACTAATTCAATAACTCAAGAGAGGGGGTTGAGGAAAATGAGCGACTTGCCCCTTTCGTACACTGAACTGAAACCAACACGGTTGCCAAAAAATGACGTCTTTGTCCCACCCATCCCTGCAGACCTGGCTTCTTCCAACACCCCTTTGACCAAGGACATGGACAAGGAATATGACTGGCTGAGTCATGTTGAGAAACATCATGCAGATGACATATCAGCAGAGGCGACTTTGTCTTGGGCAGCATACCATGCCAGCAGATTGCCAGACCCAGACATTCTGCCATCTGTGAATGCCATGATGCCTCTCTTTGTTGAGGAAGCCAGCTCACCATCTATGCTTCGGCATTGCATGGAAGTGGTGAAGTCAGCAGTTCATCACCTCAACCCTGGCCAAACTCCAGTAATTAGTGGGGACCAACCTCTGTATGCTACACTGAAGAAGCTGCAATGGAATATGTCCGAACTGTATGGTGAGGACAAGTTTGTAATGCTTATGGGGGGTCTACACACTGAAATGACAGGCTTGAAAGCTTTGGGTCATTGGCTTGATGGAAGTGGTTGGGTGGAAGTTCTCCAGGAAGCTGATGTTGCCACACTAGGCATTGCTGAGTCCTTCCTGAAGGCATCACATGTGACTCGAACCCGTCTTGCTCACCAAGTCGTTGCATGTGCATTGTACATCCTTCTCAAGAAGGCTTATGATGGATATGTTGCAAACAATTCCGAAGAATCCACAGACACTTTCAGCACATGGTGTGAACGGCGAAAAGCTGAAAGTCCTCAGTTCATGTACTGGCATACGAGTCTAGAGCTGGAACTTCTCTTGTTCACATTTGTGCGATCACTACGTACTGGTGACTTTGATTTGTATGTGGATACATTGAAGAAATTGACACCTTGGTTCTTCAGTCTCAACCACACCCACTACGCACGTTGGATGTCCGTACATGTGCGTGACATGAGCAGTCTATCTCAAACTCATCTAGATGTTGCCAAAGAATTTCAGCAAGGCAAGTTTGTTGTGGCAAAATCCCAGAGAAAATTCTCCCTCATTGCTGTCGATCACTGCCATGAACAAAACAATGGAGTAATGAAGGATGAAGGCGGAATCATTGGGCTTACCCAGGATGCAAACTCCCTCTTGAGATGGTCAGTGGCAGGACCAGAACTTGTCAGAGTAATTTCTGAGTTTGAAGCGACCATGGTAGGGAAACAACAAAGTTCTGGGCAAAGAAACCATCATGAACAAACCCGGTCAACCCAGAAGTTGTTTGCTGGACAGGTTCAGGCGGTAGTTAGTGTAATGGAGGACATGGGGAGCCCATTTGAGGAGGAAGGGCAGGACCTTCTCAGACTCCATACAAAGGACATCATGGATGAGCAGTCAGTCGAGTGTCTAACCACTCTCGCATCAAAGGGTCAGGAGCAGTATGCAACATTTGTGGAAGAGCGGCTCAGAACAAATACTAAGCCAATCACAGCAACAATTACCAGGAACAAGGTGGTACTGTTCAATGTCCAAGGCAAACGATCAAACAAATCAGGGTACAAAGTCAGTCTCCTCAAAAGTGAATCTTCGCTGTTTGCAAGTCTGTATGTTGCATGTCAGACAAGGAAAGGTGACTTGAACAATTTCTTCAATCATGAAAACCTCCCATTTCCTCCATCTCTGTCTGCCTATGGGCAGCTACGTCCAGGGAAGAAGTCTGATCTCATAGAATGTCTTGAAAAGAAAGTAGGGTCATCAAATGATGTGACACCAGAGACTGAAGTGCGAATCATGGATGGTGCGGCACTTGTTCACTTTCTTAGACCTGAGGGCTGCAAGACATTTGGAGACTATGCTGCCAAGGTCTTTCTTCCATACATAAACAATGCTCAAAGTCAGGCTCTGAGAGTGGATGTTGTCTGGGACCAGTATATCGATAACAGCCTCAAGTCACAGACAAGAGAACAACGTGTCACTGGTCCTATTCAGCGCAGACGAGTTGGGGCGTCTAGCCCAACACCAAAGAACTGGCAGCAGTTCCTTCGCTTGGCCAACAACAAGACAGACCTGTTTACATTCCTGAACAAGGAACTGCTGGAAAATGCATCAGGAGACCAGACTCTCATTGTTACTGATGGTGCCAATGTGCTATGCTTACCTACACGAGACACCAGCAACATTGCTCCCTGCAACCATGAGGAGGCAGACTCGAGGATCATGGTGCATGTCAGTGATGCTGTTATGCAGGGCTTCCACAAGATCCTTGTTCGAACTGTGGACACTGACGTGGTAGTATTGGCAGTGGCAGTCGTACAGCAGCTGGCTCAGAGACAGCAGATAGAACTCTGGATTGCCTTTGGTTGTGGAAAGGACTTTAGGTACATCCCAGCTCATGAAATATGTGCTTCACTTGGCACAGAAAGATCCTTGGCACTGCCTGTGTTCCATGCTTATACAGGTTGTGAGACCGTGTCCCATCTGGTCCAGGTGGGAAAGAAGACTGCATGGAAAGTGTGGGAGGCACATGATGAATTTACTGCGACATTCTATGAGCTGCACAATGCACCTGAACAAATTGGTGAAGCGACTGAGGCTTCTCTGGAGTACTTCACCATTCGACTCTATGACAGGACAGCAACTTCTCGTTCCATCAATGAAGTCAGAAAGAATCTGTTCATCCACAAAGGACGTCAGATATCATGTCTACCTCCAACCAAGGCTGCTCTACAGCAACACATGAAGAGGGCAGTACTACAAGGTGGGCACCACTGGGGCTGCACCACGGTGCCAGAACGACAGTTGCCCTCTCCAAGTGAGTGGGGATGGACTTGCCCAGAAAAGTGGAGGCCTCTGTGGTCTAACTTGCCCGAAGCCAGTGCAACCTGCCCAGAACTACTGAAGTGTTCTTGCCGAGGAGGATGCACAGACTGCAAATGTGTTGATGCGCATCTAAAATGCACAGCCTACTGCAAATGCAAACGTGACTGTGACAACAGTGTCTGAAGCTTTAGGAGTGGCATTTTTATAGCCTGACTTGCCCTAAATTGGATTTTATGCCACATAATTCTTGTATATGATCTCCAAATGCAATGCTACATCTTTTTTAGAACAAGGAGTTGAGAAAAAACCATAGCACCTCACAGTTTTCCAGAAACTGCATTGTTGCTGCCGGTTGCTAAGGAAAATGATTTGCCTAGCAACCGTTGCTATGCAACACTGAAATCTCGGTGGCTCCTGCCCTGAAATTGTAAAATAGGTCTTTGTGAACTATTGTGGAAAGTTTTATGCTTGTATCACCTTGTGAGCAATTCTTGTCCTATTTAGCACCGATTGCCCTCACTGTTCAGGGATGTCCCCTGAACACATTGATACCCAACAACCTTTTACAACATCCCATGTCTGGTTGACCCCATAAATGGGCTTTTGCCCCCTGGGTATAAGGTGTATTACAATAACCAATGCACGAGCAGGTGGACAGCTTAACAATACAACCGTATTATTTTTATAATGTTGGATGAAACTGGTGAGGTTCAGGCTGTCCATAAGCAGGAGTAAATGAGATGGGTGTTCGTGTTGAAATTGTTCAAATAGCTTTAGTGATTATGTTATTTTGACTATTGTTAATTAATTTCAATAAGCACAACCCAATCCACTCATGGTCATGCGTTAAAATATAGTCCTGAATACTGACTTGGATAACATATTCGTATATAGCGTATATATAATACAGTAAACACAAGCAAGGGAAGAAATGCCGCCACTGCCTATTTTAAATGTGTGATAAGTATATCCCGGCCTGTAATTGGCTAATCCACGTGAGCGAGTCCAGCCAGTTTCACCTCTCGCTTACTTCTTGTTTAGCATGCATTTAATATAGCTTGCGTTTACTTTATCATATATAAGTTATTATTGTTTTTCATGTGATTAATTAATAGCTCTTTAGATTCGAATAAGACTGTAGTTTATTAAGTAATCATTACCACTACTTAAACGTATCTATTTTAATGAATAAATAAGGAATAATAAAGATAATAATACATATATTATCAGCTCTGCCACTCATTTTGGCAAGTGAGCTGGGTACTGATAAGATAGCCAATCACGAGCCTCAATACAAACAACAGTTAGGAGCCAGATGCATGGGTCAACTGAATGGAGTATAGTAGTTGAATAAAGTGTGTGGGGAACCGTTTGGTTGATTGGATGTAAAACTGACTAGAGTGCAGGGTATGGTTAACCCTTTCACTGCGGGTGACATTCTGGAATGTTTTGGCAAGTTACAGCAATTTCCAGGCTTTAAAAGCGTGTACAAAATGTAAAAATCGAGTGTCAGTGGGTGGGAGCGTGAGGGGCCCACCTCCGACCCTCAGAGCACCGAGCGGCTCACTGAGCTAGGCTGTGTCTCGGGTGAGTCTCTCTCTGTCTCTCTCATCAGTGTAGCCAAGCGAGGGAGTGTTACATAATAGCGGGGTTCCCGCGTTTCACTGGAATCACTGCGGGTGAACCAGACCACGTACACGGTCCGTTCTGGTGTCATTTTGAAGCTATTTTTGCCTAGTTTTCGGCAGAATACTCTTCATTTAATGCAGATGCTTGATTTATCATTCAGGAGTGCCTGAATATGCCCTAAGTAGCCCAAACATAGCCGCAGCCAAAGGGTTAAGCAATTTACGTTAATTGTGTAGGTTATTGTGGCAAGAGAGACAGAGACAGAGATAAAGGGAAGTGGGTAGCTATAGTTTAGGTCACTGGTATGTCAAGTGAAGTCTAAGACCAGAACTACAGAATTTCTATCTATATATTGCCAGACACCTTACACCCCTTTATAAGGTTAGCCATACACAGAGATACTGGTGATATACTTAGGGTGCATACACAACTGTTTTATATTTAAATTGATGTGTTCTTGTGATAAAATGTAAATCATGTTGTGCACTATATTCTTGCGATTAGATAATGTAGAATAATAAGGTGATACTATCCATATTCGGTAAAATATTGATGGGTGATTTTGCTCTGCATACTGTATAGTCAAAATGCCAAAAATGGCAATACATATTTTTTAAGCTATTGATATATTTTATAACGGATTTCAATAAATATTAACCATACCAACAACTGGTCAAACTATCCGTCCAACTCTCGTACACACGTTAAATATGTAAAAATTACCCTGACGTACTTCTATTTCGTTCAGAGTGAGGCGGCGCGAACAATACAATTTTAGCCACCGGGTTATCATGTAAAAATGCAATATGCAAGTGATTTAATATGAGAACAATATGAAACCCCATTTTGCCAGATTGTTGGAAGTAGATATTTTATGAATTGCCAAACCCGCCTGATAATACCAGCGAGTGTTAGGGGTATGTTTACTGACTGGGTTATCACTATTGGTGAATCCATATTGACAAGTGAACATTACTTTAAATACTGCATTACTGGTTATGCCACTCAGTATTGACAAAGGGACATTAATGTATTCCTGCATTACTGTTTGTCACTCAGTATTGACAAGTGATCATTACTTTAATCTTATATTACTGTTTATGTCCTTCAGTATGTGATGTGTAAATAAACCTTGGAATTCCCACAGGTCATAAATAATGACAACATCATATAATCATCTTCACCATGGAATGAAGAATGCGTCCTCATATATAAACAAATGTTAAAAATATTAATGTTACGAGATTTATTGAGTCTGCCACTACCAAAAAATCGTATTGACTATAAAATTATATATAATTTAAACACTTAAGCACATCCATTAAGAAACGTCATACTAAATAATACAGTAGTTTAATAATAACAATAATACATTAGTCGACAAATTGGATATTAATTGAGTTAGCTAACCCGGCAGCTGCGGGAAGACTCTTAAGAGTTTCCCCGGGTGACAGCGGGAAGACTCTTAAGATCCAGGTTTTTAAATGCGTACCAAAACTGCGGGCTTACAGTCAGGCGGCTACAAATTGGTGTGGGTGTAGTACTACTTGGCAACTCTCGATACCACCACCCCGTACGCTCGGGCCGCGCGCGTACAAGCAGTTCTCGCCAGAACCCAATCACTAGCCATGGAGCCCATACGTCCCTCACGCTCGCGCCCTGATGACACAACCAGCCCTCCTTCTGGTGGTGTCAGCGGCCGTGGAAGGCAGAGGGTGGCTGCCAGAAACCCAAGCTACCATTACGACACTCCATACAGCTCTGAAGACGAAGCACCCGCACGTAAAGTACGTAAAACACGTGCAAGCAGGGGCAGTGCACAGAGGGCATTGGCCTTTGGGGACACTGCCACCACCACCCAGGCAACTGCTACCACCACTACCACCACCACTGCCACCCCTGCTACCAGTAGCACCGATGCAGGAGGCCGCCCTGGGGCTGCAGGACCTGCGGGGGCCACTAGGAGAAAAGGGACTGGCGTGGGAAAAAAAACTTGTACGCCTGCCACTGTCACCCTGCCACCACCACCACCACCAGCCGCCTCTGCTGCCCCTGCCGACGCCGCCTCTGCTGGCCCTTCTGTCCCTGCCGGCCCTTCTGCCCCTGCCCAAGGAAAAGGGAAAAGCAAAGGCAAAGGCAAAGGCAAAGGCAAAGGGGCAACAGGGACAACAATTATATTGCCTGCATCCAGGACCTCTGCACCACCCACCACTGCTGGACCTGCCGACGCCACCCCTGCCGGCCCTTCTGTCCCTGCCGGCCCTTCTGCCCCTGCCCAAGAGAAAGGGAAAGGGGCAACAGGGACAACAATTATATTGCCTGCGTCCAGGACCTCTGCACCACCCACCACTGCTGGACCTGCCGACGCCGCCCCTGCCGACGCCGCCCTTCCCGGCCCTTCTGCCCCTGCCCACAAGATGCCTGCACGTGTTAGTAGGCGGATGAGGATCCTAACACCATCGAAATACAACGCCCTGCTGTTTGGGGATTCCCACGAAGTTGACAGCCAGGACTACGACGACGACGATGCAGCACGGGACCATGGGTGGGGGGGGGGGGGGTTGTGGCAGTGAGTCTGACGAAGATGAAGACAATGAAGAAGGGCGTCCTTCTATTGGTGAGGAGGGTGATGATGAAGCGTTGTAACGTGACCATGACAGTGATTTGTCTGATGGTGGCGCACACGCAGACGAGATTCCAATCCGCGACGCCAACATTCATACGTTTGTGTGGTCTAACGGGGCTGATTTTGTGCCTGACATGCCCCAGTTTGATGCTGGTAGGTCAGGTACAACTGCTGACTGGCCCTGTGACGACGAAGCAAATGAGATGGATTTCTTCCTTGCTTTTTTCGACATGGAGATTATGACGTACATAGTTGCCCAAACAAACGCCTACTACAGGTGGGTGTTTGGCAAACTGGACGTCCTTTCTCCAAAAGCGAGAATACGAGGCTGGGTTGATACGACTGTGAATGAGTTCATGACGTTCTTTGCCTTGTTGTTCCTCATGCCTCTTTGCAAGAAGCATGTGCTACTACATTATTGGAAGCACGACCCTCTCATCGCCACCCCAACTTTCAATAAGTATATGACTCGTGACAGATTTTTGTTGTTGCTAAGATTGATGCACTTTGCAGACAACGAAAATCCTAACAGGATTGACAGGATATGGAAAGTTCGGGAGGTGTTCACCATGTTGTTGGCGAGGTACAAGAAATACTTTTACCCCTTCCTCAATTTGGTGATTGATGAGTCGCTCGTGCTCTTCAAAGGACGTCTTGTTTTCAAGCAGTATATCCCCTTGAAGAGGCATAGGTTTGGAATCAAGCTCTTCGTGTTGTGCGACTGTGAGACAGGTATAGTGCTGGACATGATCGTGTATACAGGAACTGACATTGACATACCAAAAGTCGCTGCCAATGACCCCATGGGCATGTCAGGTGCCATCGTCAGGAAAATGTTGGCACCTTACATGGGCAATGGCCACGTCTTGTACACTGACAATTGATATACTTCTCCTGCTCTCTGCCAGTTTCTTGATGACAACCAAATGGGGTCATGTGGGACTGTCAGAAAGACAAGAAAGTTTATGCCCAAGTTCGCAGATAATGTCATTCCTCTTTCAGATCCCTCCTCCAGCGACACACCTTCTGACGACGAACTGGTCCAGGAACACCGCGAGAGGCATATCCGAAGAAGGCGACGAAGGGGCAGAAATACAAGCAACTGGAAAAGTGGTAGCCCTGAAGTGGAAAGACAAATGAGACGTTCACCTGCTTTCGACAGTCCACACAGGTGCCCAGGTGGACTCTGGTAAAGTCCAATACCGAACAAAGAAGATCATCCATAAGCCCGACATGGTAGTGGACTACACCAAGAACATGCGCCTGGTGGACAAGTCGGATTGTCAACTGGCAGGCGTTGAGTGTCTGAGGAAGACTGTGAAGTGGTATCACAAGCTCTTCCTCCACCTAGTTCACATCACAATGCTCAAAGCCTACAACATGTGGTTGGTCAAGAGAGATATGGCACCCAATCAAAAACTCAAATTCAGGGAATTTGTCTACAACGTGTCATATCAACTCCTGACGAAGTATGGCACCCCACACACAGGCGTACGGCATGGCGTGGGGATCACGTCCCAGACTGCATCCAGGTGGGGGTGGAAAGACACTTCCCAATCTACACAGAGCTGGTTGGCACTCGTCACAGGCAGCTGAAGTGTTACGTCTGCCTGAACACCTCCAGGAGAGCCTCAACAACCAAAAAAGTCACCACAATGTGCCACGAGTGCAAGGTTGCACTCTGCTTGGGGGACTGCTTCAGGGACTACCACATGTATAAGCACTACTGAGTGCCGCCCCCTGCCCGGGACTCGTGCCCTACCTTACCTGACCTAACTGAACACGCTACCTCATAATTTTAGATATATATTTTACAAAGATGTCCTTGTAATATGTTCTTATATGCCTTTTTTCATTATATAAATATGTCTTTCATTATTTAGTTCCTATGTTTCAAAGATGTACATGTGATATGCCTTTTTTTCACTATATCAATATATATGTTTTCTATACCCAATATTTATATATGGTAACCTCAAATGAATTGTACAAAAATCATGATGTGTCAATAAATCATGTCCAACCTACTTATAAGATGATAATACAAAAATAAAAAAACATACAAGGTCATGTCATTGTATTCTTGCAATATGATATATTCTATTAATATTTGATATTGCTTGAATACAATGACATGATCTTGTAAAAAAAAATGTTTATCAAAAATGTTCTAAACAGTATAAAACCTTCCCCATTACCCCCTCCTGGATTCGATCCCACTGCCCTGCCATACTTTCAGATTACCAATCCGTCATCTTACTGACTAGGCCACAGCAGCTCATCCAATATGTCACTCAAATCTTCGTGTCTACAATCGAGATGACAATATACAAAACAAAATTATTTATCCCACCAATTTACTTTTGTAAATTGATGGGATTATCAATCATATCATGCAAAACTATATAACACTTTCTCTCTGTCAAAAAAAGTAATTATAGAACTTTATTTGTTCAAAAAGTGCCCAAACACTCACCAAAATTGCCCCTCTCAGTGTGACTCCAATCATTTATCACATGGTCAGTGGGTCAGTGGGTGACCCTTCCCTCCCTCCATCCACAACACCTCTCTCTGTCTGACTTTGGCTACCAACTAAATTCGTATAAATACAGCATGCATAAAATAGTCTTCACAAATACATTTATTTATTAGTGGCCCCTCCATCATTGACGAACATGCCTATTACATAAGGCACCCTCTTCAAACACTCATCCGCCGTAGTTTGAATCTACCGCGCAGAGCATTTAAAATTTGAGGAGCCTTCATCATGAGTGCACGCGACCTCACTCATGGCTTCAGTCATTATGAATTGGGTTCTCACTACGAAAAAACTTTGTAAACAATAAAAACAAAAACAAAATATGAATAACTATTCAATAAGCTTTCCATCATATCGTGGATGTACTTGTGTGGATCTTTTGACCAGACGCTACTGCAGGCGTCATTCTTCCTTCTCTGCTCTGCGCTCAGCCTGCCCGGACGTGTCTCCCCACGCTCTGCGGGTTCCGCATTTGTTGCGTCCCTAGTGAGTTTTTTCTCATTTGTTTACTCCGGGATGTATCGAGTAAGGTTAGGATATGCGTAGCAGGAGTGTCCTGGGCTAGTTGCCCGCAGTGCAGTGTATTTTGGGTCGTGTGTTTGGGGCATCTATTTCGGATGTACCCTCGTGGTCCTGTTGTGGACAGGTGAACTTTTTCACAGTTAGCTAGCTTTGTGATGCAGGCGGCTTTCATTACGCGTTATTGCTTCCTTTTATCTTTCTGATGAGGTAGCGTATTTGTGCTGACGTTCCCAGCATATTTTTCTTCACTTAGTGAAGTTTTTTCTGGGTCCCGAGTCAGTTCTTCCCTTTGCCGGAAGTGTTTGCTACAGTGGTGTGTTGGCGGTGGTTCCTGTTGTGATATAATTCAGTGCTTTTTGTTTATATTCCGACATGTTAATGTTATCCGTCTGCCTAGGCCTAGCCAGCCTCTCGTAGCTTTACCACATATACAAGTGTTATTGATTTATTTTCTAAATATGTACTACTGTGTCAGGTGTGTCCTGGTTTAGTTGTGTATTGGCTAATTCCACGGACTATTTATGTGTCCTGGGTTAGTTGTGTATTGGCTAATTCCACGGACTATGTTGGGCCCGGCGTTAGTTGTGTTTTGGCTACGCCTCGGTCCGGTGTTGCGTTCAGATGGTATCTGGACGGGGTGGGGTTTTTCCGGCGAGTTTTTCTCGGTTTCACCTTGATAACCCCGGCTGGTTGCCGAGTTTTGGCCACGCGTGGTTTAAAACAGACTTGTTTCCCCGGCGAGTGGGTGTCTGTGGCTCCCCAGGACTGCGTCTCTGGGGTGCCTGTTTCAGGCTCCTTATGATTCCCGGCGGGTTGGCTGTACCCATCTAACAGTGTTCATACGGACACGTGTTGTTTGTAGTTTTTTCGGTTTTGCAAAGCCAATATAAAACTATGCTGTTGTTGTATTTCTTCCCCGGCGATCTTTTACAAAGAAGTGGGGATAGGAACAATTGGGGTTAACTTTTAAACTTTAAATCACCCGGCGGGTGCAACCTGGAAGGGTGGGATGACCGAATTTTCAAAATTCAGTTTAGTTGACCAGACAATTGAGGGATGCATTGTGTATCGCCTCCTTCAACATACGGCGCTTTAGGGCACAATTGGGGTTAACGTTTTTTAAACTAATATTCACACCCGGCGGGTGCTCCTTGGAAGGATGGGAATAACGAATTTACAATTCAGTTAGTTAACCAGACAATTGAGGGATACGTTTTGTATCGCCGCCTTCAACATACGGCGATCTAAAAAGATACTTCGGGAGAAGTTAGATCTCGTATATTTGTCAGGCTCCCCAGTTTTTGATCTACGAGATAATTCGGGGGCCGGCGTCTTTTTTAGGTTTTTTTTTTCCAAAATTGAATCTTGAAACAAACACCACCGGAAAGACTTAATCAGTTATAAACGCCATGCTGGTCTTTATATATTATGTCAGAGGGTATTCATAAATCTTTTGGACAAATTAAGATATTCTGAAATCTTTTACTTAGGAAACCCCACCGCGTAGCGAGCTGTAGTCGTTGAGTATTACGTCTCGTTACCCGGCGGGTTATTTAACACTTGTGTGCGAACATGATTGGGTTAACCTTATGAGCATTAATTCCTGGAAATTTTATTTTTTCCAGAGCTGGGTCCCGGCGGGTCTATGCAGAACCTGGAGTAAGTTTCCCACCTGTCTCTGTCAAGGCTACCTTTGCCCCGGTTTTTGCTTTATGCATTACGCCCTCCTGTTCAGGTATCCCTATTTTTGCGCACACCCTTTGTATAAAATGTGTTAAAATGTCTCGTTTGGTGTGGGTTACCTTTCCGGCGTTTTTCTCGTTGCTCCGAGAACACCGTTTTTGTTTACCGAGTTTTAGTCAGGATGGCTAAAATAGGTAAGTTACCCCGACGAGTTTGGTCGCTTGAGGGCTCATCAGAAACTGCGTTTTCTGTGGTCGAGCCTGGGATCAGGCTTCCTGTGTTATTCATTGCTTTATGCATTACGCCCTCCTGTAATGTCTCGTTTGGTGTGGGTTACCTTTCCGGCGTTTTTCTCGTTGCTCCGAGAACACCGTTTTTGTTTACCGAGTTTTAGTCAGGATGGCTAAAATAGGTAAGTTACCCCGACGAGTTTGGTCGCTTGAGGGCTCATCAGAAACTGCGTTTTCTGTGGTCGAGCCTGGGATCAGGCTTCCTGTGTTATTCCCGGCGAGGGGGGCTCCACACAGTTATCTAGGTGATCATGCTGACACCTGTTGGACATGGTTTTCTCGGCTTTTCAAAGCCATTGAAACAATGCTGTCTGTTTGTTTGGTCTTTCCCTCCCGGCGACCTTTTTACAATGAGGTCTGGGGCAGGTATAATTGGTTTGACATTGCATATAAAACCCGGCGGTTGTACCTTCGGGTGGTTATATTAACGGATTTTCAATTCGCGATAATTTGCCAAACAATTGATTGATACAATAGGGTATCACAGCCTTCAAGACGGCGATCTATGAGGGCTTCTGGGAGAAGCCGGATTAGAGATTAAGATAGGCTTGGACTTTTTATGGGATAAAAAGATGCCTGAATCTTACTAGTGTTTCAAGTGTAAAGGGATACTTAAAAGACTTCATCTTTAATAAAGATATGCTTCATCTTTATGAGGATTCAGAAGTTATGCTTAATTCTTTTGGACAGGTAAAAGATATGCTGAAATCTTTAATAAGCCATTGAAACAATGCTGTTTGTTTGTTTAGTATTTCCCTCCCGGCGACCTTTTTACAAAGAGGTCTGGGGCAAGTACAATTGGTTTGACATTGCATATAAAACCCGGCGGTTGTACCTTCGGGTGGTTATATTAACTGATTTGCAATTCGCGATAATTTGCCAAACAATTGATTGATACAATAATGGTATCACGGCCTTCAAGACGGCGATCTATGAGGGCTTCTGGGAGAAGCCGGATTAGAGATTACGATAGGCTTAGACTTTTTATGGGATAAAAAGGTGCCGGAATCTTACTAGTGTTTCAAGTGTAAAGGGAAACTTAAAAGACTTCATCTTTAATAAAGATATGCTTCATCTTTATGAGGATTCAGAAGATATGCTTAAATCTTCTGGACAGGTAAAGATATGCTGAAATCTTTAATATGAAACTAAAGGAAAACGAAAAGTAGTGGTGGAGTGCTACGGTTCGTTGACCGGCGGTTTTGTGGCACATATTTTTGTACCATTTTTTGGGTGTAACCCTATGAGCATTAATCCCCGGAAATTTCTCTTTCCAGGGCGGAGTACCGGTGTTGCACCAGGTGACCAGGTAGTTCCCGGGGGCGGGGTAGTTTTCCCCCAGTCTCTGTCATGTCGGCACTTGAACCTCTCATTGCTGTATGTTCAACGCCGTTAAGCTCAGGTATCCCTATCTTATTTTTATTTGTTAATGAAATAATTTAATAACTGAATCATAATAAACATATATATTTTCTATGATTATATTATGATAATATTGTGTTTATTTATAGTAATTAATTTTAATACAATTAAATATAAATTAAATTAATTAGTATACTTTATGATTTTGCTCACCAGCTCTGCTTTCAATGTGTTAATGAGCTATGGGAGCTTTTAATTATCATAAACCTTTACGGGACTCGGACGAGGGCTCCCATTCAGAGAGTATACCGAGCTCGCAAGCGAGGGACAGCCACAGCCAAGGTGTATGGCGATACTCACAGTCCTGGCAGGACAGAACACATCCCTTTGTGACTCAACTAGTGCTGACGTCCACCGGGATGCCGATGTACCATCTTCTATCCCAGTTTTAACATGGCAACATGTGGAGGTCCCGGCTTCGGCGGGATTTTCCCATGATAAGCCAGACTTAACGGATGAAGAACAACGATCTTTGGTCTCAGAGATGGAGGTTGAAGAGTCCAGTCACCTTTTAGGCGACTCTCAGGGTACTGTCGAATCTCCACGGAGTTCGTCATCGGCTAGGTATGTACCGGCGGAAGAGATTGATGGACTACTATTGAATGCACTTAATAGGTTCTTTGGCCCTACGCCGGAAACTCCTTTTGATACGGGAGATCCCGCGATGTCGACGACTGTGCGACCTCTGGCTACATCCTTTGCTTTAGCTAAAATACCTAACCATCCTCTTGTGTCAGATCCAATTTCCAATGTGCCAGGCACAGCAGCTCTCACTACTTCCACTGTGCGAGTCATATCAGACATATCTCCCCCTCCTTTAGACAAGGCGCCAGTAAAAAAACAGGAGCTATGCCTCTTTTATACGGGCCTGATGAGTCAGGGGTAGCATTGTTACGGAAATGTTTTGGATGTTCATATTAAGGACATTCCAAGTTATTATAACCATGACTTATTCTTCCCACCAAATCCCTCCAGAACGCCATTCTTAGTTCTCTCTTCCGGTTTTTGGTGCCGGCGGAGTCCCCTCTGCTTGGCTGCCACCCCCCAAATAATCAATTTGTGCGAATTATAAGCTCCCTTTAACACGCCTTCCCCAGCTTACCTAGACCGCGAATTTAGGTTAAGAGGAAAAGCGTTAAAACTGTTTTCGCAATATATGGTGCCCAGCAAGTAACAAAGTCTCTGTTACGCTCTTCTCAGGCAATAGAAGCCGCGGAAGTCAGGAAAGCCATTGAACTTTCCCAGCGCTTGCTTCTCCAGAAAGTCTTTAGGAGATATTCAGACGGCCTTATTAGAGGCAGTTCGAGCAAGGCAGGATCTGAGGATGTTCTTAGTGAAGAAACTTCTTGACCGTATTGCAAGCCAATTAGTTCTGTCTCCAGTTCTAATTCCTTCTTTGATTTCACCAGCAGTTTGGAAGACTGTTTTCAATTTGGCACAAGCATTCAAGCAAGGTCCCCGCAAGCCATGATGCCCATGTTAGAACAAGGGATCAGGGTCTGGTGGTATCTGGGCGACTAACTGGTGGTGGCAGAAACAGAAAAGTTACGCATCATTCATGTCTACGTTATGTTAAACTATCTCAAATCTCTAGGATTCAAGGTCAACTTAGTAAAAGTCAAACCCTTGTTCCCCACGAGTATTTCAGGGGATAGGGCTGGTCGAGGACACAGCTTCTCTCACTCTGAGTCAGAGTGTGGGCACTCGAACCAGATTTCGCAAAAACATTTTATGTTTCTCCACAGTCTGACTACGACACAGAGACTTTGGGAATCTCTAGTCGGTTCTCTCAACTGGGTTCAGCTAACTGTGAAGTTGGGCCGGTTGTAAGTCTAACGTTTAATCTTGGAGGGCAACAAATTTTTCCCACTATTACCGGCGGGGATAGTATGGCCTATCCCAACGTTATTACACAACTTACTAGCGGTTTGGGCGACGAGAGAAATGTTGCACGCAGTCATGTCATGAACCTCTCCTCCGCCGTCGGTATGGGTGGACATGTATGCGTCAGGAACGATAGGTTGGGGCTTTTAGTCAAACCTCGGGCATCAGGGTCAAAGGTTTTGGTCCCATTTAGAAATCTTCCACATCAATGTCAAAGACTTACTAGTCCCCTTATCTGTCCTTCAGGCTCACGGCTCTGCTTTACGGGGCAAGTCGGTGGCCTTCAGAATGGACAATCTGAATGCGGTTCACTGTATTCAGAAACAAGGGTCAATGAGATCTCGGAAGTGGCTAAACGTGTCAGAAAAGATTTTTATACTAGCCATCAGGCTGGACATTCATCTTCACGCATCTTATCTCCCAGGCTTAGCAAACGTCTGGGCAGACGCTCTGTCTCAGAGACAAAGCACAACAGTAGAATGGGCGCTCTTGCGTGTGCAGAGCATTACCATCCACAAGTGGATTTGTTTGCGTTTGAGAAGACTCACAAACTCCCACTGTAGCTCACCCGCCGGACGATAACGCCGGCGGGCGGACCTGACGCTCTGATGACGGACGAGAACAGGTTGAGTTCCATTTATCTATTTTCCGCCGCCAGACGCGTCTCTAATGTGCCACGTAGTCAACAAACTACAGGATTAGCGAGGCGTAGTCTCGCTAATCGCGCCCCTGTGGCCGGCGCAGTGTGGTACCAGCATTTGAACACGTGGTGCCCGCACCCAGTGTCACTCCCGGTCGGGTTGTTCCACTTAGAACACAATTAGCAACCTAGAAACCTCGCGGACTTGTTCATTATGGACATTCAGGAGGCCAAGTGGCTAGCACCATATGGTAGTGACGTGACCAAGATATTCACGAATCAATATACCCAGTCTACAAAGCGACAGTTTCAATTGCATTGGCAAGCTTTTACGTCTTGGATTCTTAGAACAAAACAAACTGTGCCCTCGGTGGCGTTGGTTGTTAATTATTTAATTTATCTGAAAGTGATTTATGTGGGCAGGTTTTAAACTCCGCCCACCTCCCCGTCAGCTCAGGCCTACATGGTCTCTGGACAAAGCTTCGTCGTTATTCTCGTTCCCGTATGTACCAAAGACTGCAGATTTTACAAAAGGGCAGTATTCCTTATGGGGACAGCCTCTTTACGTTTCCTTAATAATCTTTCGGTGGAAGTTATTAAGTCCACACAGTTGCAGGCCTCTAATCAGGAGTTTTTTGACTCGATACCTTTCAGTAGCTCTGGACAAACCTTCCTTGCCATGTATAGCTTTACGGCAGAGGGTCTAGGTGGCCCTTTTAGTCACGTTTTGTTTAATTTCAAGAAAAAGGGGGGGGGGGGGGGAGGGTGCAGTCAGTGTGACATAGGACACCCTAGACCCCTCCGGAGTATGTGTTCGGAACATACGAGCTGTGATACTGTTTGTAGGCATTGTATTATAAAATTTCTCTGTAGTATTCATTGCAGGAAATTGTGCTAAAGGCCAATAGTAGTGTTACAACAATTCTTGTTGTAAGTAGCTTTGGCTGTGAAGCAATAGATTTTTGAGAAATCTCGGTAGTTGCAACTACGACTTTTACTTTTGAAGTAATTACTTCTGCATAAGTACACAAGTTCAGTACTTCTTCGAATGTACAAGAATTAATTTATGTTTGGTTATATTTTTAGGAATATATCCACTAGTTAATGGGGTTTATAATTATGTGCACATGTAAACTTATAAGTTTTTAGTTTTCACCACTTACTTTAAGTGGGGTGCCTTCTTAACTAGCAGATCTGTGTACAGAGTCTCAGAGTTAACCCTTTTTCAAGCAGGCTTCTTTGAAGCACGCTCCTGCTTGTACCCCTTTTTGAAGATTTAGGCTGTATAAAGTTTATGCACCCGAATATCTCTTTTTTACAAAAGTAAGAATACTATGTGGTTGTTTGATTATCTGCTTTTCTAGAATTATGATATGATTACGAATGTCCCCCTCCAGTCTTAGAAATCAGGCATGTTCGTCAATGATGAAGGGTATCGTATAAATACGATAGAATATGACTCTTTTGTGATCTTGTATGTCTCTGTGACGTCACGATCTCTCCTACAGCACGACGTAGGACGAGTAGATCGTATATTATAAGATTGTAAATAAGTTATGTTATAAAAGGCCTAATATGCTATTAAGCAATATTGCCATAGTCTTATGTAGTATATATGAATTTATCGTATATATTAATATAATTTATCATATAGAGCAACCTAAATGCGGTACGATAATTTGGGCTCCTGGCGGTTTGCCAAGGCAGCAAGGTGTGCTTTTGAGGTACGCCAGAGCCTTCACGAACACCAACCAGTTAACATCTAATTTTCCGCCCTCAGTTGATCGTGCTTTTGTGCCTCTAATCACAATACACATACAGCAATACACACAACTACACCATCACGACGCTCTCATCGACATCATGACTGACTGATAGATAAGCATATTATTCATGTCCATTCCCATGTAATCATTTATTCTTTCTTTAACTTGACTCGTGTCTTGGGACCGAAGTCTCGTTCCCCATCGTCCACCGCCATATTGGGTAAAGCGTTCTCCCTTGCCTCATTGCCACGTGGAACTATTGGTGAGTTAATTCCTGGCTAATATTAACCCTTATAACCTTACCCTATAATTATATACATTTATTATGTGAGACCTTTGGATATAAATTAGCTTGTTTCAGATTGAATTCAATTTAGATATAGAGTATTCATTTAGATTGATTTTATTTTATTCATTATAGCTTAGTAATATTTAACTTCCATTGATAGTTTACCACAAAGCGGCCACTTATAAATTATAGGTTTGACTCCTGTAAGGAGATAAAGAAAACCTAATATTTAGTAGTGGCCCCGTAATCATTGACGACTGGGGCCCTCCCGACCATCCCCTTCTCATTCGTTGATGTATTAAGGATTTTGGTTTACTTGATATGTTAGTGAAGGAAGAATGACGCCTGCAGTAGCGTCTGGTCAAAAGATCCACACAAGTACATCCACGATATGATGGAAAGCTTATTGAATAGGTATTCTTATTTTCTTTTTGTTTTTATTTTTTACAAAGTTTTTTCGTAGTGAGAACCCAATTCATAATGACTGAAGCCATGAGTGAGGTCGCATGCGCTCATGATGAAGGCTCCTCAAATTTTAAATGCTCTGCGCGGTAGATTCAAACTACGGCGGATGAGTGTTTGAAGAGGGTGCCTTATGTAATAGGCATGTTCGTCAATGATTACGGGGCCACTACTAAATATTAGGTTTTCTTTATCTCCTTACAGGAGTCAAACCTATAGTATTGTGTAATCTTGTAAATAATGAATAACAACTGTGTGGGTATCGAAAATTGCTCAACCATCTCTCTTATATCTCGCCTACGCTCTTACGCGCGTATATTGGATTATACATAGTCATGACTATCATACAAATACTTCAAGTAGGTCTCAAATATACATTTAGATTGCATATTACTTTTTTTGTTTTTTGTTTTTTTTTCTATATTCCAACTTACTTCCTCTCGGGCATAGGCTGAGAGCCTTAACATTCACCGCTTTACAATGAACAGTGAAGCCCGTGAGGTCTTGTTCCAGTCTAGGGAGTGAGACATGTGAAGCACGTAGAGTACAACGAGCACCTGCCATCTTGCCTTCACATGAGGCACGGTGCTCACTCATGGCCCGAAACGACCCCATCTCTGAAGCCACCTCGTTCCCGTGCTTCACTGTCTCACCCCCTACACTCGGACTCTCACACTTACACACACAACGCCACCTGTTGAGCAGATAACTCACCAGTCATTGCACCCCTATAGCATATTTTGAATATGGGAATATTCATACAGTGCTATTTAATCAGGGAACAATGAGGGTATTTTATTGACGTTTCGGTGGGCTTGTGGTAATGCACTGATACCAGGTACAGCACAAATTCCATCCCAATAATATCTTCCCATTGATACATCGGGATTTGAACCCGGGACCTTTGGATTACCAGGCCAGTGGCAAGACCACTCCACCACACCTCCCCTTGCAAATAAATATATCTAAGTGTTTCTGATGGCAATCTGCCCTTCCCTTTCACAAGCGTCATTCGACACCAGTCTAAATATAGCTCAGTTCCCAAAAAGGTTACCTCCCTCGTTCCATCTACCCCTCCTCAGAACTACTCTATAATATCGTACTTTATTTACAGTCAATGGCCTAGCTATTTCTGTGCATACTTCACATGTGTCTAAAATGCAATGTCTGCTTGCATAAAAATGCAATTCTGAAAGCCATCTATACGAACGTCATATGCATGTCGCACTTTCTCTCTCTCTCTCTCCATTCATGACTCATGTTTCTAAGTAAATACTCTCACTCTCTTTCTCCACCCTGTGGGCTCCCGGGTGGCAACAAACATCAGCCACATGCTAGACTATAAGGTTGTAAATCCCACGACATCCATATGCCTCGGGCGCCTCCAGATTGTACACACAGGTGTCTTTCTTTATTGCTTTCTTCCTTCCTTCCCTCCATCAGTCCCTCCCACCCACCTTTTGTCTCCTGTCTCCATAAACACATTCAGAATTTGCGTAAATATCGCATCAATTGGTCTATATGTGGTATATTCCTTGTTATATGGTATGCCTACATACGTACATGTCTTTATTATAGCATGTCAGTGCTCTAAATACGAGATATACGTGATATTATGGCGCAACACACCCTCTCCTCCCCTTCCCTCCCTCCCTGCCTCCCTCCCTCCCTCCCACCCACCCACCTTTTGTCTCCCGTCTCCATAAACACATTCAGAATTTGCGTAAATATCGCATCAATTGGTCTCTATGCGGTATATTCCTTGTTATATGGTACGCCTACATACGTACATGTCTTTATTATAGCATGACAGTGCTCTAAATACGAGATATACGTGATATTATGGCGCAACACACCCTCTTCTCCCCTTCATCCCCGCCAGACAACAACCACACCTTCGTTCCCGCCTAGAAACCTTTTGATAATTTGCTTATATATTGCAATATTTGGTCTTTATGCGGCATATTCCTTGTTATATGGGTGGCCTACATACGTACACACACGTGTACATACGTACACGTAGTCTAAATAGCATTAAAGAGCTCAAAAAAGGAGAGATACGCAATATTACGCGCTATCCCACCCCCTCCTCCCTCTCCTTCCACCCCCTGGGCGCGGGAATATTCGCCCGGGAAATCTTGCCGCTCGATGACAATCTAGCCGCGCGGTGCCATTCGCTCCACATTTTCCAACTACGGACCGCTCCCCCACTCCCCCCAGAAATTTTTTGGGGGGTCAAATATATATGGGCCGATGCACGCTAACATTCCCTACATGCTGATGTAGTTTTTATCGATATTGGCAATGGGCCCCAAAATCATCATACGTGCGCACAGGGGTGTGGTGTCTATTACCCCCTGTGGGCACGTCTTAGGTTAAGTACCATGTAATTGATGAGATATTTGGACATATTGACACTTTGAAGACCTCTTTATTTGACATTAGTCAATAGTATAAGGTAATTATAATTTCCAAACACAGCTCACTAGATACAATTGCCCATCAATTTTAACATAATCAAATCATATGGTTGTAATGAGAGGGAGTAGTTGGAATATAGAAAAAAAAAAAAAAAAAAAAAAAAAAATTAATTTACATATCATGCACACACAACATTCCTCGCAGCGTTACGGTTTGTGCTGATGATTTTGATCTACCTCACTGAAGAAGAGAGAGAGAGAGAGAGAGAGATTAAATACCAAATTACTGATAGTGAACAATATCGTGCGAATAAATATTGTATACTGTGTGAATATATGGTGAAAATACAATACATTAATACACACTGTTATACCAATGTTTTACTGGGGTTTACTTGGACAATGGTAGGTTCTTTCTTGACTGGCGAAACTAAAGCCAAACTACACATGCACAAAAGTCGTAAAGGATAAATATAATACTGAATACAAACATGAATTTCCTTTTAATAATCACTTAATGTACAACATAAATAATACACCTTACACTGATACATGGAATAATCACAGTATAAATATGCCTAGCACGAGCGAGGATCCACGACGGACCTATAGAATTCACTTAGCACTCCTGTTTTATCACTTGCGTAGATTTCGGATGTACACTTAATTTGCACTGGTGGTGGAAGTAATATAAGTCCCTCAACACTCTTATTCTAACACTGATTAGATTTGGAGATACGGACACTGGTGGCTGAAGTGTTAATAGCTGAGTTCGTTCTCTTGGTCCCGTCGAGCCGCTTAGGTGGTGCTGCCGTGTAGTAAATGGGGTAGGGATACAGATGGACTAGTTGGTTTGGGGTCTTAAATAGTAGTTCCTTATGTCATGATACAGGGTGCATACCATCGGATGAACGCGAGCATAAACTTAGACATGACTTAAGTTGTGGCTGCTCGACTATCCTGACCGTTATACTAGTCTATGGTGAAGTTCTGTTTCGGTACTCTTTAATACAATGTCGCTCGTGTCATGACAGAGTAACTAGGTATCGGGCTAACGTGGGGAAGAAGTAAGATCATGATCGTACTAGCTCTCCTAATCTGCCTCTGACCGTTGTAAGAGTGTTCAAGGAACCCAGGGGTCGGTTATTAATCCTTTCTACAAAATTATGTATGTCCTTGACCATGGTTCTGGCCATATGCAGTATGGACTTTATATGCAGAGCGCCGTTACTTATACGGTATCTCGCAAAGCCCGAACTACTAGAGATGTCTTGCCATGGCAAAGACTTTTTTAAGAGTTTTGGAGAGTACTGAATTGATCCTGAAAGTCTGTTTGTGGCATGCCCTCGGTGCTACTTTCAGTGTCAAAACTTGCAGCCTAAAAGATATCCAAATGTTATTCCTACACCATGGTGTGGAAGCACAAAAGTTCACTAGTAGGGTAAAGAACTCTCAAACAATAAGGTAGACAGCCATGGCATGAATACACCGATGAGTGAGAGGTTAATTCTTGGGCTCAAATCTTGCATGCAAGTAAAGTGAGCCCTCAAATTGCTGACCTTGTTCTCGTCGAGATGGTCATGACGTTTGCTGCTATGTCCCAGGGCTGGTACTTGGAGGTCAGAAGGTCATAGGTGCGGAGAGGGGGGCAGATTACGGGGATGAGGTAGCCCCCTTAGAAATTCCTGCGCGAGTGGTTGGAAACCTGCGCGGCAGAGCGGCGCATCTGGAGGGGTGAGATTTGGGAATGCTGCCCCTCGTTGGCTTGGTTATATTTTGCTTTCCTCTTGTTTTCCTGAATTGTCGATCGTGATTCTGATTGTTTTTCCTGGGGTCGGTGGTAGGGCGTGGTTGATGGTGGCAACTCTAGCTTCCCGAGTGTTGATGTGGGGTGGGGCTAATTTTGGTTTTGGGCGGCCATGTTGTTTCCCTTCTTCCTTCGTCTTTTCATTTATTTCAGGTTGAGGTGGCTGCTTGGTGTTTATTTGCTGGGGCGAGTTCTCCTTCTCCTTTTGTTGTTTCCCTTTTCTTTTCTTCTTTTCTTCTGTGTTCGTCCTGGGTGTTGTGGTTCTTTGTGGTTTCATATTTCGTTCTGGATTGCCGGTATTCCTGTTATTGCCTAGCCTTTTTGTTTGGGGGTGTATTTTCCTTGCTATTCCTCTCTTCTCTCATGATTTCCCCTTCTATTTCCATTCGTCGTGTCTGGTTCCGGCTGGTCTCTTGTGGCATGGTAGTTATCTTTATCTCGGGTATTTTACACACAATATTTGTTTGTCCGTCGCAGTGTTTGTAAAACAATTGTCGCTGTTTCGCTTTTTTTATGAATTGACTATTGAAGTCATCCTAGTTAATGGGGTAGTTAATTGTGTGTGTGTGTGTGTGTGTGTTTGATAATATACAGTTTATGAAGCACTGTTTAGGTTCCCTATTAAACTGAAGTACTTACATTCTACCTACGTTCCATACAATTGTTTATATGTGTATATTGATTTATGCATTTGTGTTCATTTGTCTATGTTACCATGTCTATGTATTCTTTTTTTTAGGTTATATTAATTGTCAAATGCTGCTATGCCACTTCGAATATGACTATGAAGTGACCTTCCCCTTTAACTGTCTGTAACTGTTCCGTGTCTTTCATCTTTGGTCATTCACCTTCCTCTGACAAGTGTTTCCTCCTTCATTCTTATAGTGTCCCCTTGTGTTCTATCCTTTTTGTATGCGTCCATTCAGGTATCCATTCTCTCTCTCTCTCTCGCTCTCTCTCTCTCTCTCGTATATACATGGTCCATTTTGCCATGTTTTCAGGAATTCCCGCAACCATATGGACATATTTATCAATTCAATGTTAACTAATGTATCCTGAGATATATTGTGAACAATTGGTCAGATTGACACCTAAGAGGAACTACAATATAATTCCCTACTCCTGACATTGCTATGTAGGGTAATACATGAAAACATAAACATACGCAAGAGTGCATAGCCTATCAGGCTGTATCTTTCAAAGCTCCATTAGCCGTGTGACAATAATTATGGAAATACGTAATTGAGAAGAGGGAATAGACTTTAGTAGTGTCTTTGACCAATGATAACAGTAATAACTGGTGTCTATCCGGGTACCTAAAGCAATATTGTTCAACCTTCTTCATTTCAATTAATTTTGTTTAGTGAACAGATAGACACAAAGAGTAAAACATTGACGATAATGTCCTGCACATCCCAGTGACATACGACCAATGAACATTACCATAATGATAACACAACATTGACGATAATGTCCTGCACATCCCAGTGACATACGACCAATGAACATTACCATAATGATAACACAACATTGACGATAATGTCCTGCACATCCCAGTGACATACGACCAATGAACATTACCATAATGATAACACAACATTGACGATAATGTCCTGCACATCCCAGTGACATACGACCAATGAACATTACCATAATGATAAAACAATATTGAAAGTAAACTTAGATTAAACTTTACATATTACAGCTGCATAATCATCCATTAGGACAAGAAAATGTTGGGTCACAGACATCGAAAGAATAGCCGTTAACAAGGACATAGTACCCTGAGAATATTCGGAAAGGAAGAAAAGAAAGAACCCTAATGCATTGTTATGGGTTAATAAAACAGACAAAGAGAGTTAGCAGGTAATAAACACACCTCTTACACTCATTCCCTCTTGTTATTTCTCTACAGTGAAGGAACATACCTTCAATGTTAGATGTATTGTCTTCAGTCCATGTTATGACATCCCTATAAGACCCCGTGCTTGGCGGGTGGAGTTTGGAAAAGATCGCGATCTGATCAAAACATTATTCAATATTACTAGATATTATGTCAAATATGAAATATTATACATTTGTGGCTGATTCTCTCCAGTATCCTACACCTTATTCCTCAATTGTTTAATGTTAACTTCATAACGACCCTGCCCTATTCTGATATATATTTCACATTGCGCTTACTTACTGTGTTCGAAACTTTTTCGGTATGGCTTGTCATCAGATTATCATAAGTGATTGACCATAACTTGATGTATTTAAGAATATTTATATTTAAACTTGAATTACTCAATACTATAATATTAGCCACCAGTAATATGTCTCCGGTATGATGATACAAGTGTGAACGATGACTGACGTAACGTGGCATGTCAAGTGGATAAACAAGCTATATTATAGCTAATGGCTAACTTTGTTCTGTTTTTCATTTACGCATTTGGGATAACAATACAGTAATGTCGTTTCATCCATTACTCTCCATAAACATTAATTGCTTAAATTGGATTGAATATATGGTTTAGTTAAGTTGTATTACACATCAAATTCAGCTAGCTTCCCTTTGGGTATTGGCTCCAACGGGATATATAATCCCGAGGTATTGGAATAAATCTTTTGGGTGGTCTGGTGGAAGGGAAATAATGTATGTGCGGGTAACTTTAACACATCAGTCACTCAATGTTATGGTTGAGGGACATTATTTGTATGATTGGTTTTTTTTCGTGGATCAATATTTGTCTGCGTCGCTAAATAAAATGACACTGGCTGTATGTGTGTGTGCATTTTTGTTTTCTTTTTCTCATGGTAATATTATGATATTCTTCCAATCACTGTTGTTTGCATTATAAGCTAACCTTTGTTTAATCATGAATATACATTATACATTTATGTGCACAATATGTCTGCTGCATACATAACTACTTCTATGTTAGTATAATTCAAGGATGGCCAACCATAGTAGTAATAACTATGCATTGTTGCCTTTGCAACATCCCGTACACTGGTTTAACATTGTATCGAAGGCAAACAGACTCCTGAACTATTCAGAGGCTTGGGCATACACGCTCCGGAAAATTAAAAGTGTTCAGGGAATTCTGACAATTGATCACGCTTTTGCAAGCAAAGCAGAGAGACCATTGTGGCTAATGTTAGAGGAATAGTTTGTTTGAGCATAATGTTTCATTATCTGTATGCCACTTTTTCAGCAAATATGTATTTATGTTTGTATGATACACTATTTGTTGTGGTTAACTTACTGTTGCATTTGTCGATATATGAAACAATATTGGCCCACCATGTTAGGCAGAAACGTGTTTCACAGCAAGTGCTTCACAAGAACGAGTTTATTGCATTTGTTTAGCGTATGAAAATAATGGTGCCAGACCAAAGGTCATCCCAGAGATTATGTGTTGTATGGCACAGAGGCAGAGTATTATGGTACTTGGTATAATATTTGATATATAGATAGATATACAGATAGATAAATGGTTTCTTAACTTGCCAATGCCGACCCACACACGCTATATTTGTTTCGACCTGATAGCTAACAAGGTCATTTACACACACACACCATCAAAGAACACAAACACATCTGACCCAACACACTCCCACTGTACATACTCGTATATTACTATATATATATATATATATATATATATATATATATATATATATATATCGGAGAGAGGAGTGTTCCTTGGGAACCGTATCTTCAGCAGGAATAGAAGAACAAAGTACGCTACGAGCAGTTCCATACTTTATTATCAAACGTTTCGACATCACACTGGTGAAATTTTCAGTGGTCTACAAATCAAAAGATAATATTACAAATATGAAAGCTTAAAAGCTTATTGACAATAATTAGAACATAACAAAAACAAAATATATATATGGGGCAGAATGATAGGGTTAATACAAAGGAGTGGTAATTTAAACAAAGTTAAGTGGGTGCGATGATACAGTAGAGTTAAGGGAGGGTTTTCATTTTGAAATATAGAGGGATTCTAAAACTCTAATATCAACACGTTGACAGGAATCCAAAATATCAAAATGATCCTGTTTCACACCAAAACCACAAGATATAGCGTGTTCCCGTACAGCTGAGTAAGAAGGCGACTTGAAAGGCAGACCTGTTCTACTAGACTGACCTATGTGCTCGTCAATTCGTGTTTTGAAAGCTCGGTATGAGCTTCCAATATACCCTGCCTGGCAGCTAGGGCAAGCGAACTTGTAAATAATTGACGAACGAAGGTCAGTGGGTAGTCGATCTTTAAACTTAAAAAATGAACCAATTTTAAATGTATTCTTATGAATGAAGCTGAAAGTAATTTGCGGATAAAATTTGAGCAAATGTCTTCTTAAATTATTTTCTATTTTACTCGAGACTTCGCCTAGGTAAGGAATGACTAAAAATATCTCCTCCTTTCTAACTGTCGGAATACTATGTTTTGGTTGGTAAATTCTACACAAATAATTATTTACAATTTTATAAAAGATGTTGGTGCTATAACCATTCTTAACAAAAAAGTCTTTTAGAAACATAATTTCCTTATGAAATAATTGGTAACTGGATGTGAGTGAGTAGGCTCTGTGAAGCAGTGTCTTTATCGCATTAATCTTGAATTTATTTTGACAATAGCTAAAAAAACTCGTCCCTAGTCCCGAAAACGTACCTTTACGGAAAATTGAGAAGCAAAGTTTACCATTGATTTTCGTGATTAGTATATCTAAAAAAACAAGTTTATTTTCGGATTCGGTTTCCATTGTGAACTTTATATTCTTATGTTATTCATTTATATAATTAAAAAAGAGTTGGGCGTGACTGGGATCCTTGAATATTACTAGCGTATCATCAACGTACCTCCGGTACAATAAGGGTTTAAAATTAGATGGGCATTGATCAAGCCAAATTTGTTCCCAATAGCATAAAAATACGTCAGCTAAGGTAGGGGATAAGGGGGAGCCCACCGCGGCAAGGGAGTTGTATTACTTAATAAATGTGATTATGTTGCAAAAATGAAAGATTTGCTTACAGACTTCACCAAGTTCACTAAACTCGATAACGTCAATATATATAAAGCTGCTTTAAAAATTGAAGACAAGGTCATTAGATTCATAAATAAATTAGTCTCCTTAGGCACAATAACGGATGAGACTGCTAAGACCGTAAAACTATCAGGATCCTCCCTAGGAATAATGTACGGCCTTCCTAAGATACACAAACCCTCAGTCCCTCTTCGACCTATTATGGCTGCATATAACACTGCCTCATTCAACATTTCTAAATTCTTAGTCCCTTTACTCTCGAGTCTCACAAAAAACGAGTTTACTGTTAAGAACTCTTATGAACTGGTGAATACCTTATCTAATCTTGAATTTTCAGAGAATTCTTACATGTGTAGCTTCGACATAAAGTCTTTGTTCACTAACATTCCTGTAAACGAAACTGTTGATATTTGTACAAACTTAATTTTTGAAGGCGTAGATACATTCATGTGTATGAGTAAACGTATTTTTACAAATTTAATCTCATTGTGTGTTAAAGACGGTCTTTTTATATTTAACGGTGAGCTCTATAAACAAATTGATGGTACCGCGAAGGGCTCCCCCTTATCCCCTACCTTAGCTGACGTATTTTTATGCTATTGGGAACAAATTTGGCTTGATCAATGCCCATCTAATTTTAGACCCTTATTGTACTGGAGGTACGTTGATGATACGCTAGTAATATTCAAGGATCCCAGTCACGCCCAACTCTTTTTTGATTATATAAATGCAAAACATAAGAATATAAAGTTCACAATGGAAACCGAATCCGAAAATAAACTTGCTTTTTTAGATATACTAATCACGAAAATCAATGGTAAACTTTGCTTCTCAATTTTCCGTAAAGGTACGTTTTCGGGACTAGGGACGAGTTTTTTTAGCTATTGTCAAAATAAATTCAAGATTAATGCGATAAAGACACTGCTTCACAGAGCCTACTCACTCACATCCAGTTACCAATTATTTCATAAGGAAATTATGTTTCTAAAATACTTTTTTGTTAAGAATGGTTATAGCACCAACATCTTTTATAAAATTGTAAATAATTATTTGTGTAGAATTTACCAACCAAAACATAGTATTCCGACAGTTAGAAAGGAGGAGATATTTTTAGTCATTCCTTACCTAGGCGAAGTCTCGAGTAAAATAGAAAATTATTTAAAAAGATATTTGCTCAAATTTTACCCGCAAATTACTTTCAGCTTCATTCATAAGAATACCTTTAAAATTGGTTCATTTTTTAAGTTTAATGATCGACTACCCACTGACCTTCGTTCGTCAATTATTTACAAGTTCGCTTGCCCTAGCTGCCAGGCAGGGTATATTGGAAGCTCATACCGAGCTTTCAAAACACGAATTGACGAGCACATAGGTCAGTCTAGTAGAACAGGTCTGCCTTTCAAGTCGCCTTCTTACTCAGCTGTACGGGAACACGCTATATCTTGTGGTTTTGGTGTGAAACAGGATAATTTTGATATTTTGGATTCCTGTCAACGTGTTGATATTAGAGTTTTAGAATCCCTCTATATTTCAAAATTAAAACCCTCCCTTAACTCTACTGTATCATCGCACCCACTTAACTTTGTTTAAATTACCCCTCCTTTGTATTAACCCTATCATTCTGCCCCATATATATATTTTGTTTTTGTTTTTGTTATGTTCTAATTATTTTCAATAAGCTTTTAAGCTTTCATATTTGTAATATTATCTTTTGATTTGTAGACCACTGAAGATGACACCAGTGTGATGTCGAAACGTTTGATAATAAAGTATGGAACTGCTCGTAGCGTACTTTGTTCTTCTATTCCTGCTGAAGATACGGTTCCCAAGGAACACTCCTCTCTCCGATGTACTACGAAGAAGGTATGGACAGCCGGCACTACAGAAATTTAGAAAATATGAAAGATCCTCCAATAAACTAGCAAAACTGAGACTTGATTGGAAATTCTTAATATCATGTAAAACGTACAATGTATTCCCTAAGTTTTTGTCATTTAAATTGTACCGAAAAAATTTGTGTAATTTAGATCTGTATAAATCATGGCAGAAATAGCTCTTGGATTTAGAAATTCAATCGAAAGTTAAACTTATAGCTGAACAGGAGCAACACTTAATCAATTTAAATGCCTCTCTGTGTGAGTCAGTGTCTAGATTAGATTACTATTGTTTAAAAACTTATGTACGAAGAGAAAAGGAAAAACTAACCAAAACTGTGACCATTAATCATGAACGTAAATTAAAAAAATTAGGAGCCACTTATGAGTTCAAGTCTTGCGATCCTAAAGATGTTATATTCAACTTTTCTAATGTATGTTTGTCCCATAGAGAGAAATATCTACTTTCTTTTGGATTAGAATTTGGCCTCCCGATATATAAACCTTCATTTTATAAATGTTTCTTAACGTTTGAAAGCCTCGCAAATAGACTTAAACATTGCAAAATCACTAACGGATTCTCATTCAACAATGTCATTACTTCGATCCGCAATGTAGTTTGTAAAGAATGTTATGGATTTAAAAGTAATAAAGTGTTCTCTCCCATCTTTACGAAAGCTGATTTTAATGTTCTGAAAAAATTAGGTAGTAATAATGATTTGGTAATTTGCAGACCCGACAGGGGCAAGGGAGTTGTATTACTTAATAAATGTGATTATGTTGCAAAAATGAAAGATTTGCTTACAGACTTCAAGTTCACTAAACTCGATAACGTCAATATATATAAAGCTGCTTTAAAAATTGAAGACAAGGTCATTAGATTCATAAATAAATTAGTCTCCTTAGGCACAATAACGGATGAGACTGCTAAGACCCTAAAACTATCAGGATCCTCCCAAGGAATAATGTACGGCCTTCCTAAGATACACAAACCCTCAGTCCCTCTTCGACCTATTATGGCTGCATATAACACTGCCTCATTCAACATTTCTAAATTCTTAGTCCCTTTACTCTCGAGTCTCACAAAAAACGAGTTTACTGTTAAGAACTCTTATGAACTGGTGAATTCCTTATCTAATCTTGAATTTTCAGAGAATTCTTACATGTGTAGCTTCGACAAAAAGTCTTTGTTCACTAACATTCCTGTAAACGAAACTGTTGATATTTGTACAAACTTATTTTTTGAAGGCGTAGATACATTCATGTGTATGAGTAAACGTATTTTTACAAATTTAATCTCATTGTGTGTTAAAGACGGTCTTTTTATATTTAACGGTGAGCTCTATAAACAAATTGATGGTACCGCGATGGGCTGCCCCTTATCCCCTACCTTAGCTGACGTATTTTTATGCTATTGGGAACAAATTTGGCTTGATCAATGCCCATCTAATTTTAAACCCTTATTGTACTGGAGGTACGTTGATGATACGCTAGTAATATTCAAGGATCCCAGTCACGCCCAACTCTTTTTTGATTATATAAATGCAAAACATAAGAATATAAAGTTCACAATGGAAACCGAATCCGAAAATAAACTTGCTTTTTTAGATATACTAATCACGAAAATCAATGGTAAACTTTGCTTCTCAATTTTCCGTAAAGGTACGTTTTCGGGACTAGGGACGAGTTTTTTTAGCTATTGTCAAAATAAATTCAAGATTAATGCGATAAAGACACTGCTTCACAGAGCCTACTCACTCACATCCAGTTACCAATTATTTCATAAGGAAATTATGTTTCTAAAAGACTTTTTTGTTAAGAATGGTTATAGCACCAACATCTTTTATAAAATTGTAAATAATTATTTGTGTAGAATTTACCAACCAAAACATAGTATTCCGACAGTTAGAAAGGAGGAGATATGTTTAGTCATTCCTTACCTAGGCGAAGTCTCGAGTAAAATAGAAATTAATTTAAGAAGATATTTGCTCAAATTTTACCCGCAAAATACTTTCAGCTTCATTCATAAGAATACATTTAAAATTGGTTAATTTTTTAAGTTTAAAGATCGACTACCCACTGACCTTCGTTCGTCAATTATTTACAAGTTCGCTTGCCCTAGCTGCCAGGCAGGGTATATTGGAAGCTCATACCGAGCTTTCAAAACACGAATTGACGAGCACATAGGTCAGTCTAGTAGATCAGGTCTGCCTTTCAAGTCGCCTTCTTACTCAGCTGTACGGGAACACGCTATATCTTGTGGTTTTGGTGTGAAACAGGATCATTTTGATATTTTGGATTCCTGTCAACGTGTTGATATTAGAGTTTTAGAATCTCTCTATATTTCAAAATTAAAACCCTCCCTTAACTCTACTGTATCATCGCACCCGCTTAACTTTGTTTAAATTACCCCTCCTTTGTATTAACCCTATCATTCTGCCCCATATATATATTTTGTTTTTGTTTTTGTTATGTTCTAATTATTTTCAGTAAGCTTTTAAGCTTTCATATTTGTAATATTATCTTTTGATTTGTAGACCACTGAAGATGACACCAGTGTGATGTCGAAACGTTTGATAATAAAGTATGGAACTGCTCGTAGCGTACTTTGTTCTTCTATTCCTGCTGTATATATATATATATATATACACACACTCACACATCTGACCCAACACACTTCCATTGTACATACTCGTACAATACTACACACACACACACACACCATCAAAAAGCACACACCCACATCTGACCCAACACACTTCCACTGTACATAATCGTATAATACTACACACACACACACCATCAAAGAACACACACACACACACACATCTGACCCAACAACTCCCACCGTACAGTCGCGCTAATAAGTGATGAATCGGCACCAAGTATGTTTGATTAATAATTGGTATCAACAATATCTAAGCTTCATTTCTTCATATCGAGTGAAATATACAAACATGTTCCTACACATACCCACCCTGTTCAACATCTGACAGACATTAATACAGCACAGAACAAGCCAAAAGTGACTTATTAGCGCGACTGTACATACTCGTAAAATACGTCATGCACAGATTGGACTGTTACCACCTCTGAGTACGCAACGTTATGTTAACACCCGTGAACTAAACATGAAAATACATCCAATGATAATGTACGACAGGTTGGGATAGAGGTATCCTCACCAGGATTCGAACCCACTCACTCCAGGCATATTTGGGAGAGTCGGGCACCGTAACCACTCGGCCATGAGCCGCGACGATGGAGTGGTGAGGATGCTTCCGTGTGAATCTGCTTGACCTAGGTTCGATCCCAGCCCAGGCGGACATTTAGTGGGTGTTGTAGCACGTCCTAGCATGTTTCACATGCTTGCACCCAGTCGGGGGACACCTCGACGACGTATACAGACTAATAACCAGAACACACATAACAAAGCCACTCCAACAGCTTCTTCTCTCTCCAACACCCCTTCTCCCATCTCTACACTCTTCAGAAAGATAAGAAATAGTAGAATGTAGAAACGACGAGCCGTTGTAAAGGCTTATCGCTCAATAGCTTCACCTGACCTGTGTAGGAGTGATATTATATATATACTGTATATATATATATATATATATATATATATATATATAGAAGCAATACTCTCTTGTTGCGGGAATCGGAGTCGGATGATAAAAATCAACACCAGCGCTGGTACAAACATCTTTATTTTGGCAACTTTTCGGTTTAAGCATAAACCATCTTCAGACCTGAACTGAAATGAAATGAAAGCCTATATGAATGGCAGAGTAATTTTCTAATGTAAATAGTCTTATTAATAACTAAATTTAACAAATCTAGAATAAAACTTAAAATTAATAGTTATAAAAATAACCTAATACATATTAGAACTAGTAAAGTGAAAGATTAAAATGAGAGACGAAGAAATATTATGTGAGCAATAAAAGGAGGGGGGGGGGGGGCGAAGTTAATAACAAATGTTTTCATATATATAAGAACTAACCTTTACATATTAGAAACAGAGTAGAGGAGTGGAAGAGTCGTGCACACCCAGGCTGGGTTTATGTAACTGGGTGAGCAGGGTCTCCGACAGGAGTCGTGTGACTGTGTTTGGGGCAGTGGTGAGAATTGAAAAATCAGAGGGATTTATGGGGTGATCAGATGATTCAGAGTGGTTTCGAATGGCAGAAAAGGCAGGATTTGAAAGAGGTCGGTTAGTTCTAAATGACCTACCCCGATGCTCCGAGATCCTGGCGGTGAGATGTCTCTTGGACTGACCAATATAAGTCGTATTGCATCGACTACATTTAAAGGAGTACACCACCGAGGACTGTAGAGAATCGGGGATTCGGTCTTTAATTTTAAAGAAGTGAGACAAAGTTTGGGGAGATTTGAATACCACTCTCAGTGATATTTGCGGGTAATGTTCACGAATCAATTTAGCGACTTTATTTCGAATTGAATATGATTTGTTGCCTAGAAATGGGATAGTGAAATAAACAATGGCTTTCTGAGCTGTAAGGATCGGAGTTGAGGAGGTTCTTAATTTATTTAGTTGCTTACCAATCAAGATATTTGTGAAATTTATTGGAAAGCCATTAAGTTTCAGTGTTTTACGTAAAAATTCAAATTCGAGGTGGACGGACATGTAAGACGAACATATACGACTCTTCCACTCCTCTACTCTGTTTCTAATATGTAAAGGTTAGTTCTTATATATATGAAAACATTTGTTATTAACTTCGCCCCCCCCCCTCCTTTTATTGGTCACATAATATTTCTTCGTCTCTCATTTTAATCTTTCACTTTACTAGTTCTAATATGTATTAGGTTATTTTTATAACTATTAATTTTAAGTTTTATTCTAGATTTGTTAAATTTAGTTATTAATAAGAATATTTACATTAGAAAATTACTCTGCCATTCATATAGGCTTTTATTTCATTTCAGTTCAGGTCTGAAGATGGTTTATGCTTAAACCGAAACGTTACCAAAATAGAGATGTTTGTACCAGCGCTGGTGTTGATATATATATATATATATATATATATATATATATATATATATATTCTGACAAACAGAGCCCTGTATGTTAATTTAAGAGTTAGAATTAGAGTTGAAGGAGTCTCACTACCCAAACGGTGAAGCAGACTAGCGAGCGAACTAGCGAGTGGGGGAAACCAGCTCGCCCGCATACCTGCAAACAAGCCTTCACACCTGCGTGCGTCATAGGGGACCCTGCAAACTACCCGACGCTATGACGTATGATCGACGCCAGGAGCTGTGATTGGACCATGCACCTGCTATGCAACTCGAGGAGCTGTGATTGGAGCGGGCACCACCCCCGCCTCCTGATTCGTTCCTACACCATCATTGTTTATATAAGACCCGAGTTGTGGGCATTCAAATCAGTCTCATTTGGAGTTGGGGAAGGTGAACTTGCAGCTGGAGGAAGACGGGGTGAAGTATTATAATGGGATTGTGACTGTCAGTCAGATTATATAAATGTGTGTTAAGTGTGTTCGGTGTAAACACTTACGTTATGTTGGTTAGTGAGATATGTGATTGGGAATTAACGTGAACGCTACTATTATGTGCTTAACTATTTGATTGCGAATTAACGTTAACGCTACTATTATGTGTGCTTAACTATTTGATTGGGAATTAACGTTAACGCTACTATTATGTGTTTAACTATTTGATTGCGAATTAACGTTAACGCTACTATTATGTACGTAACTATTTGATTGGGATTTAACGTTAACGCTATTATTATGTACTTAACTATTTTAGTTGACTAACTTGTGGACTAAAGCAACTCTTTAAGTAATTGGGTTATGATGAAAGTAATACTATTGTTTTATATTAATACTTACGAGTTCTTTCATTTTCTTTTAATTAAGCTTACATTGCTTAACGGTGCTTAGTACGGTGATGCTATTGTCTCATATTAGTAATATCGCCTTAGACTAACATGGCTGTGTTAATATTACTTCTAGTGATTTCCTAAGCTGAAGAAAATTATTTTAGCTTCAAAAAATTATTTTGCCTTTCATATTATTTGAGTGAGACCTGAATCGAATCTATGAAGCGATCCTGTAACTTAATTTACTCCTAATTAAACCTCAATGTTACGTGGTTAAGAAATACATTTAACTAATTATTAAATATATATCTAACTTTTTATGTGACTTTGATATAAATCCTGATGATAATAATAATATAATACTGTTAACGTAAGACAAGAACCAAGAATAATTACATTAAATATAAATAAAAGGACATAGAAGAAAACTATCTATTCATTTCAAAAAGGGTAAGAGACAGAAATATTCTTACTTTAATATTTATCTTTCAAGACTTTTTATAAAATTAATAGTCCTTCTTTAGCTATAACTTATTCGGTTCATAACCATAGCCTACTAAGCTTCGGTTAAATAATAATTCTTTATAAATACTACATGACTTTAATTAGTTTCAGTATTTTACATAATTAAAGAGTATCAGTCAATAAAGGGTACTAAGTCCTAAGATCCAAAAGGAAAGGAAGCAACAACAGGAAATAATTTTATTAGATTTTACTTTTGTTTTGCCTTCAGCTGACTGATACCTTTATATATATCTCTGTGCTATCTAGATTCATCAAGTTAACCACTTGAGGATCAAGATACGTAACAGAAGAGTGGCGACCTTGCCAGGATTCGTTTCATACAGTTTCACTCAGTTTCATTACCGTTTCACTACTTAAAAAACAAATATTAATCATGCCTCCACTAATTAATGAAGAAGATGCTTGAGTTTTCATAGAATCAGAACCCACAGTCCCTGATATTGACCGTCTGTCCAAATCCGAACTGAAAGTGCTTGCCTCACATCTCCAATTAACTGTCTCAAACATGTCCAAAGTAGAGGTGGCTCAGACCATAAAAACCCACCTGTTCCCTGTAGAAGGCGGGGAGGGTGACGGAGCAGTTGGTGGGATCTCGAGTAAACCTAGCCAACTTGATGAACAATTACCACCTGGTTTGACCGGTGATCAAATATACAAACTAGAACTAGCCAGAATGAAAATAAAAGCAAATACCGAAGAAACTAGCATAAAATGTGAATATCAATATCGTATAGCTCAACTAAATGTCAATACAAATGCTCCCGAAATTGCTCCCCCTCTGGGATTGACTATGACTAGTGTCATTCCACCCTTCACTGAGGATAATGTGCAGGATTTCTTTGTTTTGTTTGAGGAAGTTGCTGGAGGTATGAAGTGGACAAGAGATCAATGGCCTTTTATGTTACAAACTGTTTTGACAGGGCAGGCTCGAGCCACGTATTTGTCAGAAGTAGCAGAAGTTAGGCAGGATTATGACAATCTCAAAGAAGCTATCCTAAAAACCTATCAATTGCAGCCTGAGGCTTACAGGCAATCTTTCCGTAAAAACCAGAAGAAAGTAGAAGAAACCCATAAGGTATTTGCCAGGACCATGACTAAAACTTTCAATCATTGGGTCAAGAGTAAGAAAGTCACAAGCTACAACGATCTGAAGGAGTTGGTCCTGTTAAAATTTCCTATGGAAAATTTATTCTTCTGTATCCTATCATTTAACCCTTATTTAGCGGGTGGTCAGGTATTTTACACTGTACCGCTCAGCGGGCATAATCCCGAAATATTCGCTCAATTTCACTCGCCCTAGCGCCGTTACTATGGCTCCAATGCGAACGAAATGATCATTTTTGGAAAGAGCAACTCTTCGTCTCCCCATATAAGTCTATGAATGGATGTTATGAATGAGTGTGGAGGGTGGGAAGAGGTGAGGAAGAGGAGGTACTTTTTGGTCTATTTCCCAGGCGCGTTCGGTTGCGTTCGCTTTGGCCTGACTTCGGCCTCTAGCGCGTCTAGTATTCCTTCGGTAATCGGTCTTATTTTTCTCTTATTTCTCCTTATTTCTGTATTCTCTCTCTCTCTCTCTCTCTCTCTCCTGTCTGTCTGTCTGTTTCTCTTTCTCTCTCTCTGGCTTGCTCGCTTTCCCACTCTTTCTCTTCCTCATCCGTATATGTAATTCTCATTATTATTTTCTCTAATCTCTCTCACTCCTCCTGTCTATCTGTCTCTCTGGCTCGCTCGCTTTCCCTCTCTTGTGCTCGCTTTCTCTCTTCCTCATCCGTATTATGTATTTCTCATTATTATTTTCTCTAACTAATCCCTCTATTTCATTTATTTGCTTGTAATATTTCTGTATTATTATATCTTTTTCACTCTGTCTTCAGTTCAGTTTCTGTATTCTCTCTATACGGTGGGAATGGTATTTCGTATGAGGGATGTGCAGCACAAATATTCAATCTTTCGTTGTTTGGTTGTTTGTATTACCGTAAGAAATTTACTGAACGCCTGCAAATAATACGCTATAAAATGCTTGCAATCAAACTCTCAAGCAATTTCAAGGTCACATGCAATTATAAATGTAGGCTATAGGTAACCGACCCAGAGAGGAAGAGACAAGAGAGAGAGAGAGTGTCGTGATAATATAACAATGTTACATATGTATCATATATATATGAAAAAATAATATATACGGTAGGCCTACATCTGTTCCCCACAATCATATAATGCCAAGCACAAATATTCAATCTTTCATTGTTTGTATTACCGTAAGAAATTTACTGAACGCCTGCAAATAATACGCTATAAAATGCTTGCAATCTCTCTATTTTCTCTAATCTCTCTCACTCTTCCTGTCTCTCTCTCTCTCTCTCTCTCTCTCTCTGGCTCGCTCGCTTTCCCTCTTCCTCATCCGTATTATGTATTTCTCATTATTATTTTCTCTAACTAATCCCTCTATTTCATTTATTTGCTTGTAATATTTCTGTATGATTATATCTTTTTCACTCTTTCTTCAGTTCAGTTTCTGCATTCTCTCTCTCTCTCTCTCTCTCTCTGTTTCGCTTGCTTTGCATGAATTTTGTTTTTGTTTTATATATAATATATAATAATTTACTTATCATTACTTACTATATCGTATAAACAATAGTAGGTAGCCAACTTACCATAATACCGATACACCAAACCGATCCGCATGCGGTTTTGTTTATCACCTGTTTACTAAAGTGCCACCATTATCGATTTTCTTGGAGCCGACTAGAGCGGGAGGGTTACCAATTGAAATTAAATCCGCTAGCATATATTGTTAGATGTAAGACATGATAAATACCACTAGAAATATGAATTGGCAAAATCCATATAATATCACTTCGAAATTGTTCTGAAATTTCAAAACAAAACCGCTAGTGTAAGTCATTGCTGCTAGATCGAAGTAAAGGTCTCTAGATCTAGCGGAAGTCGCTATACGTATTGGCAGTACTGCACACTCATTCATTTCATTCATTCATTTTCTATTGAGCTCGTCCTGGAATCTTTACGACTCTGAATCTTACGATTGCCGACGGCGATACGTTGTTGACATTGTTGTTGATGTTCCATTGGAGGGATGAACAAAATATTGTCCTTGTCCAATAATAGCTATTTCATAGTCCCACAGGACTTATTTGGATATATTTATCAAATTTATTGAACGCCTGAAAATAATACGCTATAAAATGCTTGCAATCAAACTTTCAAGCAATTACAAGGTCACATGCAATTATAAAAAGGTATACTGTAGACCACAATCTTCGCCAAGCTTCGTTGTTGCTTGTATTATCGTGAGAAATGTACCATACACCCTGGTTATCGTGAGAAATTTACCGAACGCCTGCAAATAATACGCTATAAAATGCTTGCAATCAAACTCTCAAGCAATTTCAATGTCACATGCAGTATAGGTAGACCCAGAGAGGAAGACAGACAGAGAGAGAGGGGAGGTCAAAAACATCTGCTAGGTGTGATTTCCCCTGGGAGGGAAGAGATTAGTTAGGGGCGTGCCCTGGCCTACATCAGACAAAGAGAGTACAAAGGAGTACAAACAAAGAGAGTGAGACAGAGAGAGAGAGAGAGAGAGTAGTGATAATATAAAAATGTTACACATGTATCATATAATATATGAAAACATAATATATACGGTAGGCCTACATCTGTTCTCCACAATCATATAATGCCAAGCACAAATATTCAATCTTTGGTTGTTTGTATTACCGTAAGAAATTTACCGAACGCCTGCAAATAATACGCTATAAATGCAAAGGAAATTTCTTGTAGAGTGCAATTTTGAGGACGTAATGTGCTCTGAGAGAGAGCGGAGCGGTGATTAGGAGCATAAATTACCTCAAGACCGCTCGCCACACAGGGAATTCTATAAGGAAATTACCGTATTTTAGGGTTTTGTCACTCGTGTTTTACGATCGTTGAAAGACAACCAGTGATCGTAAAAGAATGGTTCGGGTGTCATTGGAAAGCTCAATTTACGCACTTTCAGGATACATACTTGTATTACGCTCTGGGTCTTGTTTATGCATGAAAAAGAGCACGGAACAACCCCATTTAGGGTTAAAAAAAAAACCCGCTGGGCAGCACAGTGAAATATACTCCACCAGCCGCTCATAATGTATTAAAATGCTTGCAATCACATTTTCAAGCAATTATAAAATATAAATTGTACTTACCAACACCCACACCAGTATGTTCTTCGTCAGGAACGTCTCCAATTTGCTCAAGGGTCTGTCCAATATCAACCACAACATCCACCCCACGCAAATTATGCTTGGGGTGAAAGCCTATGATCGGGTTATTTTCGTCTTCCTAGTCATCCACACTACCAAAACTCTCACCCAGACCTTCGACGGTTTCATCCAACAGCTTATTAGAAAGTTCTGAAGAGTTCAGCATGATATCTAGTTTCTGGGTGGTGAGCCGGGCGTGGTTAGTAGGGTGGCGCGACGCACTAGGGATTGGCGGCCACCGAATCGAACACGGGCAAATCTTGACCTTCCATTATGGCTGCTTGAGGGTCACTTAGTCACGGTCACGCAGTGGGGATGTGTGGGTGGGCCCTTGTAGTACACCGCCTGACCACCAAGTTTCGCTTTCCACCAAAATTAGGGCGGGAATACGCCCACGGACTTAAGTCCGACCCCGCCATTTAGTCCAATTTTCTCGTATCGGACTTAAGTCCGACCCCGCTAAATAAGGGTTAAAGGGGAAAAAGGTAGATTGTCTTGCCGACGCCGCTGACATGGCTGACACATACGTGCTCAACAACAAATTTCGTGGAAAGAAGCCCTACGATAATTCTAGCTCTAATTTTAAGTATCCCAATCACAAATCTGACAGACCCAGTCACAAGCCTATAACGTCTTCCCCAGCTAGCCAAAATAGAATTGTTCCCCCCAACTAAAAATGCGACTCAGGGCAATGGTAACAGAGGTGGGCCCCAAAGTAATAGTAATGCTCAAGGAGGGAACGTTCCCGTTATCCCTAAAGTATGTACTTTTTGAGGCATGAGAGGCCACCTAGCTTATCAGTGCTGGGCCAAGGAGAAAACCGAGAGATCGGGGCAGACAGTTGCCGCCGTATCTCAAATTCCATATGTGCATTTAATGCAGGACTCCCGACAGAAGGAGTACCTAGCACCAAAAGTTCCTTTAACGCAGGACTCCCAACAGAAGGAGTACCTAGCACCAAAAGTTCCTTTAATGCAGGACTCCCGACAGAAGGAGTACCTAGCAGCTAACGTAAATCATCTAGACAGGGGTGTAGTAGCATGTGTGGTGCAACCCACTAGGGTTAAGCCAATAATAATTTCACCATCAGTGCAGGACAGTTTTTTTTTTTTTTTTTTTTTTTTTCTATGTGATTGAGGGAGGCAAAAGGCATAACTGCCTATAGCGAGTGCCTCCCCCATAGTTGAAAGAGTGACAGGGCCAAAATCAAGGGACGTTCGAGCCAAAATGCCTGGACACACGGAGTTTGAAGCAATTTAAGTCATAGGAAGAGGGAAAGACTGATTCTGGGAGAGAGTTCCAGAGCTCAGATGTTGAGTAGAAGAAAGTTTGAGAGTAACGTTTCACTCTTGGGTTGGAGAGTTGCACAGAGTAGGGGTGGGATTGAGTTGCAAGACGGGTACCACGTGCCCTACGTAAAGGAGGTGGTATGCACTGGGATAGCTCTGAGGAACACTGATTATTATAGTAGCGATAGAATAGCGAGAGAGATGCAACATTGCGGCGGAGAGAGAGAGATTGCAGAGAGTTGGTGAGTGGACGGGAGTTAATGATACGAAAGGCCTTCCTTTCAACTTTGTCTAGGAGAGCGGTGTGAGAGGAACCTCCCCATACATGTGAACAATACTCAATACAAGGCCGCACTATGCCCCTGTACAGAGCAAGAAGCTGTGCAGGGGAAAAGAACCCCCTAAGGCGGTTGAGCACACCCAGCTTCTGGGAGGCTGCCTTAGCAAGACTGGTAATATGGTCCTTCCAAATGAGAGCAGAAGAAAAAGAGACACCAAGAATATTGAGAGAAGATGAAGGGTTGATTTTTGTATTGTTGAAGAATAAGGGATAGTCCGCTGGAGATCCTGACGGGTAGATAGATGGAGAAATTGGTTTTGGAAGCATTAAAGTTAACAAGGTTTTCTCTGCCCCAATTGGAAATAGTATTTAGATCAGAATTTAAGAGTTCTATGGCTTCATTACGTTTGTCGTTGAGGGATTGCTGGCTGGGGCGTTCTGAAAAACTAATGGAGTAGTGTAAGGTTGAGTCGTCTGCGTATGAATGGATGGGAATTAAGGTACAGTTAAGGAGATCATTTATAAAAATTAGAAAGAGAATAGGAGATAGGACAGAGCCCTGAGGAACACCGGAGTTTATAGGGTGAGGAAGTGAACAATGGCCATCCACAACCGCAGCTATGGAACGGCCGGAAAGGAAATTAGAGACAAAGGCACAGATGGAGGGATAGAAACCGAAGGAGGGTAGTTTAGAAATTAAAGATTTATGCCAGACTCTATCGAAGGCTTTCGATATGTCTAGTGCAATAGAAAAAGTCTCACCGAAGTCCCGAAAGGAGGATGACCAAGAGTTAGTAAGATATGAAAGAAGATCACCAGTAGAGCGACCCTTAAGGAAGCCATACTGGCGATCTGAGAGCAGATTATGAGAAGAGAAATGCTTAAGAAATTTGGAAGCAAGAATAGTTTCAAAAACTTTAGAAAGACAAGAGATAAGAGCAATTGGACGATAGTTGGAGGGTTGAGAGCGGTCACCCTTCTTTGGGACAGGTTGAATGTGAGCAAACTTCCAGCATGAAGGGAAGACGTTAGAGGATAGACAGACGAAAGAGTTTGCCTAGGCAGGGAGTCAGCACGGAAGCACAGTTTTTGAGAACAACAGGAGGAACACCGTCCGGACCGTACGTTACCGTCCCTTTATTTCATCTGGCAACGTGAGATTAAATGGTTGTATGCATGAGGTAAAAATTCTGAGAGACACAGGTTCTACTAGCACCCTCATGGTGAATCCTTACACTGATTGCCCACCTGGCGAACCAGTTGTAATGAGAGGTGCTGGAGGCCAGTTTTATGCATACTTGGTAAAAGGCGAAATTGAATGTGAGTTACTACAGGGTGAGGCCACCATAGCTTTGTGTAGGTCCCAAGATATCCCTGTGCCTGGGGTAACGCTCCTTTTGGGGAATGATGTAGCAGGTGAGAAGGTCCGACCAGACCCCATTTTGTCACTTTCCCCTGTTAACGAGCCACTAACCGGTGAGCTCGAAAAGGAGATGCCAACAGTTTTCCCTGTGTGTGCTGTCACACGTTCAATGTCTCAAGTAGCAGTTCCCTCCGACAGAAATGTACCGAATGTAAGAGTTGATGAAAGGGATGATGAGAGTGTGAATGACGCTCCAACTGTGCCTGATGATGTGACTGAGGTGGATTTATCTGACACCTTTATGGCTCATCTTGACCCTAACGATGACCATGAAACCCCTCCAAATTGTCCTAGTGGCCTGGTAGAGCTACAGAGAGATGATAGTGAATGCAAGAAGTTAGCTGCCAGGTCCGTGAGTGAAGAGGAATGTGAGAAGGAGGGTGGTGAATGTTTCTACCTCAAAGGAGGAGTATTGTGGCGAAGATGGAGACCGCCACACAGACCAATCGATGACGGGGCTTGGGACGTCCATCAAGTAGTAGTCCCCAAACCTTGTCGTAAAATATCATGGAAATGGCACATTGTATACCATTGGCAGGACACCTAGGTGTGAGAAAAACTCTAGACAGAATCAGAGCCCACTTTTACTGGCCAGGAATACGTGCAGATGTAGTGGAGTGTTGTAGAGTGTGTCACACTTGCCAGATGACAGGAAAACCCAATCAGAAGGTGTCTGTACATCCTCTGGTGCCCTTGCCCGTTTTCGAGAATCCTTTTTACTCGGGTGGTAGTGGACATTGTAGGCCCATTGCCTAAGACTTCCCAAGGTAACATTTATTTATTAACTGTCATGGACATGGCAACTCGCTACCCAGAGGCTATACCCTTAAGGACTACCTCTGCTCCAACTGTCATCAAGGAACTGCTCAAATTCTTCACCAGAATGGGTTTCCCTCATGAGGTGCAAAGTGATCAAGGAACTAATTTTACCTCTATCATTTTCCAGCAGTCCCTGAAGGAGTTGGGTATCGAGCATGTTAAGTCTAGCACCTACCACCCAGAGAGTCAAGGGGTTCTCGAACGATATCATCAGACATTAAAGGGAATGTTACGTAAGTATTGTACAGAGACCGGAGTTGAGTGGGATAAGGGGGTACCTTTTATTTTATTTGCTACTCGTGAGGTTCCAACTGAATCCCTGGGTTTTTCCCCTAATGAGCTAGTTTTCGGTCACCAGGTAAGAGGTCCTTTGCAACTATTGCAGGATAGCCTAGTTGGCCAGGAGAGGAACCAAAACCTCCTCAAGTATGTTTCAGATTTCAAAACCCGGCTGAGATCCTCATGTGAGTTTGCCGCTCAAAACTTGACAGTGGCTAAAAGCTCCATGAAGAAATGGTATGACAGAAAAGCCCATGAGAGGGAGTTTCAGCCCGGTGATGAGGTTTTGGTCCTGCTCCCCCTTTTTGGCCAACCTTTATCTGCCAAGTTCAGGGGCCCATATAAGATCATTCGGAGGGTGAGCATTACCGATTATCTAGTAACTACCCCAGACAGGAGAAAGCCCACGCAAGTATTCCATATAAATATGTTGAAACCCTACCATAGGTCCCCTGATTCCTCTCTTCCAGATTCTCACACTGTGGCAGTGAATGTCAGGACCTGTGGACAGCCTGGTGCGGACAAAGTCTTCAGTTCTCTTACTGACCCGCAACAGACTGTTCCAGAGCCTGAAGGTATCCATGCAGACTTTGACTTGTCATGTAGCCTATCCAACTTTCAGTATAATTCAGTGGCTTGGAGGGAATAACCATCTAAACTATGTCATCTTCCCTCTGATCAAGCGAACCAACTAATCTCTGTTTTATCTCAGTCTCCCAGTGTGTTCCGTGATACTCCAGGGCTCACTTCTTTGGCCGTGCACGACATCGACGTAGGGGATGCAACTCCCATTAAACTATCCCCCTACCGTGTCTCACCACACCGCAGGAGTATACTGCAGGTCGAGCTTGACTTAATTTTTTCAAACCAGCTGATCACAAGGGCCTTCAGCCAGTAGAGTAGTCCGGTCATACTTGTGCCAAAGCCAGACGGGAGCCATAGGTTTTGTAGGGACTATAGGCAAGTTAATGCTGTCACAAAGAACGATACCTACCCACTGCCACAGATCAAAGATTGCATTTACCAGGTTGGCCTCATACCGCAGTAAGTTTAACTTAATGAGAGGATTTTGGCAATTAGCTCTCCCTTGTAGCGAGGTAAATATCATGCTTTAGTAGTGCGCTGTCAAGCCTTCAGCTGTGAGATGCCTTGCAGTTCGAATAACGCTCCAGCTACGTTCCGGCTATGTTCTGATGTGGTACCTGGAGACGTTGCCTACTTTGGGTGATATCCTTATTATATCCTCATTATAATCTTGCTGTTGCCAATCTGGTGGTGAATCTATTTATGTATTATGTTTACTATTATGTACTATACTCCTTAAACTCTTTTCTAGGGGGGAGGTCTGACATACGGAGCCCTGTATGTTAATTTAAGAGTTAGAATTAGAGTTGAAGGAGTCTCACTACCCAAACGGTGAAGCAGACTAGCGAGCGAACTAGCGAGTGGGGGAAACCAGCTCGCCCGCATACCTGCAAACAAGCCTTCACACCTGCGTGCGTAATAGGGGACCCTGCAAACTACCCGACGCTATGACATATGATCGACGCCAGGAGCTGTGATTGGACCATGCACCTGCTATGCAACTCGAGGAGCTGTGATTGGAGCGGGCACCAATCCCCGCCTCCCGATTCGTTCCTACACCATCATTGTTTAGTATAGAAGACCCGAGTTGTGGGCATTCAAATCAGTCTCATTTGGAGTTGGGGAAGGTGAACTTGCAGCTGGAGGAAGACGGGGTGAAGTATTATAATGGGATTGTGACTGTCAGTCAGATTATATAAATGTGTGTTAAGTGTGTTCGGTGTAAACACTTACGTTATGTTGGTTAGTGAGATATGTGATTGGGAATTAACGTGAACGCTACTATTATGTGCTTAACTATTTGATTGCGAATTAACGTTAACGCTACTATTATGTGCTTAACTATTTGATTGGGAATTAACGTTAACGCTACTATTATGTGTTTAACTATTTGATTGCGAATTAACGTTAACGCTACTATTATGTACGTAACTATTTGATTGGGATTTAACGTTAACGCTATTATTATGTACTTAACTATTTTAGTTGACTAACTTGTGGACTAAAGCAACTCTTTAAGTAATTGGGTTATGATGAAAGTAATACTATTGTTTTATATTAATACTTACGAGTTCTTTCATTTTCTTTTAATTAAGGTTACATTGCTTAACGGTGCTTAGTACGGTGATGCTATTGTCTCATATTAGTAATATCGCCTTAGACTAACATGGCTGTGTTAATATTACTTCTAGTGATTTCCTAAGCTGAAGAAAATTATTTTAGCTTCAAAAAATTATTTTGCCTTTCATATTATTTGAGTGAGACCTGAATCGAATCTATGAAGCGATCCTGTAACTTAATTTACTCCTAATTAAACCTCAATGTTACGTGGTTAAGAAATACATTTAACTAATTATTAAATATATATCTAACTTTTTATGTGACTTTGATATAAATCCTGATGATAATAATAATATAATACTGTTAACGTAAGACAAGAACCAAGAATAATTACATTAAATATAAATAAAAGGACATAGAAAAACTATCTATTCATTTCAAAAAGGGTAAGAGACAGAAATATTCTTACTTTAATATTTATCTTTCAAGACTTTTTATAAAATTAATAGTCCTTCTTTAGCTATAACTTATTCGGTTCATAACCATAGCCTACTAAGCTTCGGTTAAATAATAATTCTTTATAAATACTACATGACTTTAATTAGTTTCAGTATTTTACATAATTAAAGAGTATCAGTCAATAAAGGATACTAAGTCCTAAGATCCAAAAGGAAAGGAAGCAACAACAGGAAATAATTTTATTAGATTTTACTTTTGTTTTGCCTTCAGCTGACTGATACCTTTATATATATATCTCTGTGCTATCTAGATTCATCAAGTTAACCACTTGAGGATCAAGATACGTAACAATATATATATAATATATATATATATATATATATATATATATATATATATATATATAGAGAGAGAGAGAGAGAGAGAGAGAGAGAGAGAGAGAGAAAGAAAGAATCCTCCATTATATAAAAATGGTAAACATAATCACTGTTCAAGTTAACTAATATATATTTTAGGCCAACATTGCTCCGAAGTTTCTCCGTTAGCTGAGCCTTGTATAATACTGGCCGGGTAAATTCTTCTTATATTTCCCAAACGTAGTAAATATAATGTTCTGCCAAGGGCTACTACAGCTTTAATCTTGCATCGGAAATGCTGAAGTGTGGAAGATGAGAGATCTTTGCCCCAAATGTTATATTGTTATGGTATAGATTGAGTTACATAACTATATACACAGACTTTATTTCAAGGCAGCCTGACCTTATATCTGCCACTCAGGTAGAATATTTTCTCTGGACCAACCTTCCCTCCACCTTCGGGGTCGGCATGAAACATGGTTAGGAAAAACATGCCGACCAATGAGAAAATGTCTACTGGGAAATTTATCGTACACCTTTATATTAAATATATATCTACACTACATACTAATTATTATGTCGTTATTGTGTTGCTTATATTAGTCCAGCCTCTTCCAAATAACTTTCTAAAATTAATTTGAAAATATTTTGTTATTCATCACCCCATTTCCTGGCAATATATCTCACTCTTGGTTATTTACTCCAAAATGATTCTTTACACTGAAGAGGAGGACATTATTTTTAACATCTATGGTCGCCATATTGGTTTTAAGTATATTTCATGTCCGCAACTGTCACTGTTAGTATCGTGAATAGTGCATTATATATAAATAAATTAACTAAATAAATACTTTGATACACTTCACAAGTTGATAATATATATATATATATATATATATATATATATATATATATATATATATATATACTGTATATATATATATATATATATATGTGTGTTTTAGTGAGAACTAATGTATTTTTTATAGCGTTAAGTAATATAGAGTATAGCATTACCAGTACCACTAATAACACTGAATATGTAATCTACTGTATATATTCATATATCTATGCAGTATATTGTTTCCAGAACTAAACGTCTGAAAGAAAAGTGTTACATCCTGAATCACGGTGCTATCTATGCAATGTTAGTATAAAAGTTAGTTTAAGGACAACTGAGATAATGTGTACTTTGTTTAACCGTATCTTCCTTGTAATAATGAGGTGTTCTGTAGTCCAGTCGTGTGTAGTCTAGCGCTAAAGATGGTAATATAATTATTTATCTGCTCTAGAATATCCTTTACTCTGGCAGTCCAAGTCACTAATGGAAACTGGAGCTCATAATCCAGAAACAATAATTTTACTTATTTACCATGAGAGGTTTTGGGCACACAGCTGGAGAAAAACCCTCAGGTAGTTAAGGTGTGACATTATAAGACTATTATGTTCATATGGACACAACACAAAACCGTTCTGTTGTCATGACACGTTGCAGCGATAGGCTATAGTAAAATTACCTTACTTGTTATTTATGCAAACAAGTGGTGTTTGTATTGCAAACATAACACTAGTGAATAACAGTAATATATTAAATCCTATATTTGAAACCTTGTGGATGTGGATGGGTGAAATTTGTTTTTGAAATGTGTTGCAAAAATATTATGTTACTAAGATAAAAGTCTTCTTGTTTATCCGCATCATCTGGATTCCTCAGAACGATATTTGCCTTAGGAAAGTTAGGATTTCCTGTCAGCCTCTCAGTACCATTCATCAACTTGCTTTCTTTTATTCCTCTTCTCTTTGTTCGTCGTACTTTACTGACCATAACCTTCACTGGTAAGTAGTGGCTCTCCTTTCAGCTCCTCTCCTCCCTCTTGGCCACTTCTTCCTCTCATCATCATCGTCTTGGCTTATCATTGTGATACGGAGAGCCTGACTGTTTATCTTACTGCTACCTCATCCACATATCTTTTATATAATTTCTATAACTATGTACTTCGTTTTTTGGTGAACGAAAATGTGTATGAACCTTTTGTGAACACTACATGGAACTGTTGGAAGTGTGAATATAACTGTGAGTGACCTTGTGAACAACAACCTGTGAAAGCATATGTTTTTACTTTTAGTTAAAAAATATTGTTGTATTCATGTTACAAAATACTGTCAAAGGCGAAGATATGTAAGTGTACCACTAGTCCAGTCCGCTGACGCTCACACATACACACATTAACATACAGCCACACATCACCACATATATGTATAGAACAAGACATACAACTCCTACAAAAGGTGAATCTGTCCAACACCCACAGTGGCAGAATTATTCCCAATCACGTCATAACACTGATCCCTGACCCTGATCACTACCTGCATGGGGCCCTTCACGGAAATACACCATTCTACGTCTTGTGATAACGTGTTAATTAACCCTCTAAGGATCATGACGCATTTATTTAGGCTATCATTAGACGATCTTATTCAGCTAAGGGTGAGCTTGTGATAACTAAACAGTTAATTGAGATAGTATTTTACCCCTTTGATTCCTAGATATCCTTCCCAAATTACAAAATATCGTCTAATGATAACCAACATATATTCTAAAAATGCGTCTTAGATCCTTATGGGGCTAATAATTTGACAATCTTATGTATGTATTGTATTGTATTATTATTATTATCGACTACTTACTTTGAATAGCTCTTTCTTTGGTATCAAGTACATAATTACATTTAGCACCCTTTCGCTCATAAATGATATTTGTATATCATTGCTGTGTTTCAAGAGGGAAGCCAGATCGATTTTCCAATACGTCGTACTTCTTATTTTACATTCATGTTTAAATTATACAGGAAACAAAATAATAATGGTCAGCATGTGTGTACGTTTATATATACTGTATACAGTATATATATATATATATATATATATATGTATATATATATATATATATATATATATATATATATACCGGTATATATATATATATATATATATATATATATATATATATATATATATATATATATGTATCTATATATTAAGTATATATCACAAATACACGTGAGCCACTAAATGTATTAATCTCTCATTGGGGTTCAAACCGCTGACCATCAGGACGATATCCGACGCTTTAACCAACTCCACCACTGCCGTGTGTATATATATATATATATATATATATATATATGTAGTAAAACTCGCTAGGAAAATTGAAACAATGGAACACCAAGCTTTCGTCTATTCTCTCAAGACATCTTCAGGGTAATACAATAAAACAGGGGGAGAGTGAGGCTTAAATACCCGTCCTAAATCATCTGTGAGTTGCTAACTAGCATATAAATACAAAAAGTGTTGCCAGCCTACTGCCTGTTGCCACATTTTTAGGAACATACTTAATTTATATACAAAATATAGGTACATATATACATTGAAATGTGCCTAACAATACAATCTAATCATATATACAATTTGATACACATCAATGAACTTGCATATATAAGTAAAATAGAAAAAGAAACAAAAAATTATGGGAGTCTCCAGAAAGCCGAAAGGTCACACAAGGCAGATCCTACCCATACCCAACCCTACTTATAAGGCCGAATAGCCCACACCTGGCTAATCCCCCTCACAGCTACACAGTATATAAATTATACATAAACACACATATACATACACACACATGTACTGTATACATACATAAACATACATATATACAATAATTATTATAAAACAAAACAAAACACAAAGAAAATACATATTGATCATACCTCATGTGTATAGTATTAATAAGGTGCCTAACAATCTAATACTATGAGGATAGACCTCACATAAAGGGTCAGGTGTCAAACTACAAGCTGTTTCAATCTATGATCTGACGGTCTGGACATCTATTTCTAGCTCTTTTTATTTTATCAGTTTCATTGAGGAGATTTAGCAGGATGTTATCTAGTTTGTAAAGGCCATCATTTAGATTCATAGTATTTATACAAACTCTGATCAAGGCGGACTTGGCAAATAGTCTTTCATAATAGCAGCTTGACCAGTAGATCATCTTAGCCTCATCCCAATTTGCATGATGGTTTTGTCTTTGTTTATGTTTAAAAATACCATTAGATTCTTGAGCTGACCTTACTGATTGTTTGTGTTGTTTAACTCTCACCTCTAATCTTTTTCCAGTTTGTCCTATGTATATGTCATTACATCCTTTACACGGAATGAAATATACACCACCTGCATCATTTTTAGGGCTGTTTTTGATCAAAGTAGACTTGACGGAGTTTTCATAATTGAATACTACATTTATATTCAAATTCTTGAGAGATGTTGTGAGAGGTGTTAATTCATCATGATATGGCAAAACTAAGATATTTTTCCTTGAAAAGGGAGCTTTATTATTTACATTATAGAAGTTTTTTCGGCTTTGGCTAAACTTTGATCAACAAGACTTTCAGGATAGCAGAGTGTCTTGGCTAGATTATAGATTTGTTTGTATTCGTTATCTATGAATTCTGGGTTACATATCCTTAATGCTCTTAGAATATATATATATATATATATATATATATATATATATATATATAGTTATATACATATATATATATATATATATATATATATATATATATGTGTGTGTGTGTGTGTGTGTGTGTGTGAAAAACATGCTCAGCATATAATTGGAATAATGTTTGCTTGGAGGAAAGAGGAATGCGAAGAAATAAGTATGCGTGCACTCCAGGAACATCAACATGACAAAC